>JAVMKA010000017.1:14529592-14934592 GCA_032172135.1 Glyptemys insculpta | reverse complement strand
CCTGGCTCCCAGCGCCCCCCCCCCACCGGAATCTATATCTATCGTTTCTTCCCCCACTCCAGCCTTGGTCTCAGCCTTCTGGGCCCACATTTCTTCCCCCAGCCTGGGGCTGGGAATAATTGTGCAGAGGGGACGGACGGGGACATTTGGATTTGGGGCTGGGGGCATTCTCCACATCCCCAATCCCCCCACTTCCAGAGCATCCCCACAGGGAGGGTCTCCCCTCGCCCGCAGCGCTCTGCCCCCCTGGGACGGGGGAAGGGGTCAGTGTAGGGCCGGCCATGGGGCAAGAGCATGAGAGAGACACCCCAAGGGCCGCATGGGGTAGGGGAGGGAGGGAGGGAGGAACAGGGAAACTGGGTGTGAAAAGTAGGGCAGGGGAATCGGATAGAGAGATAGATAGATAGCGGGGGTGGATGGGGATAGATAGATAGATAGGGTGGATGGGGATAGATAGATAGATGCTGTATAGGGCTGGCTGGGGGGCATATGGGGCTGGACAGACAGCCCTTGGGGGCTCGACGCTGTGGCAGGGGAGGGGTCCCTCTGTGGGTCAGAGGTGAGAGGTGACGCAGCGGTCGTGGGAGAGGAGAGCTGGGGCGTTGTGGGGGGACAAAGGAGAGGAGGTGGGGGAAGGGAGGAGGTGGTAGTAGGGCTGGGATGGGGAGGGGAGGGAGTAGGGAGTTTAGAGGGGGAGGGGGGCTTGGCGTGGATGGTGGGGGAGGGGTCCCCCTGTGGGTCAGAGGTGAGAGGCGACGCAGTGGTTCGTGGGAGGGGAGAGCTGGGATGTTGGGATGGAGGGGGGTGGGTGACGTTCGGGGTGGTTGTGGGGGGACAGAGGAGAGGAGGTGGGGGAGGGGAGGAGGTGATGGTAGGGCTGGGATGGGGGAGGCGAGGGAGTAGGGAGTTTGGAGGGGGAGGGGGGCTTGGCAGGGATGGTGGGGGAGGGCGTGGGGTGGGGGGGAGGGTTGATGGTCCAAGGGGGCAAATCCGTAAATGGGGGGCGGGGGGGGGCAGGGAGAGACAGAGGGAGAGAGAACCAAAGAGACAGGGAGAAATGAGTGAAGAGAGGATGGAGGAAGGGAGAAATGGAGGGATCGGAGGCCGGGAAGAGAGGATGGAGACAGGGAGAAATGGAGGGATCGGAGGCCGGGAAGAGAGGATGGAGACAGGGAGAAATGGAGGGATCGGAGGCCGGGAAGAGAGGATGGAGACGGAGAAATGGAGGGATTGGAGGCCGGGAAGAGAGGATGGAGACAGGGGCAGGAGGAGGGATAGAGCACCAGAAAGACAGGATGGAGAAAGGGAGAAATGGAGGGATCGGAGGCCGGGAAGAGAGGATGGAGACAGGGAGAAATGGAGGGATCGGAGGCCGGGAAGAGAGGATGGAGACGGAGAAATGGAGGGATTGGAGGCCGGGAAGAGAGGATGGAGACGGAGAAATGGAGGGATTGGAGGCCGGGAAGAGAGGATGGAGACAGGGGCAGGAGGAGGGATAGAGCACCAGAAAGACAGGATGGAGAAAGGCAGAAATGGAGGGATCAGAGGCCGGGAAGAGAGGATGGAGACAGGGGAAGGTGGAGGGATAGAGCACCAGAAAGACAGGATGGAGAAAGGGAGAAATGGAGGGATCGGAGGCCGGGAAGAGAGGATGGAGACAGGGAGAAATGGAGGGATCGGAGGCCGGGAAGAGAGGATGGAGACAGGGGCAGGAGGAGGGATAGAGCACCAGAAAGACAGGATGGAGAAAGGCAGAAATGGAGGGATCAGAGGCCGGGAAGAGAGGATGGAGACAGGGGAAGGTGGAGGGATAGAGCACCAGAAAGACAGGATCGAGAAAGGGAGAAATGGAGGAATAGGAGGCCGGGAAGAGAGGATGGACGCAGGGAGAAATGGAGAAGACGCGGGGGAGGGAAGGGGGGATGGGGGATGGATGGAGGAAGGGAGGACGGAGGGGGCTGGATGGGGGAGACCCAGGGGACGGATGCTGGGGGGATGGGGGAGACCCGGGGGAGGGAAGGGGAGATGGGGGGGTGGGATGGAGGGGCAGGGCTGGGGGAAGGGGGGGTGGATGTTGGGGGGCAGGGAGGGGGGACAAAGGGGGATGGATGATGGGGGGCAGGGATGGGGGACGAAGGATGGAGAAGACCCGGGGGAGGGGGGCCGCATTCCCCCCTCTCTTCCCCCCCCACCCCGTCATCCCCGCGCCCCCTCTTACCTCTGCCAGCTGCTCCAGGCCGGGGCCCCCCCCTCCCCGGCGGGCCCGGGCCCCCCCCTGGCCGAGCACCGGGGCTACCGCCGAGTTAAGCTCCGCATCAGGCAGCGGCCATGGGGTGGGTGGGGGCGGGCGCGGGGGGGGGGGAGGAGGAGGAGGCGGACTGGCTGCAGGGGGGGCAGGCAGCGGAGCTGGGAGGGGGGGGGCTGCGTATGTCAGGAGAGCCGAGACCCCCCCAGCGAGGAGGGGGTGCCTGTGTGTGTCGGAGGGGGGGGTGGATGCAGCAGGAGAGATGTAGCCTCTGTGAGGGGGGGGCGGGAAGGATCGCGGTGGAAGGACTCCAGAGGGAGGCAAAGGAAATTAGAGCCCCCCCTCCTCTCTCTGGGAGGGGCCCCTCCTCCCCGGCAGGGTGGGGTGTGCGTGGGGGGGGGAGCGGCGGGCGGGGGGGTGGGCTGGAGCGGGGACGTGTCGTTCAATGGTGGCAGGAAAGGGAGGGAGGGAGAGGGGGAATCAGCTGGAGTCGTTCTGGGCTAGGGTGGGAGGGGGCTGGTGGGGGGGTGCTGGGTCTGCTGCCCCCCCGCCCCTCCGTGCTCAGCCCAGATGCATCACAGCGCGCGTCACGGGGTCTTAAAGGGGACTCGCCTTTTGCGGGGCCGCAGCCCCCCCCCCAGCCTGGAGTGGGAGATGAGGGGGGTAGAGAGAGAGGGGATGAGAGAAAGAAAGAAGTGAATGGGGTGGGGGCTGGAAGCCAGGACTCCTGGGTTCTCTCCCAGGCTCTGGGAGGGGAGTGGGGGCTGGTGGGTTAGAGCAGGGGGGGCTGGGAGCCAGGACTCCTGGGTTATCTCCCCGGCTCTGGGAGGGGAGTGGGGGCTGGTGGGTTAGAGCAGGGGGGGCTGGGAGCCAGGACGCCTGGGTTCTCTCCCCGGCTCTGGGAGGGGAGTGGGGGGGCTGGTGGTTAGAGCAGGGGGGGCTGGGAGCCAGGACTCCTGGGTTCTCTCCCCGGCTCTGGGAGGGGAGTGGGGGGGCTGGTGGTTAGAGCAGGGGGGGCTGGGAGCCAGGACTCCTGGGTTCTCTCCCCGGCTCTGGGAGGGGAATGGGGGGGCTGGTGTGTTAGAGCAGGGGGGCTGGAAGCCAGGACTCCTGGGTTCTCTCCCCGGCTCTGACACAAGTTATTTTTCTCTGTGTGACTCTGCCGGGCCCAGGTCATGATGCATTTGGATCAATAGCCCTGTATGGAGCCAGCAGCTCCCCAGCTGCTGCAGAGCTGGGGGGGGGGGAGGAGCCAGGGCTGGGCTAGCAGGGGCTGCGGGTCGGGAGTGAGGGGCACTGGCAGAGCTGGGGTCCGGCTGCTCCACTTCACTCTGAAATTGCAGATTACACACTCGAACCCAGACCCAAGGCAGCGCTTCCCCCCCGGCGACCTGGGGAACTCCTCGCCACAGGACGCTGCGCAGGCCAAAAGTATAACTGGGGTCAACACCAATTAGAGAAGGTCACAGCAGCCAGGTCCATCAGAGGCTGGAAGGCCAGACGGGCGAGGATGCGGCCCCCCATCAGAAACCAGACTGGGGGGTTCTTCTGCTTGGCTGGGGTGGGAGGCCCTAAACCAAACACAAGGATGGCAATGGCGGGGCTCACTAGGGGATGCTCTCCCCACCCAGTCAATGAGGACCGCAAAGCCTCATATACCCAGCCGCCCCGCCCCAGAGGTGGCCGCATCTCAGCGCCGGGCGAGGGGTCGCTGGGTAACCAGCCGCCCCGCCCCAGAGGTGGCCGCATCTCAGCGCCGGGTGAGGGGTCCCCGGGTAACCAGCCGCCCCGCCCCAGCGGTGGCTGCATCTCAGCACCAGAGGTTGTGGTTGGGGGGGACGGGGAGCACTGGAGCGGTCACAGGACCCCACTGGGTCTCCGTTCCTCAGCACCTCCTGCTGGGGAGAGGGAAGGAGGGGTCCTCCCCCGCCCTGGGGCCACACCAGACCCGGGTGCTGACTCTCAACCCCCCAAAACAACTGCTAAATTTACAGGGCCGGAGGTGGCAGGTTTACCAGACGTCAGAAGTTTCACAGCCCCGACTCGTGTGATGGGGAATTTTACACCTTTCCTACGTAAGCGACCCAGATACCAGCCCCAGAGGGACGGAACCGGTCACCTGCAGGAACAAACCAGCGTTCGCCCCAGTCACGGGGCTGGGCGTGCAGGGGCTGCGGGTCGGGAGTGAGGGGCACCGGCAGAGCTGGGGGGGGCAGGGCTGGGCTAGCAGGGGCTGCGGGTCGGGAGTGAGGGGCACCAGCAGAGCTGGGGGGGGCAGGGCCGGGCTGGCAGGGGCTGTGGGTCGGGAGTGAGGGGCACCGGCAGAGCTGGGGGGGGCAGGGCCGGGCTAGCAGGGGCTGTGGGTTGGGAGAGAGGGGCACTGGCAGAGCTGGGGGGGGCAGGGGCTGCGGGTCGGGAGTGAGGGGCACCGGCAGAGCTGGGGGGGGCAGGGCCGGGCTAGCAGGGGCTGCGGGTCGGGAGTGAGGGGCACCGGCAGAGCTGGGGGGGGGCAGGGCCGGGCTAGCAGGGGCTGCGGGTCGGGAGTGAGGGGCACCGGCAGAGCTGGGGGGGGCAGGGCCGGGCTAGCAGGGGCTGCGGGTCGGGAGTGAGGGGCACCGGCAGAGCTGGGGGGGGCAGGGCCGGGCTAGCAGGGGCTGCGGGTCGGGAGTGAGGGGCACCAGCAGAGCTGGGGGGGGCAGGGCCGGGCTGGCAGGGGCTGCGGGTCGGGAGTGAGGGGCACCGGCAGAGCTGGGGGGGGGCAGGGCCGGGCTAGCAGGGGCTGCGGGTCGGGAGTGAGGGGCACCGGCAGAGCTGGGGGGGGCAGGGCCGGGCTAGCAGGGGCTGCGGGTCGGGAGTGAGGGGCACCGCGTGGGGGCGGGGCTGAGGGGTCTCGCTGGTCTCTGTCGCCCTCTGGTGGTGGCCTGGGGGCTTCGGGGCCGGTACCGTATATACCGTAGCCTGGCGCCGCACTCCAGCGGAGGCACTGAGCAAACCTGCGCCTTACTGTATTGCCCCGATATGGGGCGCATCAAATCCCTCCACTCCCTCGGCCCGGGGCGGGACCCGGATCTGCGCTGCCATTGACCAAGCTGTGGGAGCGACAGGCTCTTTGTCCAATCGGCGCCGATCGGGGAGGGAATCCCCGCGTTCTTCTCTTCCGCATCTCTGTGGCCAGGCCCCGCGCGTCCTGATTGGCCGGGGGCGCGGGGAATGGGCGGGGCCGGCCGGGCAGCGGGGCGCTGTGATTGGCGGAAGGGGGCAGTGACGCGACGGGGCCATGGCGGGGAGCTGGGGCCGCGTGGGGGCGCTGAGCGGGGCCGGGGCAGTGGGGGCCGCCGCCTACGGGGCGCACGGTGCGGAGGGGGCTGGGGCTGCGGTTGGGGAAGGGGTCGGGGGCAGGAGGGGGCTGCGGTCAGAGTGGGAGGGGTTGGGGGCAGGAGGGGGCTGGGATCGGGGGAAGGGGCCGGGGGCAGCAGGGGATGGGGTTGAGAGGGAAGGGGAGGGGGCAGGAGTGGGAGGGTGTGGAGTCGTGGTGGAGGATGGGGGCAGGAGGGGGCTGAGGTTGGAGTGGAGGGGCCGGGGGTAGGAGGGGGCTGGGATCGGGGGAAGGGGCGGGGGCAGGAGGGGGTGGGGTTGAGAGGGAAGGGGAGGGGGCAGGGGGGCAGGAGTGGGAGGGTGTGGAGTCGAGGTGGAGGAGGGGGGCAGGAGGGGGCTGCGGTCAGAGTGGGAGGGGTTGGGGGCGGGAGGGGGCTGGGGTTGCAGGGGGAGGGGCCAGGGCAGGAGGGGGAGGGGCCGTGGGCAGGAGGGGGCTGCGGTCAGAGTGGGAGGGGTTGGGGGCAGGAGGGGGCTGGGATCGGGGGAAGGGGCCGGGGGCAGCAGGGGATGGGGTTGAGAGGGAAGGGGAGGGGGCAGGAGTGGGAGGGTGTGGAGTCGAGGTGGAGGAGGGGGGCAGGAGGGGGCTGAGGTTGGAGGGGAGGGGCCGGGGGCAGGAGGGGGTGGGGTTGAGAGGGAAGGGGAGGGGGCAGGGGGGCAGGAGGGGGCGGGGGTCGAGGTGGAGGAGGGGGCAGGAGGGGGGGTCTCTCCCCCCCCCCCGGGCTACCCCGCTGTCTGCCCCAGGCTTTCGGCGCAGTGACCGGGACGACTACCAGAAGGAGGTGAGGGGGGTGGGGGGGGCATCATGGAGACCTGCGGGGTGTCAGTGAGGGGAGTGGGGGCTGGTGGTTAGAGCTGGGAGCCAGGACGCCTGGGTTCTCTCCCCGGCTCTGGGAGGGAAGTGGGGGCTGGTGGTTAGAGCGGGGCGGGTGGGGGGGGGGTTGGGAGCCTGGGTCCTCTCCTGGTTTCGGGTCTCTCACCTTTCGCTCTCTGCCGGCAGCTCTACGAGACGGCCAACAGGTACCACTTCCTCCACAGCCTGGCGCTGCTGGCCGTCCCCCACTGCCGCCGTCCCCTGCTGGTGCGTAGCCTGGGGGTGCCCCGTCGGGGGGGGGTGGCGCCCCGGTGACCTCAACGCCCAGGGGACCCTTGTTTGCCCTCCCGGCAGCCCTCTGGATTGGTGGGGCTGAGCCCTGTACCTCCCACTGCGACCCATCGGCCTCCCAGTTGCTAAGATCTAGCCCTTCACCCTCCCCCCACCCCTACACCCCAATCCCACAGGGCCCCCTCTGAGCCCCCCACCCTCCTCCCCTCAATCTGCCCCCATCTTCCTCTGCTCCATTTACCCCGTAAGATCTTCCCTCCCACGTGGGGTGCCACGAGCAGGCTGGGAACCCCAAGACCTTGCCCCTTCAACCAAGGGAGCAGCTCCCCCATCCGGCCGCTATAGTAGAGCTTTTATCTTCTTGTGCTGAGACCAACTGGGGATGGTGGTGGTGGGGTGGGGTGGCTCAGACATCCCCCCAATGGGACCCACTTGTCTGACGGTGCCCCCCCGTTTCCTCTGGTGCCCCCCCCCAGGCTGGCGCGCTGCTCACCTCCGGGATGGGGCTCTTCTGTGGACCCCTGTATTACCACGCGTGGAGCGGAGACCCGACTTTCAACAAAGCGGCCCCCTACGGGGGCTCCCTCCTGATCCTCGGCTGGCTGGCGATGGCTCTCTGACCCCCGCCCCAGACCCCCTGGCAGCCCCCTACCCCCCCCCGGCACCGGGGCTGCTAGTCCTGCCTTTGGGGAAGAGGTCCCCCCACTTCCCCACAACATTATGGCTCCCCATCACCAGGGCTCCTGGCCATGCCCACCCAGCTGGATTGTCACTCAAGCCCTGCCTCCTGCATGTGGGCGTGGCTTTCTCCAGCACTCATCCCCCCTATTGGCTGGGTGATGTAGCCAATAGGCGAACAGGGGCGGGGGCGTTGACTCTGCCAAGCGCTGACCAATCGGAGAGCCGGGCTTTAGGCGCGCCCATCACTCATTGGCTGGGCACAAAGCGGGCCTGGATCTGCAACCAATGGCAAAGCAGGAGTCCCTCCTCCCCCATTGGCTGAGCTGGTGGCCAATCAGAAGGCTGTCTCTGGGAGGCTGCTGTCATTGGTCCTGGGAGTTCTCGCCCAGGGACCAACTTTCTAGCCAGTGGGAGGAGAGCTCTTCATTCATTGGCTGATGCTGAGGAGTGGGCGGGCACTAGGCTAAACCTTGTCCTATCACAGGCTGCCTGGGTTCTGATTGGCTGGGAGGAGCAGGCGAGCGGGATTGTCACTTCATGGGGAAAATCAATTGATTTGATGATTTTTTTGGTCAATTTCTTTTTAACTAATGAATCAATAAATGCTAATTTCTACTCTGAGGCCTGGGCGTCTGGATTCCCTTTCCCCTCTCTTAGATGAGCTACGGCCGGGGGGGGGGGGGGGGGAGACACACAATGTGAAAACCTGACAGAGGCTGGGAGGGGAAACTGAGGCACAAGATGGCGACGTGACTTAAGATCACACAACAGCTCAGTGGTGGAGCTGGGGAGAGAACCCAGGAGTCCTGGCTCCCAGCCCCCTCTGCTCTAACCCACCAGCCCCCACTCCCCTCCCAGAGCCGGGGATAGAACCCAGGAGTCCTGGCTCCCAGCCCCCCCTGCTCTAACCCATCAGCCCCCACTCCCCTCCCAGAGCTGGGGAGAGAACCCAGGAGTCCTGCCTCCCTTCCCAGCCCACAGCTTCCCACCTTCGATTTCGTCCCCGTTAGTTATGGGGCAGGGACCCTCAGTTTGGGACGGGGCCTGCCTGGCACGTCAGAGAGTTTGGATCAAAAACCCCGAACGTTCCCAAATTTACCCGGCCCAGGGTGAATGGGGAACAGGGGGTGGGGGGGTGGCTGGAGGGTCCCCCCGGACTCCGCCCTGCGCTCGTTAACATTTTAATCACCAACAAGCGTAAAACCGACCCAGCCAATCCCAAAGCGGCCACAGAGTGGCGGCTGGTTACCCAGGGACCCCTCGCCCGTCGCTGAGATGCGGCCACCTCTGGGGCGGGGCGGCCGGTTACCCAGGGACCCCTCGCCCGGCGCTGAGATGCGGCCACCTCTGGGGCGGGGCGGCCGGTTACCCAGGGACCCCTCGCCCGGCGCTGAGATGCGGCCACCTCTGGGGCGGGGCGGCCGGTTACCCAGGGACCCCTCGCCCGGCGCTGAGATGCGGCCACCTCTGGGGCGGGGCGGCCGGTTACCCAGGGACCCCTCGCCCGGCGCTGAGATGCGGCCACCTCTGGGGCGGGGCGGCTGGTTACACGGGGACCCCTCGGCCGGGCCGGGGATTGACAGGCCTGGGCCGTGCCCAGCTGCGCAGGGCCCTGGTCTATAAATAATGGCTGGATTCACAGGTGCTCGGGTTACACCCCCCCCCCCGGGTCCCTGCTGAGGATGGGGTGACTTCGCCCCACGGAGAGCTGGGCCAGGGAGGTGGGAGGGCCAATGGGTAGTGGGGGGGACACGGGGAGGCACCTGTGTTTGTGGGTAGAAAAAGCTACACCCGGCCGACACACACGTACACACCGGGACGGGCCCACGGGTGCCGGCTGCGACCCACAATGACACAACACCACAGAGACGCACAGTCACAGCCCTGTGGCCCCCAGGCTCTCGCAGCTCACACGTTGCAGTGAGATACGCCTGCGCCCCCAGTGCCCCCCCCACACGGTGCTGCCCTCCCAGTAACACACATACACACACACACACACACGGTACTGCCCCCCCAATGCCCCCCACACACAGTGCTGCCCTCCCAGTACCACACACACACACACGGTACTGCCCCCCCAATGCCCCCCACACACAGTGCTGCCCTCCCAGTAACACACACACACACACACACACACACACGGTACTGCCCCCCCCCCCACAGTGCTGCCCTCCCAGTAACACACACACACACGGTACTGCCCCCCCAATGCCCCCCCCCACACAGTGCTGCCCTCCCAGTAACACACACACACACACGGTACTGCCCCCCCAATGCCCCCCCCACACAGTGCTGCCCTCCCAGTAACACACACACACACGGTACTGCCCCCCCAATGCCCCCTACACACAGTGCTGCCCTCCCAGTAACACACACACACACACACACACACGGTACTGCCCCCCCAATGCCCCCCCCCACAGTGCTGCCCTCCCAGTAACACACACACACATATACACGGTACTGCCCCCCCAATGCTCCCCCCACACGGTGCTGCCCTCCCAGTAACACACACACACACACACATACACGGTACTGCCCCCCCCAATGCCCCCCACACACAGTGCTGCCCTCCCAGTAACACACACACACATATACACGGTACTGCCCCCCCAATGCTCCCCCCACACGGTGCTGCCCTCCCAGTAACACACACACACACACACACACGGTACTGCCACCCCAATGCCCCCACACACGGTGCTGCCCTCCCAGTAACACACACACACACACACACACACACTGTGCTGCCCTCCCAGTAATACACACACACACACACACACACACGGTGCTGCCCCCCCATCACACACACACTCACACACTGTGCTGCCCTCCCAGTAACACACACACACACACACGGTACTGCCCCCCCAATGCCCCCCCCCACACACACGGTGCTGCCCTCCCAGTGACACACACACACACACACACACACACACACACACGGTACTGCCCTCCCAGTGACACAAACACACACACACACACAGTGCTGCCCCCTGTGACACACACACACACACACACGGTGATGCCCACCCAGTGCCACACACACACGGTGCTGCCTTCCCAGTGACACACACACACACACACACTGTGCTGCCCTCCCAGTGCCACACGCATACACACGGTACTGCCCCCCCAGTACCCCTCCACACACACGGTGCTGCCCTCCCAGTGACACACACACACACACGGTACTGCCCCCACAGTGACACACACACTCACACACAGTGCTGCCCTCCCAGTGACACAAACACACACACGGTGCTGCCCCCCACACACACACACGGTGCTGCCCTCCCAGTGACACAAACACACACACACACGGTGCTGCCTCCACAGTGACACACACACTCACACACAGTGCTGCCCTCCCAGTGACACAAACACACACACGGTGCTGCCCCCCCACACACACACGGTGCTGCCCTCCCAGTGACACAAACACACACACACACGGTACTGCCCCCACAGTGACACACACACACACACAGTGCTGCCCCCCCGTGACACACACACACACGGTACTGTCCCCACAGTGACACACACACACACACACACACACACACACACACACACGGTGCTGCCCCCCCCAGTCACTCACACACACACACACATGGTGCTGCCGCCCCAGTGCCCCCTGCACACACACGGTACTGCCCCCCGTGACACACACACACACACGGTATGCCCCCCCCCCCGTGCCAGGGGGGATCTGGAGGGGGCGGGGAGTTGGGGGGATACTGGGGGTGTGGGGGGGGGTTGTAGGGGATGCGAGGAGTGGGGGAGGGGATACTGGGGGCGGGGCCATGGGGCGGGGGAGGGGAGGCTGCCCGCCGGGGGGAGGGGCCGGCTATTCCGGTCTCGCCTCCCCCTGCCCGGCTCGGCTCGGCTCGGCTCTCCCCTCCCCGCTGCGCCCCAGGTACGAGACCGGGGGGGTGGGAAAGGAGAGGAGGGGGCAGCCCGGGGGGAGGGGACAGGGCTGGGGAGGGGGATGGGAGGCTGGACTCAGACAAAGCCAAACATGGCGGGGGGGCTCTGGCCGACTGCAGTTTGAGGGGGGATCTGGTGCCCATAAGGTTTACGGATAGCGAGGGGGCGGGAGCCAGGACTCCTGGGTTCTCTCCCCGGTTCTGGGTGGGGAGTGGGGGCTGGTGGGTTAGAGCGGGGGGGGCGGGAGCCAGGACTCCTGGGTTCTCTCCCCGGTTCTGGGAGGGGAGTGGGGGCCGGTGGGTTAGAGCGGGGGGGCTGGGAGCCAGGACTCCTGGGTTCTCTCCCGGCTCTGGGAGGGGAGTGGGGGCTGGTGGGTTAGAGCGGGGGCGGGGGTGCTGGGAGCCAGGACTCCTGGGTTCTCTCCCCGGTTCTGGGAGGGGAGTGGGGGCCGGTGGGTCAGAGCAGGGGGGGCTGGGAGCCAGGACTCCTGGGTTCTCTCCCGGCTCTGGGAGGGGAGTGGGGGCTGGTGGGTTAGAGCGGGGGCGGGGGTGCTGGGAGCCAGGACTCCTGGGTTCTCTCCCCGGCTCTGGGAGAGGGGTGGGGGCTGGGGGGGTTAGAGCAGGGGGGGCTGGGAGCCAGGACTCCTGGGTTCTCTCCCCGGCTCTGGGAGGGGGGTGGGGTATAGTGGGTAAGAGCAGGGGGGGCTGGGAGTTGGGGGGACCCTCGAACGGGGGGTTGTCTCTGAGCCAGGGCGACCCCCACAGGGAAGAGCCGGGAGCCCCAGGGCTGGGGAGGGCCTCTGGAAATAGACGGTGGGGGCTGTCCTGCCCCCCCCCGCCCGCGTGGGGGGGAGGAGCCGGGGGGGGTGGTGTTCCCAGAATCATCGCTCGTCTGGCTCCGCAGGGCGCCTCACCCATGAGCGCTCCAGCGTCGCTAATGAAACTCGCTTATGTAAGACCCCGGACGCCTGGGTTCTCTCCCCGGCTCTGGGAGGGGAGTGGGGGCTGGTGAGTTAGAGTGGGGGGGGGCTGGGAGCCAGGACTCCTGGGTTCTCTCCCCGGCTCTGGGATGGGACTGGGGGCTGGTGGGTTAGAGCCAGGGGGCTGGGAGCCAGGACTCCTGGGTTCTCTCCCCGGCTCTGGGAGGGGAGTGGGGCTGGTGGGTTAGAGGAGGGGGTGTCAGGCCCTGGGATCAGGTGGCATTGGGTGATGCGGGAAGTGTGGGACGAGTGTGTGTTGTGGGCCTAGTTGTGTCTTGGGGTGTGAGCGTCGGTGAGCTGTCTGTCTGTCTGGCCACGGCTCTGTTTGGGTCCGTCAAGACGGGCCCACAGGAGTGGATGGGCCCAGACCCCTGTGTGTGTGTGGGGGGGAATCTCAGGGGGGGAGATCAGGTTATGTGGAGGGAGCTGAGAGTATCTGGCGGGGTGTGGGGAGGTGTGTTTTGGGGGCTCTGGGTGTTAATTTGTGGGGGGCTTGGTGTAGTGGGGTCTTTGGAGGTTGTGGGGGAGTGGAGGGGGGTCTGTGTGTAGCTAATGGGGTGGGGGGGTTCTGGGGATGGGAGGGGCGGGGGAATCAGTCTCAGGGTTAAATCAGTCCCTGCCTGCGTGACGAGGCATTGGGGTCCCCGTGCCCGAGGGCGGGGGTAACCCACAGTTCCCCCCAAACTCTCCCCCAACCCCCCGACTCCAGTTTCACCCCCCCCGTATAACTCCCCCTGACCATCCCCACCCTGCGTGGCCCCGGTTCCCCCTGCACCCCACCACCAGCCCATTCCCCCCCGCCTGACCCACCCCGTGACCCCCTCTCCTCTGTCACAGGAGCCGGGAGGAGCGGGGGCGCTGAGCGAGAGAGCGAGCCGGAGTGAGACCCGGGGGGGCCGCAGCTGAGACCCCCCCAGCATGGCAGCAGCAGGTAGGGAGAGCGGGGATCAACCTGCCGGCCTTCCTCCGGGGCAGATACGTCCCCCCCATCTGTCTGTCCCTCCCTCCAGCCCCATAGACACCCCTCTGTCTGTCCCTCCATCCACCCCTTTACCTCCATCTGTCCCCCTGTCCCGCCCTCCATCTGTCCTCCCCCCCCACATAGACACCCCTCTGTCTGTCCATCCATCCACCCCTCCGTCCGTCCCTCCATCCTTCCATCCACCCCCCTAGACACCCCTCTGTCTATTCATCCATCCACCCCTCTGTCTATCCATCCCTCCACCCCTCTGTACCTCCATCCCATCCACCCCTCCGTCCGTCCCTCCATCCCCCCCTCTGTCTATCCATCCATCCACCCCTCCGTCCACCCCTCCATCCCACCCACCCCAATGTCCAGCCCTCCCTCCAGCCCCATAGACACCCCTCTGTCTGTCCATCCATCCACCCTTCCGTCCGTCCCTCCATCCCACCCACCCCAATCTCCATCCCTCCGTCTAGCCCCATAGACAACCCTCTGTCTGTCCATCCATCCACCCCTTTACCTCCTTCCTTCCCCCCATCCCTCCCTCCATCTGTCCTCCCCCATAGACACTCCTCTGTCTATCCATCCATCCACCTCTCCATCTGTCCCTCCATCCGTCCGTACCTCCATCCCTCCATCCACCCCCATAGACACCCCTCTGTCTATTCATCCATCCACACCTCTGTACCTCCATCCCACCCACCCCTATGCCCATCCCTCCCTCCAGCCCCATACACATCCCTCTATCTATCCATCCATCCACCCCTCTGCCTGTACCTCCATCCGTCCATCTCTCCAGCCCCACCCACCCTCTGTCCGTCCCTCCCTCCCTACATTCACCCCCTTAGACACCCCTGTATCTATCTATCCATCCATCCACCCCTCTGTCCGTCCCTCCCTCCATCCGTCCCTTCATCCACCCCACCTTAATCCAGCCATCCCTACATCCCCATAGACTACCCCTCCACCCCCCCACCCCCTGTGTATCCATCCTCACCCTGCCACCCATCCATCTCTCCAGCCATCCCCCCCATACATTGATCTATCCTCACACGCCCCCTCTATCCACCCTCTATCCATCTACCTCCATCCACCCCCTCTATCCATCCCCATCCACCCCTTCTATCTATCTATCTATCTATCCCCATCCACCCCCTCTATCTATCTCTCTATCTATCCCCATCCACCCCATCTATCTATCTAATCTATCTATCTATCTATCTATCTATCTATCTATCTATCTATCCCCATCCACCCCATCTATCTATCCTCTCTCCCCCCTCACCCCCCCCCCCCCGCCTGGTTCAGCACATCAGAATGTGGAGAATGCAGAGGAAGAAAAGACAAAACCGATTTTGAGATCCCAGCCCAGGACAGGAAACCACGGGAGCCCCACCCACGGCTAAACCCAGAGCCAGCCTGGGCATGGGGCCAGCTGCTAGCCCAGCCCTGCCCCCCACCCCAGCTCTGCCGGTGCCCCTCACTCCCAACCCGCAGCCCCAGCTAGCCCAGCCCCCCCTCACTCCCCGTGCACCCCAAGTGCCAGTATGAGTCACGGGGGGGGGCGGGGGGGGCTGGGCGGCGATGCCGACACCGGGAATGCAGCCGAACCGGACCAGGGTGGAGGCACCGGGACGCCCCAGAGTCACTGCCCAGCCCCAGCCCCTGTCAGATGGGCTGAGTCCCGACGCGCTCGTTACAGAGACCAGCCCCCCCCACCCCGGCTTCCTCCGCCCCTCCCCTCCGGTGTCACATTCCTGCTTTCCCGGCTCCCTCCCTTCCTTCCTCTCGGCTTCTCTCCCTGCTCCTCCGCCTCCAGTGCTGCTTCACTCCCTTCTTCGCCCACCCCCAGAGCCTGCGCCCGGCCTGGGGCCACTTTTCTGAGTCTGTCTGTCTGTCTGTCTGTCCTACTCAGCTCTTTCTTTCTTTCTTTCTTTCTTTCTTTCTTTCTTTCTTTCTTTCTTTCTTTCTTTCGGAAAGCGCTTTGGAGAAAAGCGCTAGATTAAAAAAACGAACCCTTAATAATAATTAACTTTTTTTTGTTCTACACATAAAAGCCCACAACTCATATTTTAATATCAGTAGTCGTACCTTTCCAATGCGATGGTTGTGCCCTCTGTCCCCCGTCCCCATGCGGCAGCCCCCAAGCTGGGGCTGGGAAGGAGGGGGGGGGTCTCTCCCCGGCAGCCGCAGCCCTGGAGCTGGGGAACGTCGCCTCTTTCTCTGGCCGCCGCAGCCCTGCACGTCCCAAATCCCCCCACCCCCTTTTCTCCCCCCACTGCCCCCTCCCACCTACCCCCCTGTTCCCCCGCAAGGCCACCACCTCCCCTTACAGGTGCGTCCTCCACTGATGAGGTGGGTGGCCGCACCTTCGTGGGAACTATCCATGGACCCTCCCAGGGGAACCTCCCACCCTCTAAGCCCACCTTGCCTCAGTGGCTACTTCCCCAATCAGCCAGGAACGGGGTAACTGCCCCCCTACAAAATCCCACGCCCGGGGGTAGGGAGGGTCCTCGAGGCTGTGCGACCTGGAGATGTCCCGCCAGCTGTCCTCACTTCTCACTGTCCTTCAACTTCAGGGCCAGATCTTCCTTCTCCCTGTGGGCTTTCTTCCACTGCCTCCAGCCACGCCCGCAGGCCAGCCTCCCCCGAACCCTCCACCTTTAGGGTCTGGGTCCATTTTGTGGCCTGCCCGCATTCTCCGCCATATGTAGCCGATCGAGCACTCACCGCCGTGGCACCTCCTGCTGGTCGTCCGGGAATTAGCTCAATCCCAGACCACCTGGCCTCCCTCTGGGTCCCGTCCGTCCCCGTTGCTGCCTCCATCACCTCCCGCTGGTGGCCCGTCGGCCGGTCAGCCATCATCCCTGCAGCATCGTCCCGGTCCCTTTTTGACCCTTCCGGGCCCCCAGGCGCCTCCTTCTTTGGCCCCTCTCTTCCCTTGAGGGGGGCAGTGCCTCTTAACGTGGCCCGGTTCGTGGCAGCCCCAGCAGGCTCCCCGCCTCCTCAGGTCTCTCGTGGTCCCTCTTGGGTCCAGCCTTCTCGCTGGGGTGACCTGGACCCTCCATCTTGGGCGTGGGCACAGCCACTGTCCGTGTCCGGGTCACCCACCCAACATGTCCGCAGCCGCCTGGATTCCCTCACCTGGCGGGCTGTCTTAGGGACTTGCCCCTGTCCCTGCTCGGGGTGAGGCGTCCGGCCCCCACCCCAGTAGGACAATCCCTTTTTAAATGTCCACCCCGCCCGCGGGCATAGCAAGCCCTGCGCCCCGCCACCGGCCTCCGGGCACTCGGCTTCTCACACCCTTCTCCACGGCTCCCTCCAAAACTCCCTTCCGAGGAGTTTTACCAGGGAGTTCTCCCCGAGCTCCTGCACCAGTCTCTCAA
Source organism: Glyptemys insculpta (assembly GCA_032172135.1). NCBI lineage: Eukaryota > Metazoa > Chordata > Testudines > Emydidae > Glyptemys > Glyptemys insculpta. The sequence continues at coordinate 14,917,930 of JAVMKA010000017.1, read as the reverse complement.
GCCTCACCGGCTGTCGGGGGACCTGACCCTGGAGCCCAGCCCGGGACGGCGCGGGAACCCTCTGCAAAGAACACCTCTGCGTAACCAGGATCCATCGTCCCTCTCTCTAGTTCCCGCCCGGCAATTCTTCCCAGTCCTCCTCCGTGTATCAGGGGTGCCCGGGAATTTCATGCTATTTACTTCAGACCATTTCTCCAGTTTGTCCAGATCATTTTGAATTTTAATTCTATTCTCCAAAGCACTCGCAACTCCTCCCAGCTGGGTATCGTCCGCACACTTTATCAGTGTGCTCTCTACGCCATTAACTAACTCATTGATGACGATATTGAACCGAACCGATCCCGGCGGGACCCCGCTCGTGATGCCCTTCCAGCCTGACTGTGAACCGCTGATAACTCCTTTCTGGGAACGGTTTTCCAACCAGTTCTGCACCCACAGCTCCATCTAGGTTGCATTTCCCTAATTTATTTATGAGAAGGTCACGAGAGACCGTAGCAAAGGCCTAGATAGACTAAAGTCAAGATAGACCACGTCCACCACTTCCCCTCTAGCCACAAGGCTTGTTAACCTGTCAGCTGGGCTCTTTTTAGCTCCCGGCTGGAAGAGGGGAAGGCTGCGGGGAGAGGGGTGCACTGGCCCTTTAAGAGGGCTGCCTGGCCCCAAGGAGTTCTGGGACTTGTAGTTCCCAAGGAGCAGGGGGAGGGGGTGGTGCTGGTGGTGGGGAAAAACCAGGGACTGGGCAGCAAAGCATGTTGGGAGCTCTTTATCGCCTGCTCCACTTTCCCAGCATGCCTTGCTGCCCTGCTCTGTCATCCCCACCACCTAATCCCTGGGAAATACAAATCCCAGAATGCATTGAGGCTGGATTGATTCTCCCCCCCCCCCCCCCCGCCTCCCTGGTGAGGGGTCCCTGTGTAACTAGCCGCCCCGCCCCAGAGGTGGCCGCATCTCAGCGCCGGGTGAGGGGTCCCTCTGTAACCGGCCGCCCCACCCCAGAGGTGGCCGCATCTCAGCGCCGGGCGAGGGGTCCCTGTGTAACCAGCCGCCCCACCCCAGAGGTGGCTGCATCTCAGCGTCTGGCGAGGGGTCCCCGTGTAACCGGCCGCCCCGCCCCAGAGGTGGCTGCATCTCAGCGTCTGGCGAGGGGTCCCCGTGTAACCGGCCGCCCCGCCCCAGAGGTGGCTGCATCTCAGCGCCTGGCGAGGGGTCCCCGTGTAACACTCGGTGGGGCGGAGATTTGATGGGGAGGTAGATTGATTTTTAACCCTGTCTCCCCCCCTCTTTCGTTCACAGGTTATCCCCAGGCTACTTACCCCTCCGCCCCACTCCCCAGCCCCCACCCCACCCCCCCAGTCCCCACCCCAGGATTCAACATCTACCCCTCCTCCAATCCGGGCGCGGGGCAGCTGGTTCAGCCCCAGTCCCCGCCCCACGCATACGGGGACCCTGCCGCTCAACACCCCCACTCGGCCATCACGCCCTATCTGCCCGTGTCCACCGGCATCCCCCCGGGGCTGGAGTATCTAATGCAGGTGAGTGGGGGTCTAAACGGGAACCGTGACCCGCCCCAGAGGTGGCTGCATCTCAGCGCCGGGCGAGAGGTCCCTGGATAACCAGCCCGCCCCGCCCCAGAGGTGGTTGAATTTTAGTGACAGTGAACCTGAATGATTACCCCTGAGTGGAGAAATAAACACATGGAGGGGGGCTGGTGGGTTAGAGCAGGGGGGGCTGGGAGCCAGGACTCCTGGGTTCTCTCCCCGGCTCTGGGAGGGGAGTGGGGGCTGGTGGGTTGGAGCAGGGGGGGCTGGGAGCCAGGACTCCTGGGTTCTCTCCCCGGCTCTGGGAGGGGAGTGGGGGCTGGTGGGTTGGAGCAGGGGGGGCTGGGAGCCAGGACTCCTGGGTTCTCTCCCCGGCTCTGGGAGGGGAGTGGGGGCTGGTGGGTTGGAGCAGGAGGGGCTGAGAGCCAGGACTCCTGGGTTCTCTCCCCGGTTCTGTGTGTGTTTCTGAGTGTCTCCTACCCCGGCCCCTCTGGCTCTTTTCAGATCGACCAGGTTCTGATCCAGCAGAAAGTGGAGCTGGTGGAAGGTGAGCGAGGGCTGCGCAGCACCCACCCCGTCCTCCCCCGCTACACACCACCCCCCCATAAACACACACACACACACACACACACACCACCCCGCCCCACATCCTCCCAGCTCCACACAACACAACATCCTCTCAGCCATACACAATACACACACCATGCCAGCTGTACACAACACACACACACACACACACAGTGCCAGCCATACACAACACCCCAGCTACACACACCGTCCTCTCAGCCATACACAACACCCCAGCTACACACACCATCCTCTCTGCTGTACACAACATGCCAACTACACACACATGCCATAGTCTCAGCCATACACAACACACACACACACACACACACACACCATCCTCTCAGCCATACACAATATGCCAGCTACACACACACCATAGTCGCAGCCATACACAACACACCAACTACACCCACCCACACACTCTCTCAGCCATACCCAACACACACACCACCTTACACTCTACTCAACAGCCACCGCAACCGCTGGATCCCCTCTACCACACAACCACACCCCTACAAAGATAACACCCCCCCCCCCCAGCCACACACAACACACCCGGGCGCACATACCTGCTCCCACACCCAACCCCACAGAGCGCCGGGGTTACTGAAGATGGAGGAGTGGTTGGGGAGGGGGGTGTAGGAGGCAGCCATGATGATTGTGTCAAGCCATTGAGGTAGCCAGAGCTATTGGCATTGGTGACAGCGACCGAGGGAACTGTGACGGCTGTTGTCGGCACTGGTTATTGCCGGAATCAGTTGCTGGGTCAACTGGGACAGCTGTTGACAGCGACTGAGGCAGCCGTGACAGTTGGCGACACTGACTAGGGCAGCCATGATGGTTGACGATAGCAACGATGGCGGCCATAACCATCGGTGACCAGGGCAGCCATGACAGTTGTCATAGTGACGAGGGCAGCCATGATGGTCGTTGACGAGGGCAACCGTGACGATGGGTGATGAGAGTAGCCATGACAGTTGTGATGACGACGAGAGCAGCCAAGATGGTCGTCGACGAGGGCAGCCATGATGGTCAGTGATGAGGGTGGCCATGACAGTTGTGATGACGACGAGAGCAGCCAAGATGGTTGGCGATGAGGCGGCCATGACAGTTGTGATGGTGACGAGGGCAGCCATGATGGTCGTCGAGGAGGGCAGCCATGATGGTCAGTGATGAGGGTGGCCATGACAGTTGTGATGGCGATGAGGGCGGCCATGATGGTTGGCAACGAGGGCGGCCTTAATGGTTGTGATGGTGACGAGGGCGGCCATGATGGTCGGCGCCGAGAACGGCCATGATGGTTGGCGACGGCGGTGTCAGCGCGGTAACCGTCTCCCCTCTTCCCCTCCCAGCCTTCATCGGCTTCGAGACCGCCAACAAGTATGAGCTGCGGGACGGGCTGGGACGGCAGATCTTCGAGGCCAAGGAGCAGAGCGACTGCTGCACACGCAACTGCTGCGGGTCCCTGCGGCGCCTCCGGCTGAGCGTGGCCGAGCCGGGGGGCCGCCCCGTGCTGCGCCTCCTGCGCCCCCTCAAGTGCGCCACCTGCTGGTGCCCCTGCTGCCTGCAGGAGGTGAGGGACGGGCGCCCGCGGAGGGGCCCCCCTGGCCCCGGCACCAGCCCGTGTCCCTCCCCCACCCCACTGCCCCCCCATGTCCCTCCCTGACCCTACTGCCCCCCTGTGCCCCACCCCCCCTGGCGTCCTGCTGCCCCAACCCTCCCCAGTCCTGTGGTATTCCCGTATCTCTCCCCCCAGCCCCCTGGCCCCAGGCACGGCTCTGACCCACCCCCTATGGCCACAGGTATCCCACTCCCCTCCCGGGGCTCCCCCTCTGCCCTGATCCCTCTTTTCCCAGCCTAGGCTCCCCCAAACCCCTCAGGGGACCCACGCCCTCCTCCACAGTGCCACCCTGGCCCCCGCCCCAGGGAGGAAAGTGCCCCATGACCCCCCACAAATCTGGGCACCCCACTGCCTCCCCCCCCAATCTCCAAGACTCCCAGTCCCACTCCCGGGGGTTGGCTTTGGCAGGAAGGGGGCAGGGGTCTCTCCTCCCCCCCATTCTAACCCCTGCCTGGTGTGTGTCTCTCCCCTCTGCCCCAGCTGGAGGTGCAGTGCCCCCCGGGCACCACCATCGGGCACGTGGTGCAGACCTGGCACCCTTTCACCCCCAAGTTCTCCGTCCAGAACGCCGAGAAGCAGACGGTGCTGCGTGTGCTGGGGCCCTGCTGCGTCTTTCGCTGCGGGGGGGACGTCAACTTCGAGGTAGCTGGGCGGCCCGGTGGGGTGGGGGTTGGTGTCTCTTTGGAAGGGGGCACCTGGGGAGGCAGGACGAGGGTCATCTGGGCCTGGAGGGGGGCATGTGGGGGCAGGATAGGGGGCATCTGGGCCTGGGGTTGGCATCTCAGTAGAGGGGGGCAGGATGGGGGGCATCTGGGCCTGGAGGGGGCATATCTCGGGGGCAGGAAGGGGCATCTGGGTCCGGGGTTGATGTCTCGGTGGAGGGGAGCATGTGGGGGCGCGGGACGGGGGGTGTCTGGGCCTAGGGTTGGCGTCTTAGTGGAGGGGCGTATCTGGGGGGCAGGACAGGGGGCGTCTGGGTCTGGGGTTGGTGTCTCAGTGGAGGGGGGCAGGATGGGGGTATCTGGGCCTGTAGGGGGCGTATCTGGGGGGCGGGACAGGGGGCGTTTGGGCCTGGAGGGGGCATATCTGGGGGACAGGACGGGACATCTGGGTCTGGGGTTGATGTCTCAGTTGAGGGGGGCAGGATGGGGGGCATCTGGGCCTGGAGGGGGCATATCTGGGGGGCAGGATGGGAGATCTGGGCCTGGAGGGGACATATCTGGGGGACAGGATGGGACATCTGGGTCTGGGGTTGATGTCTCAGTGGAGGGGGCCATGTGGGGAGCAGGATGGGGGGGTGTCTGGATCAGGGTTTGGCGTCTCAGTGGAGGGGTTTCGGGTGGCTGGATGGGGGGAATTTGCATTGTGGTGTGGGAGGGGAGCATTGGGTAGTTGGAGGGGGGGTGCTTGGGTGTGGGGAGGAGATGGGTTGGGGTGTGGGGGGATGTCCGAGATCGGTGGGGGCTATGGAGGTAGATGGGTTTGGCATAGGTGGGGGACTAGGGGCACTGGGGCTTAATCAGCTGGGAGGGCGTTCTGGGGCACTTCCTGTATTGGCACTGCCCAGGGGGAGGAGCTTTGGGGGCACTTCCTATATTGGCATGACCCATGGGGGAGGAGCTATGGGGGCACTTCCTGTATGGGGAACAGGAGGTCGACTATGGGTGTAGAGGGAAGGGAGGATTGGCATCTGAGGCACTTCCTGTTCAGGCACTGCCTAGGGGGGTGGGACTTCCTGCATTGGGCATGCCGCAAAGGGCATTGCCCTGGGGGGGAGTGGGGAGGGTAATGGTCTCTCCTGGGCCCCATGGGGCAGCGTCTGACTCACGTTCGGTGCTGTCCCCCCCCCCGCAGGTGAAGACGAGCGACGAGGCGCGGGGCGTGGGCCAGATCAGTAAGCAGTGGGGAGGGCTGCTGAAGGAGGTCTTCACCGACACCGACGTCTTCGGCATCCAGTTCCCCGTGGACCTGGACGTCAAGATGAAGGCCGTGCTGCTGGGGGCCTGCTTCCTCATCGTGAGTGCCCTCCCCTCCACATCCCACCGCTGGCACCAGCAAGCGCCAACCCCCCATCCCACCGCTGGCACCAATCAACCCAACCTCGCCATCCCACCACTCCGATCGACAAATCACCTTCTGTTTTGCCACCAATTGACCTCTGCCCTCATCGGATGTGTGACACCAACCAACCTACCCACTCTCTCTCCCTATCCACCGACCCATACAGCCAGTTTCTTCCCTTTCCACCCCCGCCCCAAACCACCAGAGAGTCATAGAGTTTAAGGCCAGAAGGGACCATCAGGTCATCTTCTCTGACCTCCTGTATCTTACAGGACACCAACCCCATCCAGCACCCGCACACGAACCAACAACCAAAATAGGCCAACGGATTACAGCCCACGGGAAACTCACCCTCTCCCCATCCTATTGGTCCCACCACTGGCCACCCTAACTTCTCCTTCCCACAACTCGCATCAACAGTCACTTTGTGCCTCTTTGCCATCCTCACCCCACTGCTACCACCAATGAATGGCCATCCCACTGCTCCCACCAAGCACCTCACTCAACCTCTCCCCCATTTCCACCCCAACTGACATGCTCTCCCACATCCCATTACTGCCACCAGCCAACCTCTTCTTCATGCCACCAGCCAGCCCTACCTCCCCCTCCACCCCACCAACCCACTTTGCCCTCTTCTGCCGTTCCACCACCACCCAACCTCCTCTTCTCATAGCCGGAGCCTCCAGGGTGCAGGGGCCGTGACCTGTTTTCTTTCCATGGTGATCCCACCCCGAGATTGGAGATCTACCAATGTGGAAAGCACTAGACTATGTGTCTGTTCCTCTCTCTCCCCTCCCCAGGATTACATGTTCTTCGAGAGAGCGGGCAAGACCGGCCAAAGGAGCACGGTGCTGAGTAGCTAGAGGCATCTGGACCCCCGCACCTCCTGCTCACTGCCACTTACAGGGACCCCCATCCCACCGCTGACACCAAGAGGGGCCTCCATCCCATTGCTAACACCAACGAGGGGCCTTTATGAATAGGACAGCGTGTTTAGCGGCCATCAGGGCTGGTGTGGGTGTCAGGGCAGTGAGACTGTTTGCAGAGGTGGCAAGGAGGCCTGCGGGTGTGGGTGCGTCCCGTGCCATGGGGCTCGGTGGACAGTGTTGTGTGCACAGCATGATGGGGGCTCTTTCGGTTGTATTTGAAGAACATCAAGCCCTGGGCCTTCTCCCACCAAGGCATCTTTAGGACCTTCACCCAGACAGGAAACTCTGGCCTCCATTGGCCGCCAAATTCCTGGGGCCTTCATATCCCCTGCCCCCACCATGCCGGGAGCCCCTCCCTGTTGGCTGGGGGATCCCTTCAACATCAAGCCGGTGGTGGCAACATCCCGAAACCAAATCTCTGCCTAATGATATTTCTGATTCTGTATTTTGTGTATTTATCACTTATAACAAAGTCTCTTGCGCTGAACCTTAAAGGGGGCTTTGTGGGGGGAGCAACATGGTGCTTTTTAATGGGGTTCCCCCCCCCGGTTCCTCTGAATTCCTGATGCTGAGGGAGAGGCGTCAAGCCACGGTGGAGGAATGGTAGGCTTGGCTTGACCCACGGAGGAGCTGTGACCAGCGTGAAGTCATGCCAACCCACGGTGGAGTCATGTGGGCCATGATGGATGGAAGTGAACCCAAGATGGTATGGTGGGCCATTGGCCATGATGGATCGAAGCCAACCCAAGATGGAGGGCCATTGGCCATGATGGATGGAAGCCAACCCAAGGTGGAGGGCCATTGGCCACGATGGATGGAAGCCAACCCCAAATGGTGGGCCGTTGGCCATGATGGATGGAAGACAACCCAAGAAGGAGGACTCTTGGCTAAGATAGTCATGCCAACCGTGGAGGCACGTTGACCACGATGGAGTCAAGCCAACCCCAGATGGAGACATATTGGCCAACGCGAGAGAAGACAATCTTGGGCCACTCTACTGTGTCTTTCTTTTGTGGGGGGAGTGGATGAGGGAGGAGACTGGAGGGAAGGTGAGAGGAAGGGGAAACTCCCCCACAGGCAGGAGAGGAGGGGACTGGACCTCCTGTCTCGATGGATGGTTTTGCTGGGTTTCCTCCATGGCGAGCCAAAAACAATAAAAGGCTAAGACTCCAGCTGTCCACGGGTCCTCTGTCCCGGCTACTCGTCCGTGAACCCCTTCCTCGTGCTCCCTCTGCCCCACACATCCTTCCCTCCACCCTTCATTCTCCCCAAAATCCAGTTCCCTCTGCCCCCCACAACTCCTTCTCCTCCCACACCCACCACCCCAGTACCTCCACCTCTCTCCCCCCCCCCCCAACCACCCCCTCTCCTCTCCCACCCATCTTGTCCTGCCCCACTTCAGGGAGGGTGAAGGTCACAGGGCCCATTCCAGGTGGGGGTGAAGAGGTCTGGGGAGTCCCATTTGGGGGAGACGGGGAGGAGGGCCCCAATCACACCACCTGGGACACCGGTTTCTAGTTCACCTTTATTACTTTGCACAATAAATACAACACCAGTAATGACTGTACAGTAGGTAGACACGGGGTCCGGCTCGCAGCCACAATCCACCCCCGCTACACACCTTCATGTGCAAGTTGCACACCAACTCGCACATGGACAGCTTTGCACACCCCCATTCCGCACACCCAATCCACGCACAAGCCTTGTGAAAAATCCCAAACCCTAGGAAGGGGGCGGACGCACCGTCACATGCGAGGGCCGCACGAGCCTCTCCCAAGCTGTGTGCACACACGCACCCCACATCCACAATCAGGCCCCCCCCCCCAAATGTGCACACAACGGGACAAGCTCCGCACCCAGACACTAGGGGCACAACCACCCACGTGGGAACACGCAAAAATAGATGACTCGCCCAGCCACACCCACTTTCTTAACACAACTCACACACCCAGAGGCTCCTCCCTAAACGCGCACACAGACAGGCTACAGCCACACAAGCAAGTCACAACCAGCTGCAGGATGCCTTGGTTCTCTCCCCGGCGCTGGGAGGGGAGTGGGGGCTGGTGGGTCAGAGCAGGGGGGGCTGGGAGCCTGGACTCCTGGGTTCTCTCCCCGGCTCCGGGAGGGGAGTGGGGGCTGGTGGGTTAGAGCAGGGGGGGGCTGGGAGCCAGGACGCCTGGGTTCTCACCCTGGCTCTGGGAGGGGAGTGGGGGCTGGTGGGTTAGAGCAGGGGGGGGCTGGGAGCCAGGACGCCTGGGTTCTCTCCCTGGCTCTGGGAGGGGAGTGGGGGCTGGTGGTTAGAGCAGGGGGGGCTGGGAGCCAGGACTCCTGGGTTCTCTCCCTGGCTCTGGGAGGGGAGTGGTGGCTAGTGGTTAGAGCGGGGGGGGGGGGGGGGGCTGGGAGCTAGGACTCCTGGGTTCTCTCCCTGGCTCTGGGAGGCTGGAAGGGCCAGGCCAGGCAGAGGCGGGAAGCTGTGGCTGTCTCTGGGCCCTGCTGGGGTGGGTAGGATGTTGCCCCCTTCAGGCCCGGAGGCCACGGCTCAGGATGTAGCGTGAGGCCATGGCCAGGTTCCAGCGATGGTTCTCCAGGAGAGAACCCAGGAGTCCTGGCTCCCAGCCCCCGCTGCTCCAACCCACCAGCCCCCACTCCCCTCCCAGAGCCGGGGAGAGAACCCAGGGGTCCTGGCTCCCATCACCCCCCCTGCTCTAACCCATCCCCCTGTGCTATGGGAAGGACTTTGAGCTCCATCTAGTGGTTGCGTTTGGTAATGCACCCCAGGGGGCCTGCGATGTTTTAACTCTCCAGAAGGGGGCGCTTACCTGCTGGAAATTCAAGCTCTCGTTTGCCCCCCTGCCCCAGATCATGCTGAAGGTGGAGCGGGGACAGTCAAACATACGATGAGAAATTCTGAAAATCTGATCTCATCATATAAAAGAAAAGCTTCTCCTGATCCCACAGGACCAAGCCCCAGATCCAAGTCCAATGATCACTCGGATCTTACCCCAAATCCACGCTATAGTCAATTCTTGTCAACTAAACTAAAATCTATTAAAAAAGAAAAGAGTTGGTTAAAAGATCAATATACAGACAGACTTGAATTCAACTCTTGAGGTTCAGGTACAGAGCAGAGATGAGCTTGTAGTTGCCAAAAGTTCTTTTAGAAACAGTCCAATGTCCATATTCAGGGTGGCTCCAGTCAGTGACTGGGGATCTCAATCCTTGTGGCTTAAGGTTTCCCCCTCTTGAAACCCAAAGCAGATCTGAGAAGAATCAGGATCGTGGCCCAGGGTTTTTATACATTTCCAGCAGCCTTTCGGCCTGAGAAAACAATAGGCTGAACTCTCCTTCTTCCAAACATCCTGGCAATTAGCACAGGGTAATTTATCCATTAAACAGTTCAGATACAGGTTCCCACAACCTTCAAAGAGACAATAATACTATTTCCCTCAAGTGTCTTCCTAAATGTTAATATTCCTTTTTTGAGCTTTGACTCCAAGCTCTACCAATAGACAAGACTTGGTTGCTCAGGTCTTGTGATGGAAGCAAACACCTCCACTTCTATCGCTAACAACGCAGACTTGCATTTCAAACCTCTGTCCATTTATAGATCTTCCTAACCCGTGTCTAAAGTTCGGCCCTGGGTCAGGTCAGTCTGGGAGTTCATTAACTCTTCCTGGCCCTGTCACCTTCCAATGAGATATTACACTCCTAATGTCACAGCAGTTCAACAGATAAGATTTATATTAAAGTAAGTTTGGCTGTAATGCAAGGGCCCTACAGGCCATATCCTGTTTGTTAACCTAAGGCAAAGTTAGCATATCTATATTAAGACCTTTTACCCAGAAAGCAATGTTGACCTGTACCTTGTTACCTAAATAGATAAGTACCCACACCTATGTTGAGGACCTTTTATCTAGACCAATAGACAATGGAGAATGGCATGGGGTTTTTTCAATGTTGTACCCACAAACTTAACAGGTACACCACAAGAGACTGATCTGCGTACATACCTGTTATTAATATGCACAAACCTACTAGCCTATGGGGTAAGCGTACCCTAACATTTTGTGGGTGAGGAATGAAATTTGGGCAGAGGAGGAAGGATTTTCAGCACTTTGCCCTATAAAAGAAGTGACCCACCTCGCTAGAGTACTTCCATTCCCACTTACTCTGCTCTATCATTCTCACTTACTTTTTATTTCTACTCTATCTATTCACGATGACTAGTACTATCAGTCGGCTGTACTTGTTCTTCTTCAACTTTAAGTTTCAAGGGCACTAGGCAAAGCTTGGTTTCCCTACGTTTTCGTCTTAGTTCATTAGGTTTTGATTTTAAGTTTAAGTTGGTCAAGTAAACCCTGAGTTCGTTGTGATAGCTCTGAGCAGTCGCTTTTTCTAAGCACGGCAACCATCACTCAAGAACTGAGAACCCTGAACCGCCAGGCCGGTCCTGCCCGTTATCGAGGAAGGGGGTGAGCACATTAACCAAAGCTTTGTTGCATGTAATACTATATTAGCATATGTATCTTTTGAATCGCAGTTGTCTCTTTGTAACTCTGGGTGTTTTACCATCGATTTACTATTTCATTAATTTGAATAAAAAATCTTGAAGGCCCCATCTGTCTCAGCGTGAGCTTCCGGTCATCCCCCCCCCCCCCGAGGGTCCTTTGTAAATTCCATGGAGCCTGATTCGGGACAAGAACTTTTATCTTCTGATCAAACAGAGCCTAAAACCCATACAATGAATATTAAGAATTAATTACTATTAATATTATGAATTAAATACAATAAAATTAAAATGAAATACAATGAAATTAATAAATTAACTTCCCATAGTATCCAAATCAACATGATCAGTATACCCCAAACCGGGCTACCGGCTGGTAGCCGTAGCCAGGAGTGTGTGACGGATTTTCCTGAGAATCTCACCTGAGACATCAGTAAATGGTCAGAGTTACCGAGAGGGGTTTATGGGGCTTTGTTGGAGGTTGAAGTTGTAACGAATGGTCCCATAGAATCTCAGGGTTGGAAGGGACCTCAGGAGGTATCTAGTCCAACCCCCTGCTCAAAGCAGGACCAACACCAACTAAATCATCCCAGCCAGGGCTTTGTCAAGCCGGGCCTTAAAAACCTCTAAGCATCAGGCCCGATGACTCACACTAGGGTGACGGGGGAGTTGATAAATTATCTATTAATTGCCGCCTCAGTCCCCACAACTCTCCCGGGCTGCTCCTCTGATCCGTTTGCCTCAGTATCGCCAGCTGTCCCCAACAGAGGGAAAGACCTCTTGCTCAGCTACGAGCCATCAAGGGAAGAGAGGGGAACGTGCCCCCCACCCCTCTATCATTTACTTGGGACTTATTGAACTAGGTGGAAAACTGGGGTATTGTTTGGGGTATTGTTTCCTGTTGTTTCTGTGAAGGGACGCCTTCAGTTACCGAGGAAAACAGCAGCGAGTTTATTACATAAGCTAATGACGTGTTAGAGTTCTGTGTTCTGTGTTCAGGTGAATAGAGAAGGGAAGAGTAAAGGCTGTTGGCGTTCCCCACAAGCTGGCTTTGGGAAACTTTGCCAGACAATCCATCCAGGAACATGGAAAAGGTTTAGAACAGCTGAGGAATAGCGAGATGATCTCCAAGCATTGTAACCCATGGGGTTTTGTGAGTGATGTAAAAACAGAGCAGAAAGAAAGAAAAAGAAAGAAAGACTAAACTGGTGAAGAAAATAGCTGTTAAACGTCTGCTAGTAGCTTGTAGTTCACTGGGAAAGAAATGAACGAAAAGTTAGAGTTACTCGGGAAAGCCCAGCAAACGTTGGATGCCAGCTTAAAACCGCTGGACGGCTCTAAACCAGACTGTGGCCGTAGGGTGACCAGATGTCCTGATTTTATAGGGACAGTCCTGATATTTGGGGCTTTTTCTTATATAGGCTCCTATTACCCCCCACCCCCAGTCCCGATTTTTCACACTTGGTGTCTGGTCACCCTATGTGGCTGGCTGTTGGGGGAAAAAAATAAATAAATCAAAGAGTTGAAAAGCAAAAATAGATGTGTTAGAGGAGGACAGAGAATCGGTTCCCATCCCTATTGGCCTGGTGGAACCAATGGAGACCAAACAAAATCTGCGGGGCCAATGCCTAGAAGCAGGGCGAGAGAGGGACACGGTACCTTTAGAAGCGGAGTTGGAGATTGAGTCTGAGGAGCCACAGGGAGACTCAGAAGAGGAAGCGAGCAGAGCAGAAGCTCCCAGCCGTCTGCAGGTAGGAAAGGAAGTCTCCGGGTGGCACCACAGGAGGTGGAGTTGAGTGTCATCATGGAGGAGGTGACTACTAATGTAAAGGATGATGAACAAAGCAAAGGGGAAGGAAATATCCTCTCCTCTGTTAGCGGCCGCCCCATTCAGGGACTAGAAGATGCAGTGACACGAATAGTTAGTGCATGTGATGTCGTAATCTCTAAATTACGAGAGAGAGAGAGATACAACACCCAAGGGATAGAATTCCTGCTCCTCCACCCAACATTACATTAGCACCGTATAAAGTAGAAGATCCAGCCCCTTTGGGTCAACATTTATTGGCATTTGGGCAATCAACATTGCCTAGACCCCGAGAATTTTGTGGATATGAGTCCACAGTGTGCCCTTGTTGCCAAGAAGGCTAACGGCATTTTGGGCTGTATAAGTAGGGGCATTGCCAGCAGATCGAGGAAAGTGATATTTCCCCTTTATTCGACATTGGTGAGGCCTCATCTGGAGTACTGTGTCCAGTTTTGGGCCCCACACTACAAGAAGGATGTGGAAAAATTGGAAAGAGTCCAGCGGAGGGCAACAAAAATGATTAGGGGGCTGGAGCACATGACTTATGAGGAGAGGCTGAGGGAACTGGGATTGTTTAGTCTGCAGAAGAGAAGAATGAGGGGGGATTTGATAGCTGCTTTCAACTACCTGAAGGGGGGTTCCAAAGAGGATGGATCTAGACTTTTCTCAGTGGTGGCAGATGACAGAACAAGGAGTAATGGTCTCAAGTTGCAGTGGGGGAGGTCTAGGTTGGATATTAGGAAACACTATTTCACTAGGAGGGTGGTGAAGCACTGGAATGGGTTCCCTAGGGAGGTGGTGGAATCTCCATCCTTAGGTTTTTAAGGCCCGGCTTGACAGAGCCCTGGCTGGGATGATTTAGTCATTGCGGAGAAACTAAATGGATTCTTTGCTTCAGTCTTCACGGCTGAGGATGTTAGGGAGATTCCCAAACCTGAGCTGGCTTTTGTAGGTGACAAATCTGAGGAACTGTCACGGATTGAAGTGTCACGAGAGGAGGTTTTGGAATTAATTGATAAACTTAACATTAACAAGTCACCGGGACCAGATGGCATTCACCCAAGAGTTCTGAAAGAACTCAAATGTGAAGTTGCGGAACTGTTAACTAAGGTTTGTAACCTGTCCTTTAAATCGGCTTCTGTACCCAATGACTGGAAGTTAGCTAATGTAACGCCAATATTTAAAAAAGGCTCTAGAGGTGATCCCGGCAATTACAGACCGGTAAGTCTAACGTCTGTACCGGGCAAATTAGTCGAAACAATAGTTAAGAATAAAATTGTCCGACACATAGAAAAACATAAACTGTTGGGCAATAGTCAACATGGTTTCTGTAAAGGGAAATCGTGTCTTACTAATCTATTAGAATTCTTTGAAGGGGTCAACAAACATGTGGACAAGGGGGATCCAGTGGACATAGTGTACTTAGATTTCCAGAAAGCCTTTGACAAGGTCCCTCACCAAAGGCTCTTATGTAAATTAAGCTGCCATGGGATAAAAGGGAAGGTCCTTTCATGGATTGAGAACTGGTTAAAAGAGAGGGAACAAAGGGTAGGAATAAATGGTAACTTCTCAGAATGGAGAGGGGTAACTAGTGGTGTTCCCCAAGGGTCAGTCCTCGGACCGATCCTATTCAACTTATTCATAAATGATCTGGAGAAAGGGGTAAAAAGTGAGGTGGCAAAGTTTGCAGATGATACTAAACTGCTAAAGATAGTTAAGTCCAAATCAGACTGTGAAGAACTTCAAAAAGATCTCACAAAACTAAGTGATTGGGCAACAAAATGGCAAATGAAATTTAATGTGGATAAATGTAAAGTAATGCACATTGGAAAAAATAACCCCAACTATACATACAATATGATGGGGGCAAATTTAGCTACAACAAGTCAGGAAAAAGATCTTGGAGTCATCGTGGATAGTTCTCTGAAAATGTCCACGCAGTGTGCAGAGGCGGTCAAAAAAGCAAACAGGATGTTAGGAGTCATTAAAAAGGGGATAGAGAATAAGACTGAGAATATATTATTGCCCTTATATAAATCGATGGTACGCCCTCATCTCGAATACTGCGTACAGATGTGGTCTCCTCATCTCAAAAAAGATATACTGGCACTAGAAAAGGTTCAGAAAAGGGCAACTAAAATGATTAAGGGTTTGGAACGGGTGCCATATGAGGAGAGATTAAAGAGGCTAGGACTCTTCAGCTTGGAAAAGAGGAGACTAAGGGGGGATATGATAGAGGTATACAAAATCATGAGTGATGTGGAGAAAGTGGATAAGGAAAAGTTATTTACTTATTCCCATAATACAAGAACTAGGGGTCATCAAATGAAATTAATAGGCAGCAGGTTTAAAACAAATAAAAGGAAGTTCTTCTTCACGCAGCGCACAGTCAACTTGTGGAACTCCTTACCTGAGAAGGTTGTGAAGGCTAGGACTATAACAGAGTTTAAAAGAGAACTGGATAAATTCATGGTGGTTAAGTCCATTAATGGCTATTAGCCAGGATGGGTAAGGAATGGTGTCCCTAGCCTCTGTCTGTCAGAGGATGGAGATGGATGGCAGGAGAGAGATCACTTGATCATTGCCTGTTAGGTTCACTCCCTCTGGGGCACCTGGCATTGGCCACTGTCGGTAGACAGGATACTGGGCTAGATGGACCTTTGGTCTGACCCGGTACGGCCTTTCTTATGTTCTTATGTTGGTCCTGCTTTGAGCAGGGGGTTGGACTAGATACCTCCTGAGTTCTCCTCCAACCCTGATAGTCTAGGATTCTGTCCTTACCCAGACCAGGCAAACCCATACCTAGGAAAGACCATCCAGTCTTGACTGGCACAGGGACCACTACATAGATGTGCTTCCACTGCCAATTCCCCTATTTGGCCTGTGAAGAAACCAGATGGTTCTTGGTGTCTCAATAAATTACGGACGCCTGAATCAGGTCACACCCCTGGTGCCCCCACAGTGGCCAAGATGCCAGGTCTGATCAAGCCTGTTGATCCAGAGGCTGTGGGGTTTACTGTACTTAACAGCTTAATTGGCCCGCATTTCATAGAAGATCAGGGTTGGAAGGGACCTCAGGAGGTATCTAGTCCAACCCCCTGCTCCAAGCAGGAACCAATCCCCAGACAGATTTTTGCCCCAGATCCTAAATGGCCCCCTCAAGGATTGAACTCACAACCCTGGGTTTAGCAGGCCAATGCTCAAACCACTGAGCTATCCCCTTCCCCCGTACCGTTTTGCATTTAGTTTCCAATATTCCTGGACACGTTTACCCCAGGGGTGTAAAAATTCTCCAGCTTTATTCCATGCGCAAAATGAGGCGGGTACTGTTGCAATTTTCCAAACCAACTGTTTTATTTCAATACGTAAATGACCTGTGTTTAGCAATCCAGACCAAAAAGGAGCTTTTAAAAAAGGCTTAACGAGCTCCTACAGATCCTAAAGGAAGCAGGGTTAAAATGCAGGCTGGCCAAGGCCCAGCTAATGGCCAACCGTCTTTCTTTCTTGGGCCTCACCCTGTCCAAATGGGGTAGAACAGAAAGATGCAATCCAAACATTGCCTTTACCACAGGACCCTTTAAGATCCTTTTGGAGTTTAACTGGGTACCACGGGGACTTCATCCCCAATTTTGCTTCCATTGCAGGTCCCTTGGACCAACTATTAACAACAACAACAAAAGTGGCCGATGTAAAAGGTCTGAGGAACACACGGAAGCCGTATCCCAGCTAAAACAGGTCTTTGTCACGGCTCCGGTGTTGGGTCACTCCAAATTTTGAGATTCGCCCCTACCTTCAGATGATAGGGTGAGTGTTAATGCGTTAGCAACTGTGGCTTCAGAAGAAAGGCATGGGAAAAATCAAACCTGTGGCCTATGCCTCACGTTTAATGTCATCCATTGAACTTAAGTATGACAATTGTGAAAAGTACCTGTTGGCCACCAGTTGGGCCATCCAACACTTTTCTCCTCTAATTGGCCTCAGCCTGATCATATTACACTCATCGCACAATCCCCTTCAGTTCTTACTGTCCAACAGGGTAAAAGACGGGCAAGTCTCAAATGCTCACCTGGCCCACGGGGCATTGCTACTGCGAGAAAAAAATATTGCAGTAAAACCTATTAGGACACCATCTTTGTTACCAACAACCCTACTGTACAAAGGGGAGCCCGATCTTAACCATTGGATCTAAGGGGGGGAAGGAAAAACAAAAGCTTTTCCAACCATGGAGACAGTTTCCGTTAAGAGGTATCCTTTCTTTGTTGACGGTTCTAGTTATTACCATCAAGGTAAATCTCGTACCGGATTTAAAAGAAATGTAGAAATCGGATAAAAACAGAGAGCGTAACCCTAGAGCTTTCCAAAACAGAAAGAAGGATCGCTACCAATAGATCCTTTGTACAAAAGAAATGTGCCACTAAAAGTCTCAGGTGGATGAAAGTCCTTGGATGGCTTTGCAGATTGACTCTGTAGGTCCTTTACCAAGGACTCAAGGAGGTAACCAGTACCTATTAATGGTTATCGGTCCTTTTTCAAAGTGGGGAGAGGCATTTTCCTCTTAAAGCCAATACTGCAAAAGCCACCGCCCAGGTCTCAGTCTTCTCTCGATGGGAGATCCCTCCAAAGGTAAAATCGAAGAGGTCACATTTCACTGGACAGTTCTTTAGACACTGTCTTAAATTAATAAGAGTCCTGCAGACACTACACATCCCACAGTCCTTTGGGATGGTGGAACGAACCAATCAGACAATAAAAATGATGTTGAGGAAACTGATTGATGCTAATGGACGTAACTGGAACACTCTCATGCCTCTAATTTTAATGGCATTGAGAGCATCTACTAATAAAACACCCTTTGACGTGATAACAGGCCGAACAATGCGATTACCAAAACATTTAATTTGGCCCACCAGTGGCCCTCAATTAAAAATAAAAATGGGTACCTACCTGCAAAAACATTTAAATCAAATCCACTTGCAGGTAGCAGCCAGATTGGAAAAACCCAAACAAATAGGCACGGCTTACTTTGACAAAAACCAGAGAGAGAATACTCGGAAAGTTAAAACCCAAGTCATGTTGTTATTGTATAAATCACCAGAACATGGGCTGTGTAAGTGACAGATCGGACCCTTTCTGAATCATCGATAAACTCAGTTCAGCCGTGTATAAGATTAGGATAACAGGAGGCAAGTGTAATAGAGACAGAATCTATCATACTAATCAGGGAAAGTTGTATAGATCATCCAGGTCGCAGGAGCAACTTCCTCCTCAGACGTAAGTAAACAGCATCCAACAAAATCACGACAACTGGAGCCCAGCAAATTGCAACCATAAAATGAACATTGATATTTCTGATTTGCTACACCCTTATTGTTGCTCTAAGGGCAAAACTGAGCCCCAAATCACAAATTTGGAACAGAACTGTGACAACCCCATAAAACCAGACAACACGGCTGTGCTCAATTCATAGACTATCAGGGTTGGAAGGGACCTCAGGAGGTATCTAGTCCAACCCCCTCCTCAAAGCAGGACCAATCCCCAACTAAATCATCCCAGCCAGGGCTTTGTCAAGCCGGGCCTTAAAAACCTCTAAGGAAGGAGATTCCACCACCTCCCTAGGTAAGCCATTCCAGTGCTTCACCACCCTCCTAGTCAAATAGTGTTTCTGAATATCCAACCTAGACCTCCCCCACTGCAACTTGAGACCATTGCTCCTTGTTCTGTCATCTGGTACCACTGAGAACAGCCGAGCTCCATCCTCTTTGGATCCCCCCTTCAGGTAGTTGAAAGCAGCTATCAAATCCCCCCTCACTCTTCTCTTCTGCAGACTAAATAACCCCAGTTCCCTCAGCCTCTCCCCATAAGTCGTGTGCTCCAGCCCCCTAATTGCCTGAGCATGGGAAACAGACCATACCAACACAAAAGGAACCGACTATTATACTCAACCCCAAACTTATCCACAGGAAGAGCAATTTACTGTTTATAATAGGTATGACATCACCCAACTGTTTAATGCGACCCAATGTAAAACGGATCAGCTGATCGCTTTAAACAAAGATCAGCACAGGGATCGACATTTAAATAAGGAGCTTCCGGGCTCTGCATATGGGGAACACGTCGTCAATGCAATCACCGATGCATCACGATCCTTAAGATTGGGACAGGTTCCTGACTTAATTAAAAATGAGCAACTATTAAGTCGGGTATTGTCCCAAGTGTTTTCAAAAGCTGGAAAAAGGAACGAGCCACATGTTTGAATTCATGCCAGCATTTATCCGTGAGTGCTATAAAAAAATGGAATTTGAGACCTCACCCCAACCGAGACAGGTGTTTTCTTTCTGAAAATTGTCTAGTGGCACGATCCTTGTATGTCTCATGTACGGTCTCGTTACCGGTATTTGACCCAGACAAGGCAACTGGTTTCTGTCCATTCTGTAGGTCACCTCGAAGATGACATCTAGAGGGAACGCATTAATGTACTTCCCCTGGTGGTCTATCAGACTTGAAAAGAGCCGCAGTACATCTGTAGGTGTACCGTGTTTGAAACAGTCATAGCTATAAAGGGAAGGGTAACAGCCCTCCTGTGGACAATACTATAAAATCCCTCCTGGCCAGAGGCACCAAAATCCTTTTCCCTGTAAAGGGTTAAGAAGCTCAGGTAATCTGGCTGACACCTGACCCAAAGGACCAATAAGGGGACAAGATACTTTCAAATCTTTGGGGGGGGGGGGGGGGAGGCTTGTTTGCGCTCTTTGTTTTTGGTGGTGTTCGCTCTTGGGACTAAGAGGGGCCAGACATCAATCCAGGCTCTCCAAATCTTTCTGAACAAGTCTCTCCTATTTCAAACTTGTAAGTAACAGCCAGGCAAGGTGTGTTAGTTTATCTTTGTTTTTCTCAACTTGTCAATGTTCCCTTTGCTAGAGGGAGGTATTCCTGTTTTGCTGTAACTTTGAAGCTAAGGCTAGAGGGGGTTCCTCTGGGCTCTTTGAATCTGATTCCCCTGTAAAGTTATTTTCCATCCTGATTTTACAGAGATGATTTTTTTTACCTTTTCTTTTGAATAAAATCCTTCGTTTAAGAACCTGACTGATTTTTCCATTGTCCAGGGGTTTGGGTCTTTGCTCACTTTGTAACCAATTGGTGAGGATATTATTCTCAAGCCTTCCCAGGAAAGGGGGTGTAAGGGCTTGGGGGGATATTTTGGGGGAAGAGGAACTCCAAGTGGTCCTTTCCCTGTTTCTTGTTAAACCACTTGGTGGTGGCAGCATACCAGGTTTTTAACCTAAGCTGGTAGAAATAAGCTTAGGGGGCTTTCATGCGGGTCCCCACTTCTGTACCCTAGAGTTCAGAGTGGGGAAGGAACCCCGACAGAAACAAACATTGTTCTGGGTGGACGGCAGGGAGAGAAAGTATGGTCTTCATCATCGGCATGCCCGGTGAGGCTGACCGAGTGGAAGACTCCGATGCCTATACTGGAAATAACCAATTTTGCATGGTCACCAACCAAAAGAGGTACCAATATGGTCCCTTGGAGCGTCCTGTCACAGAATCAAATTTTTGTTTTACTCCAAAGCTATCTATTTGAATAGAGAATTAAGTTATTTCCCCATTCCCACTTCTGAAAACATTCCTATTATTCAGTCCGACCCAGCCTATCATCTTTATGAAAATGGCATTGAGACGGTCCCCATAAATACGTAACCCCCTACATCCTACCGGTGTGACGGGGTTCACTGGTGCAGACCACCCCGTCAAAGGGGGGCATGTAGTCTACAGGACTAACATAGTTGCATGCATATATATATATATATATATATAATATATACTTATAGTTTAAGTATTTGGTTTATTGTAATAGTTTGATAGAGTTATATTAAAGTAACAACGTCATGCGTCTGACCAAGTGGGTATTCACCTACGAAAGCTTATGCTCCAATACGCTGTTAGTCTATAAGGTGCCACAGGACGCTTTGTCGTTTTTTACAGATCCGGACTAACACGGTGACCCCTCTGATATTAAAGTAAGTTTGGCTGTAATGCAAGGGACCTACAGGCCATATCCTGTTTGTTAACCTAAGGCAAAGATAGCACATCTATATTAAGACCTTTTACCCAGAAAGTAAAGTTGACCTGTACCTTGTTACCTAAATAGATAAGTACCCACACCTATGTGGAGGACCTTTTATCTAGACCAATAGACAATGGAGAATGGCATGGTGTCATAACTATAAAGGGAAGGGTAACAAGCTCTCCTGTGTACAGTACTATAAAATCCCTCCTGGCCAGAGACTCCAAAATCCCTTTACCTGTAAAGGGTTAAGAAGCTCAGGTAACCTGGCTGACACCTGACCCAAAGGACCAATAAGGGGACAAGATACTTTCAAATCTTTGGGGGGGGGAAGGTTTTTGTTTGTACTCTTTGTTTGGGGGTTGTTCGCTCTTGGGACTGAGAGGGACCAGACATCAATCCAGGTTCTCCACATCTTTCTAAACAAGTCTCTCCTATTTCAAACTTGTAAGTAAACAGCCAGGCAAGGCGTCTTAGTTTTACTTTGTTTTCTCAACTTGTAAATGTACCTTTTACTAGAGTGTTTATCTCTGTTTGCTGTACTTTGAACCTGAGACTAGAGGGGGGTCCTCTGAGCTCTTTAAGTTTGATTACCCTGTAAAGTTATTTTCCATACTGATTTTACAGAGAGGATTTTTACCTTTTTCTTTAATTAAAAGCTTTCTTTTTAAGAACCTGATTGATTTTTCCTTGTTTTTTAGATCCAAGGGGGTTGGAGCTGTATTCACCAGGAGTTGGTGGGAGGAAGGAGGGGGGATGGTTAATTTCTCCTTGTTTTAAGATCCAAGGGGGTTGGAACTGTATTCACCAGGGAATTGGTGAAGGTCTCTCAAGGCTACCCAGGGAAGGGAATTAGTTTTGGGATGGTGGCAGCGGACCAGATCTAAGCTGGTAGTTAAGCTTAGAAGTTTTCATGCAGGCCCCCACATTTGTACCCTAAAGTTCAAAGTGGGGAAGCAGCCTTGACATGGTGGGAGCGGTGGGATCATTTTAAACCCAAAAGCCAGTAAGATTTTTTTTTCCTTCTAGCTGCTTGGAAAGCAGAGCTGAAGGTAGATGCATATCTTATCTCTCCTTGCCTGAAGGCAGAGGTGTTAAGTTTTTTTAACAAGGGCCTTTGTTAAGAGAAGGGTTCAATCATTGAGCAAACAACTGGTAAAAGGAATTTACAAGCTGAATTGGTTTTTTTCTTTCTACCTCTCGGGGATAGCTAGTTAGAAAGTCTGTTACCTCAGCAGCAGCCTGAGCTGAGTGCATCCCAGTTTCAGTCAACTGCAGAGGGGTGTGGCCCAGCACAAGAAAACAGGAAAATGACTACCAAAGAAGAAAAAGCCAAAGAGGAGGCCCACAAGAGAGCTATGGAGCTGAAAGAAAAAGAGATGGAGGAGAGAGAAAAAGAAAGGAAGCATGAACTGGAAGTAGCAAGGGCTAGGCCGGATACAACAGCCAATCCTAGCAACCCCTCTCCAGGTACCACTTCCCATCCCAGAAAATTCCTCACCTACAAGGCAGGCGATGATACTGAGGCCTTCTTAGAAAATTTTGAAAGGGCCTGCCTTGGATACAGCATCCCTCCACCCCAGTACATGGTAGAGCTGAGGCCGCAGCTCAGTGGACCCTTAGCAGAGGTGGCGGCTGAAATGCCTAAGGAACACATGAACAGTTATGAACTTTTTAAAACCAAGGCCAGAATCAGAATGGGGCTAACACCCGAGCATGCCCGTCGGCGGTTCAGAGCCCTAAGGTGGAAACCCGATGTGTCATTTACCCGACATGCCTACCACATTGGGAAAAATTGGGATGCCTGGATATCAGGAGCAAATGTTAAATCTACGGAAGAGTTGCCCTTCCTAATGCAAATGGAGCAGTTTTTAGAGGGTGTTCCTGAGGAAATAGAAAGGTACATCCTAGATGGGAAGCCCAAAACTGTAACCGAGGCGGGGGAGATTGGAGCCAAATGGGTGGAGGTGACAGAAAAGAAAAAAACTAGTAGCAGTTGGAGCGAATACCAGAAGGGGCAAGCCAAAACAAAACCTTATCACCGGGGACAACCCAAGGCCCCACCCACATCCCAAGGGAAACCCCAGATGCCTTCTCACCCCACCACACCAGTCTCCATCAACCAACATCGCCCCGGTGATACCTTAGCAGGGCGATGTTTTAAATGTAATGAACTGGGACATATAAAGGCTCACTGCCCCAAGAACCCCAACCGATTACAGTTCATTACACCACAATCACACCAAAGATCCCCAGACCCAGATGCCTCTCTCATACCCTCGGAGCGAAGGGAAACCTTGAGAGTGGGCGGAAAGAAGGTTATCGCTTGGAGGGACACTGGGGCACAAGTGTCAACTATCCACCAATCCCTAGTGGACCCCAAACTCATCAACCCGGAGGCTCCAGTGACAATTCAACCCTTCGTGTCACAGTCTGTAACCTTGCCTACAGCCAAGTTGCATGTCCAGTACAAGGGCTGGTCAGGAATGTGGACTTTTGCAGTCTATGACAATTATCCCATCCCCATGCTACTGGGGGAAGACTTGGCCAACCAGGTGAAGCTAGCCAAGAGGGTGGGAATAGTCACCCGCAGCCAGGCTAAGCAAGCTTCCACACCCATCCCTGTTCCTGAGCCGTCCACCAGGGCCCTGTCGGTGTTACCGGAGACCCAAACACAGGTGGTGGAACCGGATCCCCTGCCAACGACTGCAACAGCCGTAGTGGATCCAATCCCAGAGACCCAGCCAAAGCCAGTCCCAGAACCGGAACTGGCAACGCAACCAGCACCAGAACCATTCCCAGCACTGAGTCCAGCGCTTGCAAACCCGTCTACCACTCCAACGCCAGAGGGCACCAGCGAGCCTGAACTGGCAGAAGCAGCAGATAACCTTACCCAAGAGGCTCAGCCAGAGCCTGAGATACTACATAGTGCACCAGCGGACAGCGGTTCACAGTCAATGGAAACAGCCCCAGCACCTGCATCGCTTCCAGAGGGACCAAGCCCCAGTCCACAGTCCAAGGAGGAACTGATGTCTCCAGCATCAAGGGAACAGTTCCAGGCCGAGCAGGAAGCAGATGACAGCCTTCAGAAAGCTTGGGCGGCGGCACGGAGCACCCCACCACCTCTCAGCTCTTCTAACCGATCCCGGTTTGTTGTAGAACAAGGACTTTTATACAAGGAGACTCTTTCTGGTGGGCACCAGGAAGACTGGCATCCTCAAAAACAGTTGGTAGTTCCCACTAAGTATCAGGTAAAGCTCTTGAGCTTAGCCCATGATCATCCCAGTGGCCGTTCTGGGGTGAACAGAACCAAAGACCGGTTGGGGAAGTCCTTCCACTGGGAGAGAATGGGCAAGGACGTTGCTAATTATGTCCGGTCTTGTGAGGTGTGCCAACGAGTGGGAAAGCCCCAAGACCAGGTTAAAGCCCCTCTCCAGCCACTACCCATAATTGAGGTCCCATTTCAGCGAGTAGCTGTGGATATTCTGGGTCCTTTCCCAAAGAAGACACCCAGAGGAAAGCAGTACGTACTGACTTTCATGGATTTTGCTACCCGATGGCCGGAAGCAGTACCCTTAAGCAACACCCTTAAGCAACACCAGGGCTAAAAGTGTGTGCCAGGCATTAGCAGACATTTTCGCCAGGGTAGGTTGGCCCTCCGACATCCTTACAGATTCAGGAACTAATTTCCTGGCAGGGACCATGAAAAACCTGTGGGAAGCTCATGGGGTGAATCACTTGGTTGCCACCCCTTACCACCATCAAACCAATGGCCTGGTGGAGAGGTTTAATGGAACTTTGGGGGCCATGATACGTAAATTCGTAAATGAACACTCCAATGATTGGGACCTAGTGTTGCAGCAGTTGCTTTTTGCCTACAGGGCTGTTCCACATCCCAGTTTAGGGTTTTCACCATTTGAACTTGTGTATGGCCGCGAGGTTAAGGGGCCATTACAGTTGGTGAAGCAGCAATGGGAGGGGTTTACGCCTTCTCCAGGAACTAACATTCTAGACTTTGTAAGCAACCTACAAAGCACCCTCCGACACTCTTTAGCCCTTGCTAAAGAAAACCTAAAGGATGCTCAGGAAGAGCAAAAGGCCTGGTATGATAAACATTCCAGAGAACGGTCCTTCAAAGTAGGAGACCAAGTCATGGTCTTAAAGGCGCTCCAGGCCCATAAAATGGAAGCGTCGTGGGAAGGACCATTCACGGTCCAGGAGCGCCTAGGAGCGGTTAACTATCTCATAGCCTCCCCCACCTCCAACATAAAGCCTAAGGTATACATGTTAATTCTCTTAAGCCCTTTTATTCCAGAGAATTAAACGTTTTCCAGTTTACAGCCCAGGAAACAGATGACGCGGAGTGGCCTGAAGGTGTCTACTACGAAGGAAAAAGTGATGGTGGCGTGGAAGAGGTGAACCTCTCCGCGACCCTTGGACGTCTGCAGCAACAGCAGATCAAGGAGCTGTGCACAAGCTTTGCACCAATTTTCTCAGCCACTCCAGGACGGACCGAACGGGCATACCACTCCATTGACACAGGTAATGCTCACCCAATTAGAACCCCACCCTACCGGGAGTCACCTCATGCCCAAACTGCTATACAAAGGGAGATCCAGGACATGCTACAGATGGGTATAATCCGCCCCTCTAACAGTGCATGGGCATCTCCAGTGGTTCTAGTTCCCAAACCAGATGGTGAAATACGCTTTTGCGTGGACTACCGTAAGCTAAATGCTGTAACTCGTCCTGACAACTATCCAATGCCATGCACAGATGAGCTATTGGAGAAATTGGGACATGCCCAATTCATCTCTACTTTAGACTTAACCAAAGGGTACTGGCAAGTACCACTAGATGAACCCGCCAAGGAAAGGTCAGCCTTCGTCACCCAGGCAGGGGTGTATGAATTCAATGTACTCCCTTTCGGGTTGCGAAATGCACCCGCCACCTTCCAAAGACTTGTAGATGGTCTCTTAGCGGGATTGGGAGAATCTGCAGTTGCCTACCTCGATGATGTGGCCATTTTTTCTGATTCATGGACAGAACACCTGGAAAAAGTCTTCGAGCGCATCCGGCAGGCAGGTCTAACTGTTAAGGCTAAAAAGTGTCAAATAGGCCAAAACAAAGTGACGTACCTGGGGCACCAGGTGGGTCAAGGAACTATAAATCCCCTACAGGCCAAAGTGGATGCTATCCAAAAGTGGCCGGTTCCAAAGTCAAAGAAACAGGTCCAATCCTTCTTAGGCTTGGCCGGATATTATAGGCGATTTGTACCACACTACAGCCAAATCGCCGCCCCGCTGACAGACCTAACCAGAAAGAAACAGCCAAATGCAGTTCAGTGGACTGATAAGTGTCAAAAGGCCTTTAACCAGCTTAAGGCAACACTCATGTCTGACCCTGTGCTAAGGGCCCCAGACTTTGACAAACCGTTCCTAGTAACCACAGATGCTTCCGAGCGAGGCGTGGGAGCAGTTTTAATGCAGGAAGGACCGGATCAAGAATTCCATCCTGTCGTGTTTCTCAGCAAGAAACTGTCTGAGAGGGAAAGCCACTGGTCAATCAGCGAAAGGGAATGCTACGCCATTGTGTACGCGCTGGAAAAGCTACGCCCATATGTTTGGGGACGGCGTTTCCAACTACAAACAGACCATGCTGCGCTACAGTGGCTTCATACCGCCAAGGGAAATAACAAAAATCTTCTTCGGTGGAGTTTAGCTCTCCAAGATTTTGATTTTGAAATACAACACATTTCAGGGGCTTCTAACAAAGTGGCTGATGCACTCTCCCAGGAAAGTTTCCCAGAGTCAACTGGTTAAAAATTGTTCTTGGAATGAAACATATTGTTAGTTTTTTATATAATCAGTAGTATGTCTAAAGGTACATGTGTCTTATTAACTCTGTTTTCTCCTAGAGCTCCAGGAAGAAATCACAGCCAGTGTGGAACCGGACGTCCAACACTATCTGTGATTTGGGGGGTGTGTCATAACTATAAAGGGAAGGGTGGCAGCTCTCCTGTGTACAGTGCTATGGAATCCCTCCTAGCCAGAGACTCCAAATCCTTTTACCTGTAAAGGGTTAAGAAGCTCGGGTAACCTGGCTGACACCTGACCCGAAGGACCAATAAGGGGACAAGATACTTTCAAATCTTGGGGGGGGGGGGGGGGGGGAAGGCTTTTGTGTGTGCTCTTTGTTTTAAGGGGTTCGCTCTTGGGACTGAGAGGGACCAGACATCAATCCAGGTTCTCCACATCTTTCTAAACAAGTCTCTCCTATTTCAAACTTGTAAGTAAACAGCCAGGCAAGGCGTCTTAGTTTTACTTTGTTTTCTCAACTTGTAAATGTACCTTTTACTAGAGTGTTTATCTCTGTTTGCTGTACTTTGAACCTGAGACTAGAGGGGGGTCCTCTGAGCTCTTTAAGTTTGATTACCCTGTAAAGTTATTTTCCATACTGATTTTACAGAGAGGATTTTTACCTTTTTCTTTAATTAAAAGCTTTCTTTTTAAGAACCTGATTGATTTTTCCTTGTTTTTTAGATCCAAGGGGGTTGGAGCTGTATTCACCAGGGAATTGGTGAAGGTCTCTCAAGGCTACCCAGGGAAGGGAATTAGTTTTGGGATGGTGGCAGTGGACCAGATCTAAGCTGGTAGTTAAGCTTAGAAGTTTTCATGCAGGCCCCCACATTTGTACCCTAAAGTTCAAAGTGGGGAAGCAGCCTTGACACATGGGTTTTTTTTTTTTCAATGTTGTACCCACAGACTTAACAGGTACACCACATAGGAAACATATGTGCATAGGTACATGTCATCAATACGCACATACCTACTAGCCTATGGGGTCAGCGTACCCTAACATTTTGTGGGTGAGGAATGAAATTTGGGCAGAGGAGGAAGGATTTCTGGCACCCACCTCGCTAGAGTACTCCATTCTCAGTCACTTCGCTCTAGCATTTGATTTCTACACTCAAGTATCGGGGGGCAGCCGGGTTAGTCTGTATCCACAAACACAACGAGGAGTCCAGTGGCACCTTAAAGACGAACAGATTGATTTGGGCATAAGCTTTCGTGGGTAAAAAACCCACTTCTTCAGATTTCTACTCTATCTCTATTCTATCGATTTACGATGACTACTACTATCGGTCGGCTGTACTTGTTCTTCTTCAACTTTAAGTTTCAAGGGCACTAGGCAAAGCTCGGTTTCCCTACGTTTTAGTCTTAGTTTATTAGGTTTTGATTTTAAGTTAAGTTAGTCAAGTAAACCTTCAGTTCGTTGTGATAGCTCTGAGCAGTCGCTTTTTTCTAAGCACGGCAACCATCACTCAAGAACTGAGAACCCTGAACCGCCAGGCCGGTCCTGCCCGTTATCGAGGAAGGGGGTGAGCACATTAACCAAAGCTTTGTTGCATATAATACTATATTAGCATATGTATCTTTTGAATCACAGTTGTCACTTTGTAACTCTGGGTGTTTTACCATTGATTTACTATTTCATTAATTTGAATAAAAAGTCTTGAAGGCCCCATCTGTCGCAGCGTGAGCTTCCAGTCATACCCCCCCCCCCCCCGAGGGTCCGTTGTCAATGCTGTGGCACCTGATTCGGGACAAGAACTTTTATCTTCTGATCAAACAGAGCCAAAAAGCCCATACGATTAATATTAAGAATTACTATTAATATTATTAAATAAAATTAAATGAAAATTAAATTAATAAATTAACTTCCCGTATTATCCAAATCAATCTTAGTACACCCTAAATCGGGCTACAGGTGTAGTGGGGTCTTTGGAGGTTGTGGGGGAGTGGAGGGGGGGGTCTGTGTGTAGCTAGTGGGGTGGGGGGGGTTCTGGGAGGGGAGTGTGTCAGGGGAGAGGTGGGGGGAAATCAGTCTCAGGGTTAAATCAGTCCCTGCCTGTGTGACGAGGCATCGGGGTCCCCATGCCCGAGGGGGGGGTAACCCACAGTTTCCCCCAAACTCTCCTCCAACCCCCCAACTCCGGTTTCACCCCCCCGTATAACCCCCCCGACCATGCTCACCCTGCGTGGTCCCGGTTCCCCCTGCACCCCACCACCAGCCCATTCCCCCCCACCTGACCCACCCCCTGACCCCCTCTCCTCTGTCACAGGAGCCGGGAGGAGCGGGGGCGCTGAGCGAGGGAGCGAGTCGGAGAGAGACCCGGGGGGCAGCAGGTAGGGGAGAGCAGGAGTCAACCTGCCAGCCTTCCTCCGGGGGCAGATACGTCCCCCCCCGCCGTCTCTCCCTCCCTCCCTCCAGCCCCATAGACACCCCTCTGTCTATCCATCCATCCACCCCTTTACCTCCATCCGTCCCCCCATCCATCCCTCCCTCCCTCCAGCCCTCTGTCTATCCATCCATCCACCCCTCTGTCTGTACCTCTGTCCACCTCCATCTATCCATCCATCCACCCCTCCGTCCTCCCCCATAGACGCCCCTCTGTCTATCCATCCACCACTCTTTGTACCTGCGTCCCCCCATCTCCCCGTCCCTCCGTTCTCCCCCATAGATGCCCCTCTATCTATCCATCCATCCAGCCCCCGTCCGTCCCTCCATCCACCCCCATAGACACCCCTCTAGCTATCCATCCACCCACTCCTCTGTCTGTACCTCCATCCCCACCCACCCCAATGTCCAACCTTCCCTCCAGCCCCATAGACACCCCCTTCATCCAGCTGTCCCGCCAGTCCCATAGACACCCCTCCCTCCAACCTCATCCACTCTGCGTTAATCCAGCCATCCCTACATCCCCATAAACTACACCTCCAGCCCCCCACCCCGTCTATCCATCCTCACCCTGCCACCCATCCATCTCTCCAGCCATCCCCCCCATACATCGATCTATCCTCACACGCCCCCTCTATCCATCCCCATCCACCCCCGCTATCTATCTTCTCTCCCCCCTCAACCCCCCCCCCCCCCGGCTGGTTCAGCACATCAGAATGTGGAGAATGCAGAGGAAGAAAAGACAAAACCCATTTTGAGATCCCAGCCCAGGACAGGAAACCACGGGAGCCCCACCCACGGCTAAACTCAGAGCCAGCCTGGGCATGGGGCCAGCTGCTAGCCCAGCCCTGCCCCCCACCCCAGCTCTGCCGGTGCCCCTCACTCCCAACCCGCAGCCCCAGCTAGCCCAGCCCCGCCTCACTCCCCGTGCACCCCAAGTGCCAGTATGAGTCACGGGGGGCGGGGGGGGCTGGGCGGCGATGCCGACACCGGGAATGCAGCCGAACCGGACTAGGGTGGAGGCACCGGGACGCCCCGGAGTCACTGCCCAGCCCCAGCCCCTGTCAGATGGGCTGAGTCCCGACGCGCTCGTTACAGAGACCAGCCCCCCCCCACTTCCTCTGCCCCTCCCCTCTGGTGTCACATTCCTGCTTTCCCGGCTCCCTCCCTTCCTTCCTCTCAGCTTCTCTCCCTGCTCCTCCACCTCCAGTGCTGCTTCACTCCCTTCTTCGCCCACCCCCAGAGCCTGCGCCCGGCCTGGGGCCACTTTTCTGAGTCTGTCTGTCTGTCTGTCCTACTCAGCTTTTTCTTTTCTTTCTTTCTGTCTTTAAAAGCGCTTTGGATAAAAGCGCTAGATTAAAAAACCCTTTATAACAATTAAGGTTTTTCTTTTGTTCTACACATAAAAGCCCACAACTCATATTTTAATTCAGTAGTCGTACCTTTCCAATGCGATGGTTGTGCCCTCTGTCCCCTGTCCCCCCACAGTAGCCCCCAAGCTGGGGCTGGGAAGGAGGGGGGGGGGGGTCTCTCCCCGGCAGCCGCAGCCCTGGAGCTGGGGAAAGTCACCTCTTTCTCTGGCCGCCGCAGCCCTGCACGTCCCAAATCTCCCCACCCCCTTTTCTCCCCCCACTGCCCCCTCCCACCTACCTCCTTGTAGCGAAGCGACGACTCACCCCCGCGGCACCTCCTGCTGGTCGTCTCAGGAATTCGCTCTTGTCCCGCTCCGGAGCGCCTCCTTCTGGCCGGTGTCTTGCCTGCCTCAGGCCCCGTGTTCCTCCCGGACCCCGGTGCCCTTTTCATAGATTCATAGACTCTAGGACTGGAAGGGACCTCGAGAGGTCATCGAGTCCAGTCCCCTGCCCTCATGGCAGGACCAAATACGGTCTAGACCATCCCTGATAGACATTTATCTAATCTACTCTTAAATATCTCCAGAGATGGAGATTCCACAACCTCCCTAGGCAATTTATTCCAGTGTTTAACCACCCTGACAGTTAGGAACTTTTTCCTAATGTCCAACCTAGACCTCCCTTGCTGCAGTTTAAGCCCATTGCTTCTTGTTCTATCCTTAGAGGCTAAGGTGAACAAGTTTTCTCCCTCCTCCTTATGACACCCTTTTAGATACCTGAAAACTGCTATCATGTCCCCTCTCAGTCTTCTCTTTTCCAAACTAAACAAACCCAATTCTTTCAGCCTTCCTTCATAGGTCATGTTCTCAAGACCTTTAATCATTCTTGTTGCTCTTCTCTGGACCCTCTCCAATTTCTCCACATCTTTCTTGAAATGCGGTGCCCAGAACTGGACACAATACTCCAGCTGAGGCCTAACCAGAGCAGAGTAGAGCGGAAGAATGACTTCTCGTGTCTTGCTCACAACACACCTGTTAATACATCCCAGAATCATGTTTGCTTTTTTTGCAACAGCATCACACTGTTGACTCATATTTAGCTTGTGGTCCACTATAACCCCTAGATCCCTTTCTGCCGTACTCCTTCCTAGACAGTCTCTTCCCATTCTGTATGTGTGAAATTGATTGTTCCTTCCTAAGTGGAGCACTTTGCATTTGTCTTTGTTAAACTTCATCCTGTTTACCTCAGACCATTTCTCCAGTTTGTCCAGATCATTTTGAATTATGACCCTGTCCTCCAAATGCAATCCCTCCCAGTTTGGTATCATCCGCAAACTTAATAAGCGTACTTTCTATGCCAATATCTAAGTCGTTAATGAAGATATTGAACAGAGCCGGTCCCAAAACAGACCCCTGCGGAAGCCCACTTGTTATGCCTTTCCAGCAGGATTGGGAACCATTAATAACAACTCTCTGATTACGATTATCCAGCCAGTTATGCACCCACCTTATAGTAGCCCCATCTAAATTGTATTTGCCTAGTTTATCGATAAGAATATCATGCGAGACTGTATCAAATGCCTTACTAAAGTCTAGGTATACCACATCCACAGCTTCTCCCTTATCCACAAGACTCGTTATCCTATCGAAGAAAGCTATCAGATTGGTTTGACATGATTTGTTCTTTACAAATCCATGCTGGCTGTTCCCTATCACCTTACCCCCTTCCAAGTGTTTGCAGATGATTTCCTTAATTACTTGCTCCATTATCTTCCCTGGCACAGAAGTTAAACTAACCGGTCTGTAGTTTCCTGGGTTGTTTTTATTTCCCTTTTTATAGATGGGCACTATATTTGCCCTTTTCCAGTCTTCTGGAATCTCTCCCGTCTCCCATGATTTTCCAAAGATAATAGCTAGAGGCTCAGATACCTCCTCTAGTAGCTCCTTGAGTATTCTAGGATGCATTTCATCAGGCCCTGGAGACTTGCAGGCATCTAACTTTTCTAAGTGATTTTTAACTTGTTCTTTTTTTATTTTATCTGCTAAACCTACCCCCTTCCCATTAGCATTCACTATGTTAGGCATTCCTTCAGACTTCTCGGTGAAGACCGAAACAAAGAAGTCATTAAGCATCTCTGCCATTTCCAAGTTTCCTGTTACTGTTTCTCCCTCTTCACTAAGCAGTGGGCCTACCCTGTCTTTGGTCTTCCTCTTGCTTCTAATGTATTGATAAAAAGTCTTCTTGTTTCCCTTTATTCCTGTAGCTAGTTTGAGCTCATTTTGTGCCTTTGCCTTTCTAATCTTGCCCCTGCATTCCTGTGTTGTTTGCCTATATTCATCCTTTGTAATCTGTCCTAGTTTCCATTTTTTATATGACTCCTTTTTATTTTTTAGATCATGCAAGATCTCGTGGTTAAGCCAAGGTGGTCTTTTGCCACATTTTCTATCTTTCCTAACCAGCGGAATAGCTTGCTTTTGGGCCCTTAATAGTGTCCCTTTGAAAAACTGCCAACTCTCCTCAGTTGTTTTTCCCCTCAGTCTTGATTCCCATGGGACCTTACCTATCAACTCTCTGAGCTTACCAAAATCCGCCTTCCTGAAATCCATTGTCTCTATTTTGCTGTTCTCCCTTCTACCCTTCCTTAGGATTGCAAACTCTATGATTTCATGATCACTTTCACCCAAGCTGCCTTCTACTTTCAAATTCTCAACGAGTTCCTCCCTATTTGTTAAAATCAAGTCTAGAACAGCTTCCCCCCAGTAGCTTTTTCAACCTTCTGAAATAAAAAGTTGTCTGCAATGCAGTCCAAGAATTTGTTGGATAGTCTGTGTCTCGCTGTGTTATTTTCCCAACATATATCTGGATAGTTGAAGTCCCCCATCACCACCAAATCTTGGGCTTTGGATGATTTTGTTAGTTGTTTAAAAAAAGCCTCATCCACCTCTTCCACCTGGTTAGGTGGCCTGTAGTAGACTCCTAGCATGACATCACCCTTGTTTTTTACCCCTTTTAGCCTAACCCAGAGACTCTCAACACTTCCATCTCCTATGTCCATCTCTACCTCAGTCCAAGTGTGTACATTTTTAATATATAAGGCAACACCTCCTCCCTTTTTCCCCTGTCTATCCTTCCTGAGCAAGCTGTATCCATCCACACCAACATTCCAATCATGTGTATTATCCCACCAAGTTTCAGTGATGCCAACAATGTCATAGTTGTATTTATTTATTAGCACTTCCAGTTCTTCCTGCTTATTACCCATACTTCTCGCATTTGTATATAGGCATCTAAGATACTGGTTTGATCTTTCCTCCCAGTTTTGTCCTGACCCTCCTTTCTCTCTGCCAATATAGCCCACACTCCCTCTCGTTTCCGACCCATCTCCCAGGTCTCCATGTTCCCCACTTACCTGCGGGCTTTGCTCACCTGTCCCCGTCGAACCTAGTTTAAAGCCCTCCTCACTAGGTTAGCCAGTCTGTGTCCAAATAGGGTCTTTCCCCTCCTCGAAAGGTGAACGCCATCTCTGCCTAGCAGTCCTTCCTCAAATAGCATCCTGTGGTCTAGGAAGCCAAAGCCCTCCTGGCGACACCATCTTCGCAGCCAGGCATTCACCTCCATGATGCATCTGTCTCTGCCCGGGCCCCTACCTTTGACAGGAAGAATCGAAGAGAATACCACCTGCACTCCAAACTCCTTCACCCGTACTCCCAGAGCCCTGTAGTCACTCTTGATCCGCTCAGTGTCACACCGCGCAGTATCATTTGTGCCCACATGGATGAGTAGCATAGGGTAGTAGTCAGAGGGCTGGATAATCCTCGACAATGCCTCCGTAACGTCTCGGATACGGGCTCCCGACAAGCAGCATACCTCCCGAGATGAAATGTCAGGGCGACAGATGGGCGCCTCCGTCCCCCTCAGCAGAGAGTCTCCGACCACCACTACCCTACGTTTCCTATTCGCAGTGGTGGCAGCAGACCTCCCAGCCTTAGGGGTACGAGGCTTCTCCTCCTTTACTGTAGGGGGTGATGCCTTCTTTCCTGTATCAAGAAGAGCATAACGGTTACCTATTACCACAGCGGGAGGGTTCGGAGCAGGGGTGGAGCACTGCCTGCTGCCAGAAGTAACCAGCTGCCAGTGTCCACCCTGAGCCATCTCCTCCTCCACCAGTGGTGTATCAGCAGTCCTGTGTACTGGGACAGCTACCTCATCTGTCTCCACATGGACACTGTCCAGGAATTGCTCGTGGATTCGGATGCTTCTCAACCTAGCCACCTCCTCCTGTAGCTCTCCCACCTGCTGCCTGAGAGATTCCACCAGCAGACACCTTTCACATTGGATGGTCCCCCCAGCCTGGATATCAGTAAGTGGAAATTGCAAGTCACAGTCTCTGCAAAACCACACCAGGATCTGGGTAGAAGCATCCATGCTCAGGCGCTCTGTCTGGCTACAGGCGCAGGTGGAGGAGACAGAAGCAGTGCTGGCACAGGTGTTGCGGGTCTTCCTAACCATCGTAAGCCTCCCTCTGTCAAACTCCCGTCTGCAGCCCCCTGTCCCAAAAGGGTGCTGTATTGCTCCTCCTTCACCTGGAGAACTCCCTTGCGAAACTCCCTGTTAGCAGCCCCTGGTCGCAAAAGCCTTTTACCTCGGGGCTCTGCCCCCAGCAGTAACCCCACACTCTGGGTCTCCGCTCCCAGGGGAACCCCCAACCCTCTAAACCCACCTTGCCTCAGTGGCTACTGCCAGTCGTCATCCAGCCCCCGCTCCCTGGGGCAGACGGCAGTGTAATGGCCACTCATCATCGGCAAGGGGGGTTGGATCAGCTGCCTCTGCCCCTCTGCAGCCCCAGTGCCTTTTGGCCTTAAACAAGGCCTCAGCCTGGGGTTTACCAGGCTGGAGCTCCCCGGCTCCCTTGCCCTATTCCCCAGCCCTGCTCTGTCCACGGGACCCTTCGCTCCTTCAGGCAGCCGGGTCCAGCTCTCTCCAAAGCTAGAGAGAGACTCATAGACTATCAGGGCTGGAAGGGACCTCAGAAGGTATCTAGTCCAACCCCCTGCTCAAAGCAGGATCAATCCCCAACTAAATCCCCAAATGGCCCCCTCAAGGATTGAACTCACCACCCTGGGTTTAGCAGGCCAATGCTCCAACCACTGAGCGATCCCTCCTCAGCTCCTGGCTCCCAGCCCTTTTATAGGGCCAGCTGTGGCCGCTTCCCCCAATCAGCCGAAGCCTTTCACAGCCGCAGCCTTCTCCAGGGCTGCTTTTAACCCTTGTTTTCCCAGGAGCGGGGCAGCCGCCCCACTACACACCCTCCCCCTTAAGACCACACCGGGGGGGGTCTCTATCTCCCCAGCTTCCCTGTCAGCTGGGCCCGCAGGATGTCTCTCTCCCGCCGTGTGGATTTCCCTTCTTGATCTGGGGCCCCTCTGCCCCAGAGCCTCTCCCTTCTGAGGCCTTGGTCCTTACCTCCGACCTCCCCCTCCTTCTCTGGGAGCAGGGCCACCTTACATGGCCCTCCTTGTGGCACAGGAAGACCATCCAGTGCCTTCCTTTGGCCACCTCCAGGCTAGCCTGGGCCCTGCGAGTCACCTTGAGGCATCCCCTCTTCATGTGCCTCGGTTTCCCACAGGCCCAACACGTTTGGAGCCCCCCCGTTGACTTCACAGGGGGTGCTGTGGCAGTTCCCCATTTCCCCAGGTGGCGTCTCCTTGCCCCCTCCCGGTAGGGGCACTCCCTTTTAAAGTGTCCCGGTCGCCCACAGGCGAAACAGTCTTTAGGGCCCAGCCTCCAGCCCCAGGTGCCTGGCCCCCGTTGAGGTCCATGTGCCCTCCCCCGCTGCAGCTGAAGCAGCCCCCCTCGCTGCTCGGCGAGCCGGGCCACGCAGGCCCTCCAGGACCCGTCCATCACCATTTTTCTCCCCCCTTCAGTGTCTCACTCTTGGATCCGGGCAATACTCCTCCAGTCCTTGCCCTGCCCCTTGTATTGGGGGTGGATCGCCCGTGCCCGCATTCTCCACCACATGTAGCGAGGGCGAGACTCACCGGCACAGCGCCTCCTGCTGGTTGTCCTGGGAATTAGCTCTTCAGCCTCCGGAGCGCCCTCTGCTGGCCGATGTCTCGCTTGCCTCAGCCCCCCGCCCATATGTCCCTCCCGGACCCCGGTGCCCCAGACCCTGGGGGTTCTGCCCACCGCAGCACCCCCACACTCTGGCTCTCCCCTCCCAGGGGAACCCCCAACCCTCTAAACCCCCCTTGCCTCAGTGGCTACCTCCAGTTGTCATCCAGCCCCCGCTCCCTGGGGCAGACGGCAGTGTAATGGCCACTCATCATCGGCAAGGCGTCGGACCAGCTGCCTTTGCCCCTCTGCCGCCCCAGAACCTTTCGGCCTTTAACAAGGCCCCAGCCTGGGGGTTTACCAGGCTGGAGCTCCCCGGCTCCCTTGCCCTAGTCCCCAGCCCTGCTCTGTCCACGGGACCCTTCGCTCCTTCAGGCAGCCGGGTCCAGCTCTCTCCAAAGCTAGCTTGTTTAAGGCCAAAAGCCATCAGGTTGGTTTGACCCGATTTGGTCTCCGTGCCGGCTGTCAGCTGGGTTCTTTTTAGCTCCCGGCTGGAAGAGGGGAGGGCTGCGGGGCCAGGGCTGCGCTGGCTCTTTAAGAGGGCTGCCTGGCCCCAAGGAGTTCTGGGACTTGTAGTTCCCAAGGAGCAGGGGGAGGGGGTGGTGCTGGTGGTGGGGGAAATCCACGGACTGGGCAGCAAAGCATGCTGGGAGCTCTTTATCGCCAGCTCCACTTTCCCAGCATGCCTTGCTGCCCTGCTCTGTAGTCCCCACCCCATAATCCCGAGGAACTACAAATCCCAGAATGCATCGAGGCAAGATTGAATCCCCCCCCAGGTGAGGGGGGTCCCTGTATAACAAGTCACCCCGCCCCAGAGGTGGCTGCATCTCAGTGCCGGGCAAGGGGTCCCTGTGTAACCAGCTGCCCTGCCCCAGAGGTAGCTGCATCTCAGCACCAGGCAAGGGGTCCCTGTATAACCAGTAACACTTGAGGGGGGGGGAATATCATGGGGGGGGGGTGGATTAATTTTTAACCCTGTCTTCCCCCCTCTTTCGTTCACAGGTTACCCCCAGGCTTGTTACCCCTCCACCCCACCCCCACAGTCCCCACCCCGGGATTCAACATCTACCCCTCCTCCAATCTGGACGTGGGGCAACTGCTCGAGCCCTAGTCCCTGCCCCAGGCATATGGGGACCCCGCCGCACAGCACCCCCACTCGGCCATCATGCCCTTGCTGCCCATGTCCACCGGCATCCCCCGGGGCGGGATTATCGAATGCAGGTGAGTGGGGGTCTAAATGGGAACCACAGCCCACCCCAGAGGTGGCCACATCTCAGCGCCAGGCAAGGGGTCCCTGTGTAACCAGCCGCCACGCCCCAGAGGTGGCCGCATCTCAGCGCCGGGCGAGGGGTCCCTGGGTAACCAGCCGCCACGCCCCAGAGGTGGCTGCATTTTAGTGGCAGTGAACCTGAATGATTACCCCTGAGTGGAGAAATAAACACATGGAGTGGGGCTGATGGGTCAGAGCAGGGGGGGTTGGTAGCCAGGACTCCTGGGTTCTCTCCCCGGCTCTGGGAGGGAGTGGGGGCTGGTGGGTTAGAGCAGTGGGGGCTGGGAGCCAGGACTCCTGGGTTCTCTCCCCGGCTTTGGGAGTGGGGTGGGGGGGCTGGGAGCCAGGAGTGTTTCTGAGTCTCTCCTACCCCGGCCCCTCTGGCTCTTTTCAGATCGACCAGGTTCTGATCCAGCAGAAAGTGGAGCTGGTGGAAGGTGAGCGAGGGCTGCGCAGCACCCACCCCGTCCTCCCCCGCTACACAACCCCCCCTTCCCATAAACACACACTCTACCCCACATCCTCCCAGCGCCACACAACACATCCTCTCAGCCATGCACAATACACATACCATGCCAGCCATACACAACACACCAAC
Source organism: Glyptemys insculpta (assembly GCA_032172135.1). Taxonomy (NCBI): domain Eukaryota; kingdom Metazoa; phylum Chordata; order Testudines; family Emydidae; genus Glyptemys; species Glyptemys insculpta. Next base: position 14,879,260 of record JAVMKA010000017.1, on the reverse strand, counting down.
TACACACACACACACATACTCCATCCTCAGCCACACACAACACCCCAACTCAGCTTTTTTCTCTCTTTCTCACTCATCCTTTCTTTCCTTCCCACTCAGCTTTTCTCTCTTTCTTTCTCTCTCTTGGAAAGTGCTTTGGATAAAAGCGCGAGATAAAAAAAAAATCCTTAATAACTTTTGTTTGTTCTACACATAAAAGCCCACAACTCATATTTTAATATCAGTAGTCGTACCTTTCCAATGCGATGGATGTGCCCTCTGTCCCCTGTCCCCCGGCGGCAGCCCCCGAGCTGGAGCTGGGAAGGAGGGGGGGGTCTCTCCCCAGCAGCCGCAGCCCTGGAGCTGGGGAAAGTCGCCTCTTTCTCTGCCCGCTGCAGCCCTGCATGTCCCAAATCCCCCCACTGCCCCCTCCCACCTACCCCTTTGTAGCGAAACGACGACTCACCCCCGTGGCGCCTCCTGCTGGTCGTCTCAGGAATTCGCTCTTGTCCCGCTCCGGAGCGCCTCCTTCTGGCCGGTGTCTCGCCTGCCTCAGGCTCCATGTCCCTCCCGGACCCCGGTGCCCTTTTACCTCAGGGGTTCTGCCCCCAGCAGTAACCCCACACTCTGTCTCTCCCCTCCCAGGGGAACCCCCAACCCTCTAAACCCACCTTGCCTCAGTGGCTACTGCCAGTCGTCATCCAGCCCCCGCTCCCTGGGGCAGACGGCAGTGTAATGGCCACTCATCATTGGCAAGGGGTCGGACCAGCTGCCTCTGCCCCTCTGCAGCCCCAGTGCCTTTTGGCCTTAAACAAGGCCTCAGCCTGGGGGTTTAACAGGCTGGAGCTCCCCGGCTCCCTTGCCCTATTCCCCAGCCCTGCTCTGTCAACGGGACCCTTCGCTCCTTCAGGCAGCCGGGTTCAGCTCTCTCCAAAGCTAGCCTTGGCTTCTCACGCCATTCCCTGCGGCTCCCTCCAAAACTCCCATCTAAGGAGCTCTACCAGGGCCCGCTGTTCCTCTGCCGGCCGCCCCAACTGTTCCTGCAGGGCCCAGTGCGCCCCACAATCCCTCTGCTGGGTCTCCCCAACCTCCTGCCCAAGTCTCTCAAGCTTCTCTGGCAGTCGGGCGGCCCCTTTCCTCAGGGGACCTGACCCTGGAGCCCAGCCCGGGACGGCGCGGGAACCCTCTGCAAAGAACACCTCTGCGTAACCAGGATCCATCGTCCCTCTCTCTAGTTCCCTCCCGGCAATTCTTCCCAGTCCTCCTCCTTGTATCAGGGGTGCCCGTCTTTGCCCGCATTCTCCGCCATATGTAGCAGATCAAGCACTCACCGCCACAGCGCCTCCTGCTGGTCATCCAGGAATTACCTCGATTCCAGCACTCGGAGCGCCTCCTGCTGGCTGGTGTCTCTCCTGCCTCAGGCCCCCGTGTCCCTCCCGGACCCTGGTGCCCTCTTATCTTGGGGTTCTGCCCCACAGCAGTCCCCAGACTCTCGGTCTTCCCTCCTAGGGGAACCCCCAACCCTCTAGGCCCACCTTGCCTCAGTGGCTACTGCCAGTCGTCCTCTAGCCCCCGTTCTCTGGGGCAAACTGCAGTCTGTCATGGCCACACATCATTGGCAACGGGGTTGGATCTACTGCCTCTCCCCGGGCTGCACCTCTGTAGCGCCAGTACCTCCTTAGGCCTTTACCAAGGCCTCAGCCTGGGGGTTTGCCAGGCTGGAGCTCCCCAGTTCCTCTTGCCCTTCCCCAGCCCTTCTCTGCGCCTGGGAGCCCGAGCCCGAGCTCCCCGGCCCTTCCCACTCCAAGGCTGGAGTGAGACTGACTCAGCTCCACCCTTAGCCCTTATATCAGGCACAGGTGTGGTCTGATTGGGCGTGGCCCCAGCTGTGGCTGTGTTGTACTCAAAGTACTATACAGGATCTTTTCAGGGGGATTAAGGCAAAACGCCACATTTATTAGTTAGATACCTGAGGCAGGTATCAATTAATACTCTATGATATGCATATGAGATATATATATCACAGTCATGCATTCACACACACACAGAGACACAAGCACACTCTGTCTTGCTGTTGTTACCAACTAGTTGCTCCCCTTAACTGCACTGGCCAGGTGAGTTAGATGGGGGAGGGGTGGAGCCGCGCTTCTGCCGATCCGGATCGATGCTCCGATGGTGACAAGACGAGACCCGGGGTCCTTCTGCAAGACACCTCACTTTTATAGCAGCTTCCCTCTCCTGCAAATGTACAGATTCAAACTCTGTGTCTGTGTCCGTTGGTCCTTTGTGCTGCTTGTCTCTGGGTGTTGTCCCACTGCTGCTCAAGGAGGGTGTTTTCTAAAGAAGGTGCTCGCTTCTAATCCCTGAGGCCGTCAATATGTCTGCTCTTCTTTATTGGGCCCACTTGACAACTTGTATTGTCCTTTGCTCTGGCTCCCTTTCCCTCTCCAATTGTTGTAGCTGTCTGGAGGTGGGTGTCTTCCAAGCCTCACTCATTCACACCTCATTCAGTCAATACGGCAATTGATTACAGAGTGGGGGGAAGATCTTATTCTACTTCTAGCAAAAAGGCACATCTTTCTTTACTTTAACTAGACTATCCTTAGGGGCTATAACATTTGATACAAAGTTTTCTACCAATTTTCTATATAGGGATCTAATACAAAGTTGTATGAAAATCGAGAGGCACAATGCCAAGTCATATGAAATACAAAATAACATCATGCAAGATGCAATGTCATAAAGATTTATAGAGATAGTTAATACAGAGATTTCTCTACATTGTCCCCCTTTTGACCTCTCAAGAACAATTCTCGAGTGGTCACCATTTAAAATCTATGTTTTAAAGCTAACACATTTATTAGAGCATAAGCTTTCGTGGGCTACAGTTGCATCCGAAGAAGTGGGCTGTAGCCCACGAAAGCTTATGCTCTAATAAATGTGTTAGTCTCTAAGGTGCCACAAGGACTCCTGCTCGTTTTGCGGATACAGACTAACACGGCTGCTGCTCTGAATCCTGTTTTAAAGCTATGTACTGGGTCATGATTTCAGAATGTGGTTTCCATTTGGAATACATCTGTTTTATCCAGCAGCACATGCAGAGCATTAGAACCCACATAACAGTCAGGATTACTACTAGCACAATGATGGGATGGAAAATTATATGTAGGACTGCTGACCAGGTGGGTGACCAACCTTTAAACACATCGTACCCGTGGTGGATACTTAATTGTTTTGCCTGTTCAGCCACCCTGAGTATTTCTCCTCCCTCATGGAGGATAGCCAAACTTCTGGTTTGGATTTTCTCTCGAGTGGATTTTGTTAGTTCACTAATTTGTTTGTTATTGTACATCCATCCATATAGGCCTGTCCAATTAATGCCTAGGGAGAAATCGGGCTCAAGGTTTTCCAGGTCCAAGGTCCCCATATCTATTTCTTTTTCTTTGTATGTTGGGAAATAGAATACTAGCTTAGGGGTATGTAGTCTGGAGACATTACACATACATTTCTGCACCGGGGGATCTGAATGAAATTTGTTTTGCCATATTACAGGTTCCAGACCTACAACACATACACAATTCTTTCCATTAAAATATACTTTGGTGGTGGAATTATCCATTTTGTCCCAGAAACATGTAACTAGTTCTCTGTTTTGGAGGGAGCATGGCTCCTCCAGGACAGGAAGTGTGTGTCACACCCATTGTTGTGGGGACCACTCCTCACACCCTCTATGGTCTACTATATCCCCTTTAACATTCATGTATGTTCCAGCTAGCCGGGGAACCTAAATATGTTGTCCTTGGATTACTGGCAGTGCTGAGAATGGCCAAAGTACTGTAGTTATCTGTGCATCTCGGGCTCTTAGCACTTGGACTGAAATACTTTCGCTCAATTGTTGTACATTAAGGTAAGAATGTAATGGTTTGTACCATCCCGCAATATATGGTGTAAATAGATTACTTTGATGGCGTGTCAATAAAGGGGCTAGGACCATCATATCCTTGGCCCTTACCCAATCCATTTCCCTCTCCATCAACATTATGGAAAGGGTTTGTTGCTCTGAGCACCACAGAGCCATGGCAGTTTTATCTGCGATCTCTCTCATGGTAGCATATTCTGCCCAGAAAGTAGGATTTCTATGCTGCCATGTCTCCCATTGTAGATCTACAGTGTCTCGATCTGTTTGCACTCACTGAGCAATGTGGTGTTCCTGCCCCTCAGTTAGTGAGTAGTGCAGGTTTTCAATGGCACTCACTTTATTTCTTAGTGCTTCAAGGTCTATGGAGTTCAGAGCTTGTTCCTGTTCCTATTCCCCCCAGTGTGGTGTCAGCTACACTTCGAGTCCTATGTTCTCGTAATAATGCCCGGTACCATGCATCAAATATGGGGGAACTGTGTGGGGCACACTCGGGCTTAACCTCAGCCAAGTTGTTCTTCTTCCAGCTCATGGTGACATGTAGGGTATAAATCATGGGGGCCACTTGCACCCGAATACAGGGGCGTCTTCGGAGTAAGTGGGGGAAGTTCACAGTTTCTGGATCTGGACCATAATTAGAAAGGTTACATTTCCAACAGGAATAGTCTCCTTTACCCAGATCATTATTGTTCTTGTTTCTGTTGGCTCTGGTTTAAAAGGGGGTATAGTTTGAGTTCCAGGGTGGCCAGGCTTATAGGAGGGATTGGAGCCCCACCTGGAGTCCCCTGGGGCTGACACAGCATAGGTGCATCCATAATCACCAGGAGTAATGTTTACCCAGACTTGGACCGATATGAGTGCGAAGACCCCCTGCAGCGTGTTGTTGGTCACTGGTATTTCCTGTGCTGTGTCCCAACTGGTCCAGTTATACCATTGAATTCCCCATTGTGAGTCCGGTTGTTGTTCTGTTTCCAGTGCGTGAATCATCATCAAAGTTACTGGAATCCAAATGCTCCATGCCTTGAGCGCCATCTGCTGGTTTGGGTTTGTTAGTAACGTTGGTATCTGTAGCTTAGGAAAACAATTTTAGTTGCGAGATATGAGCCCATTTTAGCTTTCCCTCTTTATCTATCCGGTACACCAAAGGGCTGAGCCGGTCCACAATGGAATATGGACCTATCCATTTAGATTCCAAATTGTGCTCCCTTCTACCCAATTTTAAATACATGACCAGATCCCTGGGCTCCCAGAGCTGGGAGTTACCAGCTTTCTGTTTATGGAGCTTGTTATTCATTTTATCAATGGCCTCATTAATCCGGTATTGCAAGGTCAATTTGTCCTCTTGTAATTGTTTGAGCCACTGAAATCATGCTGTGGTGTTACCACATCCATTTCCCCTGATCCTAAACCCATCTGTGTAGGATCAATCATCAGCTGCTTCCCCCAATCAGCCTCCCTTTCCCCCCAACAGCGGGGTAACTGCCCCGCTACCCCAACCTAAACCGCCCTGGCTTCTTGTCCTGTCCTCAGACATTAAAGAGAACAGTGTCCCTCCCTCCTCCTTGTAACAACCTTTTATGTACGTGAAAACTGTGATCATGTCCCCTCTCGGTCTTCTCTTCTCCAGACTAAACACGCCCGAGTTTTTCAACCTTCCCTCACAGCTCATGTTTTCTAGACCCTTAATCAATTTTGTTGCTCTTCTCTGGAACTACAAATCCCAGAATGCATCTAGGCTGGATTCAATTCCCCCCCCCCAAGGGGAGGGGGTCCCTGTGTAACCACCTGCCCTGCCCCAGAGGTGGCCGCATCTCAGTGCCCGGCGAGGGATCCCTGTATAACCGGTAACACTTGGAAGGGGGGGGGGAATTTGATGGGGGGGGTTGATTTTTAACCCTGTCCTCCCCCCTCTTTCGTTCACAGGTTACCCGCAGGCTACTTACCCCTCCGCCCCACTCCCCAGCCCCCACCCCACCCCCCCAGTCCCCACCCCACGATTCAACATCTACCCCTCCTCCAATCCGGGCGCGGGGCAGCTGGTTCAGCCCCAGTCCCCGCCCCACGCATACGGGGACCCCGCCGCTCAACACCCCCACTCGGCCATCACGCCCTTGCTGCCCGTGTCCACCGGCTGGAGTCTCTAAGCCAGGTGAGTGGGGGTCTAAATGGTAACCACGACCCGCCCCAGAGGTGGCCGCATCTCCGTGCCAGGCTAGGGATCCCTGGGTAACCAGCTGCCCCGCCCCAGAGGTGGCTACATTTTAGTGGCAGTGAACCTGAATGATTACCCCTGAGTGGAGAAATAAACACATGGTGGGGGGGCTGGTGGGTTAGAGCAGGGGGGCTGGAAGCCAGGACTCCTGGGTTCTCTCCCCGGCTCTGGGAGGGGAGTGGGGGCTGGTGGGTTAGAGCAGGGGGCCTGGGAGCCAGGACTCCTGGGTTCTCTCCCCGGCTCTGGGGGGGGGGGAGTGGGGACTGGTGGGTTAGAGCAGGGGGCCTGGGAGCCAGGACTCCTGGGTTCTCTCCCCGGCTCTGGGGGGGGGGGAGTGGGGACTGGTGGGTTAGAGCAGGGGGCCTGGGAGCCAGGACTCCTGGGTTCTCTCCCCGGCTCTGGGAGGGGAGTGGGGACTGGTGGGTTAGAGCAAGGGGGGCTGGGAGCCTGGACTCCTGGGTTCTCTCCCCGGCTCTGGGAGGGGAGTGGGGACTGGTGGGTTAGAGCAGGGGGGGCTGGGAGCCTGGACTCCTGGGTTCTCTCCCCGGCTCTGGGAGGGGAGTGGGGGCTGGTGGGTTGGAGCAGGAGGGGCTGAGAGCCAGGACTCCTGGGTTCTCTCCCCGGCTCTGTGTGTGTTTCTGAGTGTCTCCTACCCCGGCCCCTCTGGCTCTTTTCAGATCGACCAGGTTCTGATCCAGCAGAAAGTGGAGCTGGTGGAAGGTGAGCGAGGGCTGCGCAGCACCCACCCCGTCCTCCCCCGCTACACCACCCCCCCATAAACACACACACCACCCCGCCCCACATCCTCCCAGAGCCACACAACACAACATCCTCTCAGCCATGCACAATACACACACCGTGCCAGCCGTACACAGCACATCAACTACACACACACACTGTGCCAGCCATACACAACACACCAACTACACACACAATCCTCTCAGCTCTATGCAACACGCCAACTACACACACACACACGGTGCCAGCCATACACAACACACCAACTACAGACACCGTCCTCTCAGCCATACACAACACATCAACTACACACACCATCCTCTCAGCTCTACGCAACATGCCAACTACACACACGTCATAGTCTCAGCCATACACAACACACATTGTGCATCCATACAGAACACCCCAATGACACACACACACCGTCCTCTCAGCCATACACAACACCCCAGCTACACACTCTGTGCCAGCCATACACAATCCGCCAGCTACACACACACACACACACACACACACACACACACACACACACACACCATAATTGCAGCCATACACAACACACACACCGTGCCAGCCATACACAACACAGCAACTACACACACACACACACCCTCTCAGCCATACCCAACACACACACCACCCTACACTCTACTCAACAGCCACACCGCAACCGCCGGATCCCCTATACCACACAACCACACCCCCTAAAAAGAGAACACACACCCCTGTCACACACAACACACCCGGGTGCGCACACACCTGCTCCCAGACCCAACCTCACAGAGCGCTGGGGTTACTGAAGATGGAGGAGTGGTTGGGAGGGGGGTGTAAGAGGCAGCCATGACGGTTGTGTCGAGCCACTGAGGTAGCCAGGGCTGTTGGCGTTGACGACAGCAACTGAGGTAACCATGATGGCTGTTGTCAGCGCTGGTTGTTGCCAGAATCAGTTGCTGAGTCAACTGGGACAGTTGTTGACAGTGACTGAGGCAGCCATGACAGTCGGTGACGAGGGCACCTATGATGGTTGTCATGGTGACAAGGGCGGCCACGACGGTCGGCGACGAGGGCAGCCATGATGGTTGTGATGGTGACGAGGGCGGCCATGACAGTCGGCAACAAGGGCGGCCATGATGGTTGTGATGGCGATGAGGGTGCCCATGATGGTTGTGATGGCGACGAGGGCAGCCATGACGGTTGGCGACGGTGGTGTCACCGTGGTAACCGTCTCCCCTGCCAGCTGGCATCAGCTTCGAGACCGCCAACAAGTGCGAGCTGCGGGACAGGCTGGGCCGGCGGCCCTTCGAGGCCAAGGAGCAGAGCGACTGCTGCACACGCAACTGGTGCGGGTCCCTCCGGCGCCTCCAGCTGAGCGTGGCCGAGCCGGGGGGCCGCCCCGTGCTGCGCCTCCTACGCCCCCTCAAGTGCGCCACCTGCTGGTGTCCTGCTGCCTGCAGGAGGTGAGGGGCGGGCGCCCGCGGAGGGGCCCCCCTGGCCCCGGCACCAGCCCGTGTCCCTCCCCCACCCCACTGCCCCCCCATGTCCCTCCCTGACCCTACTGCCCCCCTGTGCCCCACCCCCCCTGGCGTCCTGCTGCCCCAACCCTCCCCAGTCCTGTGGTATTCCCGTATCTCTCCCCCCAGCCCCCTGGCCCCAGGCACGGCTCTGACCCACCCCCTATGGCCACAGGTATCCCACTCCCCTCCCGGGGCTCCCCCTCTGCCCTGATCCCTCTTTTCCCAGCCTAGGCTCCCCCAAACCCCTCAGGGGACCCACGCCCTCCTCCACAGTGCCACCCTGGCCCCCGCCCCAGAGAGGGAAGCACCCCATGACCCCCCACAAATCTGGACACCCCACTGCCTCCCCCCCAATCTCCAGGACTCCCAGCCCCACTCCCGTGTGTTGGCTTCGGCGGGCAGGGTGGGGATACGGGGCGGCGGGGGTCTCCCCCCCAATTCTAACCCATGCCCGGTGTGTGTCTCTCCCCCCCCCGCCACAGATGGAGGTGCAGTGCCCCCCAGGTACCACCATCGGGCACGTGGTGCAGAAATGGCACCCCTTCACTCCCAAGTTCTCTGTCCAGAACGCCGAGAAGCAGACGGTGCTGCGCGTGCTGGGGCCCTGCTGCGTCTTTCGCTGCGGGGGGGACGTCAACTTCGAGGTAGCTGGGGGGCCCGGTGGGGTGGGGATTGGTGTCTCTTTGGAGAGGAGTACCTGGGGGGCAGGATGGGGATCTGGGACTGGGGTTGGCATCTTTCTGGAGAGGGGTATCTGAGGGGCAGGATGGGGGATGTCCGGGGTTGGTGTCTCAGTGGAGGGGGTGTATCTGGAGGGCATCTGGGCCTGGGGTTGGTGTCTTGGTTGAAAGGGGCATGTGGGGAGCAGGATGGGGGGGCTTCTGGGCCGGTGTGACGAAGTGGGGGGTTTTCTTGTTTTCGGTGGGGTTTCAATGGTTTGCATGCGGAGGGGGTGGGACTCAGTTTCCCTGGGTATTACTGGTTTAACGAGGTGAGGGGAGAGGGAGTGTGTTTTGCAGAGGACCGGAGAGAGGACGTGGGGACCCAGCCGATGGCCGGGAGGATGGACACCCCAGCGACCGGTGACCTGGCGACCTGGTGACCCAGAGGCCCAGCTGAGGAGACGCAGCCGGTTCTGGCCAGTGGGCGGACAATGGGCTGCAGACTGAGGACCCAGTGACCTAACCAGCCGGTTCCAGCCAGAGGACAGAAGCGAGGAGAGGCGGCCCCGGTTTACGACCCTGTTTACCTGGAGAGAAGACAATGGACAGAGGCGGGGCCTGGGGCCGGGGAGCTCAGATGCCCATCTGGGAAGCAAGGGGGGCTCTGGGCTGGAGAGGGGGAGCAGGCAGAGCCCACCTGGATGCAGAGAGACTGGGATGTGCTGGGCTGAGGGAGGCCAGGCCTGAGGCCCGGAGAGTGTCCTGTGCTGTGTTCAACTCTCAATAAATCCTCCTGTTTTACGCTGGCTAAGAGTCACTCCGGTCTAGAGAACAGGGTTGCATCAACCCCTTCAGGGGTGGAGGCCCCGGGGGTCCAGAGCGAGTGGACTCCCTGAGGGGGCCCACGGCAGAGACAGACGTGCTAAGGCTCAGAGAGGTGCGGATCCAGGAGGTGGAGGGGCCGGACCCCGAGAGAGAGTGGACCCCCGAGAAGGGCTGTCTCACTAAAAGGGGCACCCCCCACGGACCGCACGGGGCCAAGAGTGGGTCCGTGACAGCCGGGGGTTGGCGTCTCAGTGGAGGGGTGTCAGGGGGCTGGATGGGGGGGAATTTGCATTGTGGTGTGGGAGGGGAGCGTTGGGTAGTTGGTGGAGGAGGTGCTTGGGTGTGGGGAGGAGACGGGGTTGGGTGTGGGGGGAGTCCGAGATGGGGGGGCTGTGGAGGTAGATGGGTTTGGCATAGGTGAGGGACTAGGGGCACTGGGGCTTAGTCAGGTGGGAGGGCATTGTGGGGCACTTCCTGTATTGGTGCCGCCCAGGGGGAGGAGCTTTGGGGGCACTTCCTGTATGGGGAATAGGGCATGGAGGCAGGACTATGGGTGTGGAGGGAAGGGAGGATTGGCATCTGAAGCACTTCCTGTTCAGGCACTGCCTAGGGGGGTGGGACTTCCTGCATTGGGCATGCCGCAAAGGGCATTGCCCTGGGGGGGCAGTGGGAGGGTAATGGTCTCTCCTGAGCCCCATGGGGCAGCGTCTGACTCACGTTCGGTGCTGCCCCTCCCCCTGCAGGTGAAAACTAGCGACGAGGCGCGGGGCGCGGGCCGGATCAGTAAGCAGTTGGGGAGGCTGCCCCAGGAGGTCTTCACCAACACCGACGTCTTCGGCATCGAGTTCCACGTGCACCAGGACGTCAAGATTAAGGCCTTGCTGCTGGGGGCCTGCTTCCTCATTGTGAGTGCCCTCCTCCCCCCACATCCCACCGCTGGCAGCAGCAAGCGCCCACCCCCCATCCCACTGCTGGCACCAATCAACCCAACCTCGCCATCCCACCGCTAGTGCCAATCAACCCAACCTCGCCATCCCACCACTCCCGTCCAAAAATTACCTTCTTCTGTTTTGCCACCAGTTGACCTCTGCCCTCATCCGATGTGTGACACCAACCAACCCACCCACCCTCTCTCCCCGTCCACCGACCCATACAGCCAGTTTCTTCCCTTTCCACCCCAGCACCCAAGCACCAGAGAGTCACAAAGTTGAAGGCCAGAAGGGACCACCAGGTCATCTTGTCTGACCTCCTGTATCTCACAGGCCAACAACCCCATCCAGCATCCGCACACGAACCAACAACCAAAATAGGCCAACGGATTACAGCCCATGGGAAACTCACCCTCTCCCCATGCTATTGGTCCCACCAGTGAGCACCCCCCCCCCGCCTGCCACTGGCCACCCTAACTTCTCCTTCCCACAACTCGCATCAACAGTCACTTTGTGCCTCTTTGCCATTCTCATCCCACTTTTACCACCAATGAATGGCCCTCCCACTGCTCCCACCAAGCACCTCACTCAACCTCTCCCCCATTTCCACCCCAACTGACATGCTCTCCCACATCCCATTGCTGCCACCAGCCAACCTCTTCTTCATGCCACCAGCCCGCCCTACCTCCCCCTCCACCCCATCTCTCACCCCACCAACCCACCTTGCCCTCTTCTGCCATTCCACCACTACCCAACCTTCTCTTCTCATAGCCGGAGCCTCCAGGGTGCAGGGGCCGTGACCTGTTTTCTTTCCATGGTGATCCCACCCCGAGATTGGAAATCTACCAATGTGGAAAGCACTAGACTATGTGTCTGTTCCTCTCTCTCCCCTCCCCAGGATTACATGTTCTTCGAGAGAGCGGGCAAGACTGGCCAAAGGAGCACGGTGCTGAGTAGCTAGAGGCATCTGGACCCCCGCACCTCCCGCTCACTGCCACTTACAGGGACCCCCATCCCACCGCTGACACCAAGAGGGGTCTTTGTGAATAGGACAGCATGTTTAGTGGCTGTCAGGGCTGGTGTGGGTGTCAGGGCAGTGAGATTGTTTGCAGAGGTGGCAAGGAGGCCTGCGGGTGTGGGTGCGTCCCGTGCCATGGGGCTCAGTGTTCAGTGTTGTGTGCACAGCATGATGGGGGCTCTTTCGGTTGTATTTGAAGAACATCAAGCCCTGGGCCTTCTCCCACCAAGGACCTTCACCCAGACAGGAAACTCTGGCCTCCATTGGCCGCCAAATTCCTGGGGCCTTCATATCCCCTGCCCCCACCATGCCGGGAGCCCCTCCCTGTTGGCTGGGGGATCCCTTCAACATCAAGCCGGTGGTAGCAACATCCCGAAACCAAATCTCTGCCTAATGATATTTCTGATTCTGTATTTTGTGTATTTATCACTTATAACAAAGTCTCTTGCGCTGAACCTTAAAGGGGGCTTTGTGGGGGGAGCAACATGGTGCTTTTTAATGGGGTTCCCCCCCCCGGTTCCTCTGAATTCCTGATGCTGAGGGAGGGGCGTCAAGCCACGGTGGAGGAATGGTAGGGTTGGCTTGACCCACGGAGGAGCTGTGGCCAGCGTGAAGTCATGCCAACCCGGTGGAGTCATGTGGGCCAAGAGGGAGGCGAGCCAACCCAAGGTGGAGGGCCATTGGCCACAATGGATGGAAGCCAACCCAAGATGGTGGGCCGTTGGCCACGATGGATGGAAGCCAACCCAAGATGGAGGAGCCTTGGCTAAGATAGTCATGGCAACCGTGGAGGCACGTTCACCAAGATGGAGTCAAGCCAACCCCAGATGGAGGCATATTGGCCAACGCGAGAGAAGACAACCTTGGCCAACTCTACTGTGTCTTTCTTTCGTGGAGGGGGGCAGAGACTGGAGGGAAGGTGAGAGGAAGGGACAACTCCCCGTCACAGTAAAATTGCCCCCCCCCCCCCCACGGCTATATAAGCATATGCATGAGAAAGGATTTTGGGAGGGGTTAAAAATGTAAGTGTGGACCAAAAAATTCCTTTGCAGATTGCAAGAGGCCGAAGGGGGAGGAAGGGAGAAGGGACCGAGTTAACTCGATGCTCCAGCTAGGGCCAAAAATAAAAAGCTAACTCCAGCCGCCCAAGGCCACGGCCCGCAACCAACACCTGGCTGCCTGCCAAGAAAGATGGGGGCCTGGATTCCGACCCGGACCAGCCGCGAGAAAGGAGGATTCAGCTAAACAAAACCGCAGGGGCTGCAAAAACTAGTGAGACAGCAAAGGCCAGCAAGGGGGGGAAACAACAGCGTCGTGTCCCTGAAGCCGTTATGTTTTGGGAAAGCTGAGGGAGGCCGGTTTGGACTGGTACAAAAAGCACAGGGGACAGAGGTCCCTAAACAAAACGCCCCCCAAAAGCCCCACGACGTAAAACCCTCCTAAGAGCTGAAGCAAATCGGAGATCAACAGTGGATCCTTAACGGTCTCTGCACAGGACAGAACTCTCGTCCACCCGTGCCCCTCTTCTTCTTACGTTACATCTGGGCTTGGCCAGCCTTGGGTTGTGCGTGTGCGAGTATGAAAGTGGGTTAGGGCTCGGGGCACTAACGCTTTCTCCCTCCCTCGGAGTGACGTGGGAGCGTTCCCAGCACTCACCGCTGTGATTTTATTAATAAAGCTTTAAAACTTTATAGACTCATAGACTTTAAGGTCAGAAGGGACCAGTATGATCATCCAGTCTGACCTCCTGCACAACGCCTCTGCCAATCTGCCCTGGAGGGAAATTCCTTCCTGACCCAAATCTGGCGATCAGCTAAACCCTGAGCATGTGGGCAAGACTCACCAGCCAGCACCCAGGAGAGAATTCTCTGTAGTAACTCAGATCCCACCCCATCGAACATCCCATCACAGGCCATTGGGCAGATTTACCACTAATAATCGAAGATCAATTAATTGCCAAAATGAGGCGATCCCATCCTACCATCCCCTCCATAAACTTATGAAGCTCAGTCTTGAAGCCAGATATGTCTTTTGTCCCCACTGCTCCCCTTGGGAGGCTGTTCCAGAACTTCACTCCTCTGATGGTCAGAAACCTTCGTCTCATTTCAAGTCTAAACTTCCTGATGGCCAGTTTATATCCAGTTTATATAGACCCTTGGGGTGCTCCTTCATCTCCTCCCCTAACGATCCTGCGGCCTCAGCCTGATCACCTGACGCCTCAGGCAAATCACACCCCACGAGCAGGAGATGAGGGGAATGGACCTCATGTCTCGAGGGATGGTTGTGCTGAGCGTTCCTCCAAACCCAATAAAATGCTAAGACTCCGGCTATCCTTGGGTCCTCTGTCCCGGCTCCTCGTCCTGCTCTGCAGCTATCATCCTCTCTGCCCTACATGGGGGGATAGCTCAGTGGTTTGAGCACTGGCCTGCTAAACCCAGGGTTGTGAGTTCAATCCTTGAGGGGGCCATTTAGGATTGGCCCTGCTTTGAGCAGGGGGTTGGACTAGATACCTCCTGAGGTCCCTTCCAACTCTGATTTTCTATGATATCCTTCCCCCCACCCCTCATTCTCCCCTGAAATCCAGTTCCCTCTTCCCCCCACAACTCCCTTTCCTCCCGCGCCCAGTACCCCCTCCTCTCCCACCCATCTTGTCCTGCCCCACTTCAGGGAGGGTGGTCACATGGCCCATTCCAGGTGGGGTAAAGAGCTCCTGGGGAGTCCCATTTGGGGGGGATGGGGAGGAGGCCCCAATCACGCCACCTGGGACGCTGGTCTCTAGTTCACCTTTATTGCTTTGCACAATATATACAACACCCGTAACAACTGTACACTAGGTACACACAGGGCCCGGCGCGCAGGCCCCCCCCCCCCCCCCCCGACCCCTTCATGTGCAAGTCACACACCACCTCGCACACAGACAGCTTTGCACATTCATCACACCCAATCCACGCACAAACCTTGTGAAATATCCCGAGCCCTGGGAAGGGGGCGGACACACCGCCACATGCGATGGACGCACAAGCCTCTCCCAAGCGGTGTGCAGACACACACCCCACACCCACAATCGTGCCTCCCCTCCGAAATGCACACACAATAGTGCAAGCTCCACAACCACACACGTGGGTACAGGCAAAAACAGTCGACGCGCAGTCACACATACACTACACACACACCCTCAGGCCCCTCCCTAAAGGCACACACAACCCCAGCAAGCTACAGACACACAATCAAGGCACAACCAGCCGCAGGATGCCTGGGTTCTCTCCCTGGCTCTGGGAGGGAGTGGGGGCTGGTGGTTAGAGCAGGTGGGGCTGGGAGCCAGGACTCCTGGGTTCTCTCCCCGAATCTGGGAGGGGAGTGCGGGGCTGGTGGGTTAGAGCAGGGAGGGCTGGGAGCCAAGACTCCTGGGTTCTCTCCCTGGCTCTGGGAGGGGAGTGGGGGCTGGTGGGTCAGAGCAGGGGGGCTGGGAGCCAGGACTCCTGGGTTCTCTCCCCAGCTCTGGGAGGGGAGTGGAGGCTAGTGGGTTAGGAGCCAGGACTCCTGGGTTCTCTCCCCAGCTCTGGGAAGGGAGTGGAGGCTAGTGGGTTAGGAGCCAGGACTCCTGGGTTCTCTCCCCAGCTCTGGGAGGGGAGTGGAGGCTAGTGGGTTAGGAGCCAGGACTCCTGGGTTCTCTCCCCAGCTCTGGGAGGGGAGTGGAGGCTAGTGGGTTAGGAGCCAGGACTCCTGGGTTCTCTCCCCAGCTCTGGGAGGGGAGTGGGGGCTGGTGGGTCAGAGCAGGGGGGCTGGGAGCCAGGACTCCTGGGTTCTCTCCCCAGCTCTGGGAGGGGAGTGGAGGCTAGTGGGTTAGGAGCCAGGACTCCTGGGTTCTCTCCCCAGCTCTGGGAGGGGAGTGGAGGCTAGTGGGTTAGGAGCCAGGACTCCTGGGTTCTCTCCCCAGCTCTGGGAGGGGAGTGGAGGCTGGTGGGTTAGAGCAGGGGGGGCTGGGAGCCAGGACTCCTGGGTTCTCTCCCCGGCTCTGGGAGGCCGGAAGGTAGAGGCCAGGCGGAGGCGGGAAGCAGAGGCCGTCACTGGGCCCTGCTGGGGTGGGCGGGATGTTGCCCCCTTCAGGCCCGGAGGCCACGGCTCAGGACGTAGCGCGAGGCCATGGCCAGGTTCCAGCGATGCTTCTCCAGGATGCGCCGGCACTCGACCCGGGAGTGTGGGCTGATGTGGAACAGCTGGTCAACCTGCCGGGAAAATGGGCATGTCAGGGGCCTGTCCCCTCTGAGGGGCGCCGGCTCCCACCCGGACACAGGGCAGGGGCTGGCTGGCTCAGGGGGGTGGGGAATGGGGCAGGGGCCTGTCCCCTCTAGGGGGCGCCGGCCCCAGGGCAGGGAGGGGGGTTCTGACTGCCACCTTCAGCGTCTCGATGGCTCTCTGGGTGTCCCAGCCATGCAGCCTCAGCGCCTCGCGACACTCCTCCACCGTCACCCCGTGGACCTTCTCCTCGACCTGCGGCGGGACGAGCAGACGAGAGGCTGAGACCCTGCCGGGGCGGGACACCAGCCCCCCAGCCTCTGCCCCGCAGCCCGCCCAGGATGCCTGGGAGAGGGATGGTGTGTAAGGACTCCTGGGTTCTCCCCCCGGCTCTGGGAGGGGAGTGGGGGCTGGTGGGTTAGAGCAGGGGGGGCTGGGAGCCAGGACTCCTGGGTTCTTTCCTCAATCACTCACCTCTTTGATTTTCCACTCCATGTCACTGTTGCCGTTCTGCCCCCCACATGGGGGCCCCATGACCCCCACTGCAGCCCTGTGGGCCCCCCCAGAGGCCCTGGTGCCCCCTGCCTCCCTCCTGTCCCTGGCCCCAGGTTGCTGGAGTGGAGCATCGATCCTGCGGGGTAGGCAGGGCCGAGGGGCAGGCCGTGACTTCGGGGGTGTCTCCAGGGGCCGCAGCCCCATTTCCCCCGGCGGGCGAGATGGTGGGTGGCCGACGTGACGAGGCAGGAAGGCGAGATTGTCACCCGGACGCCTGGGTTTCGCCCGAAGGATGCTGAAATCCGACACTGAGTCCAGACTCTTAGAGAGACCTAGGAAGGGGGAAAGGGAAACTGAGTCACAGTTGGACTCCTGGGTTCTCTCCGCGGCTCTGGGAGGGGAGGGGTGGCCGGTGGGTTAGAGCGGGGGAGGGGCTGGGAGCCCGGACTCCTGGGTTCTCTCCGCGGCTCTGGGAGGGGAGTGGGGGCTGGTAGGTTAGAGTGGGGGAGGGGCTGGGAGCCTGGACTCCTGGGTTCTCTCCCCATTCCCTTCCAGCCCATGTGGTAGCAGCAGAGCCGTGCCCCCCCGGCCCCCCCAGCGCCCCCGCCGGGCTGGCTGGATACTCACGCGTCAGCCGGAGAAGCTGCTGGCTCTCCGGCTTGATCCCGCCTGGCTCTTTAGGGTCCCGGGGCTTCCCCTGCGGCCTGGGAGGGGGGCAGACAGGGGCGGGGGGAGAGAGGGAGGGTTAGTTGTGTGGGTCCTTGGGGGTAATTCCTAGATCCCATCTGGAGGGGGGGCACTTTGGGGTCCCTGCCCCAGGTCACAGCCCACCCCACACTTAGGGGTTGTCATGGAAACCCCTGGGGGGAGATGGGTGAGCTGGGAGGGGGGCAAGGGAGAGGCCTGGTAGAGCACCACCTCCTTTAGAGCAAACCACACCCCTTCCCCATCACACAGCCACGCCCCCTCCCTTCCCCACCTGCATGGCCACACCCCTCCTCAACAGCCACGCCCCTCCCTCAGAGACACGCCCCCTTTCTTCCATAACCATGCCCTTTCCCATCCGACACGCCCCCTCAGCCCACAACAGCATCCCCACCCCGCCCACCACACAGCCACGCCCCCTCCCCAAGTGACACGCCCCCTACCACACAGCCACACCCCCTCCCCAAGAGACACGGCCCTTCCTTCCATAACCACGCCCCATCCCATCCATCACGCCCCCTCAGCCCACACCACGGCCCAGCCCTCCCTAAGAGACACGCCCCCTTCCCCGTAGCCACTCCCCCTTTCCATCAGCCACACCCCTCCCCAGGCCACGCACCTCCCCCACAGCTACGTCCCCTCCCCCCAGCCACGCCCCTTCCCCTCAGCAACGTGCCACGCCCCCTCCTTCAGCCACGCCCCCTCCCTCAGCCACGCGCCCTCCAACATAGCCACGCCCTTCCCCGTCAGGAACGTGACACACCCCTCCCTCAGCCATGCCCCTTTACCAGCCACTCTCCCTCCCTTAGCCACGCCCCCTCCCCTACACTCACTCCTCGATGCTGTCAGGGGCTCCCCAGCTGCGGCCGGGGTCCAGGTCGCCGTGCCCTACGTGCTGGAAGCTGTTGCGGACCGGGAGGCTGATCCGGGGCACCCCAGCAGTGGGCGATTCCTCCGGGCTCACCACCGACGCCGGGAAGATCCCGACCCGCAGAGTCCGCCTGTTCTGGCCCCGCCAGGTCGAGGACTCGGGGCTGCAGGGGGAGGAAGTGGTGTGAACCCAGGAGTCCTGGCTCCCAGCCCCCCTGCTCTAACCCACCAGCCCCCACTCCCCTCCCAGAGCCGGGGAGAGAACCCAGGAGTCCTGGCTCCCAGTCCCCCCCTGCTCTAACCCACCAGTCCCCACTCCCCTCCCAAAGCCGGGGAGAGAACCCAGGAATCCTGGCTCCCAGCCCCCCTGCTCTAACCCACCAGCCCCCACTCTCCTCCCAGAGCCGGGGAGAGAACCCAGGAGTCCTGGCTCCCAGCCCCCCTGCTCTAACCACCAGCCCCCACTCCCCTCCCAAAGCCGGGGAGAGAACCCAGGCATCCGGGCTCACCTGCCCTCAATCACCGTGATGAGATCGTTGGTTTCCAGTCTCAGCCACCCCGGTTCATTCAAGTCCTGAGCGGCTCGCACCTCCCGGGGACGGAGCTGAGAACAGAAGGGAAAGGGTTAATCCCATTCATAGGTCTGGTGTGTGTGTGTGTCTCCCGGCCCTTCCAGCCCCAGCCTCTCCCAGCAGGGGGTTCCGTGGGAAGCAGATGGGGGGGGGGGGCTGGCTGTGGGGCAGGAGACCCCAGCAGGGGGCGCCGTGGGGAGAAGGCAGGGAGGCTGGCTGTGGGATGGGGGATCACAGCAGGGGGCGCTGTGGGGATTAGAGCGGGGGACTGGCTGTGGGGCAGGGCAGGGAACCCCAGCAGTGGGCGCTGTGGGGGGCAGGGCAGGGGGGCTGGCTGGCCGTGGGGCAGGGCAGGGGATCCCAGCAGGGGCACCGTGGGGAGCGGGGCAGGGGGGCTGGCTGTGGGGCAGGGGATCCCAGCAGGAGGCACCGTGGGGGGCAGGGCAGGGGGCTGGCTGTGGGGTGCAAAGCAGTAGGGCTGGCTGGCCGTGGGGTAGGGCAGGGGACCCCAGCAGGGGCGCCGTGGGGCAGGGGACCCCAACAGGGGCGCTGTGGGGAGCAGAGCAGGGGGCCGGCCATGGGGCAGGGGACCCCAGCAGCCCCCGGGGTCTCTTACCTCGTGCAGCAGGCCGACGATGTCCCGGAAGTGGGGTCTCTCCTCGGGGTTGGGGGCCCAGCAGCGCCGCTGCAGCCCGTACAGGCCGCGGGGACAGTCCTCGGGGCGCTCCAGCCGCGCCCCCTCCCGCTCCACCGACAGCATGATCTGGGGGGGTGGCAAACCAGAGGGTGAACGTCCAGCTCCTCGGCGCCCCCTGCGGGAGGGTTCAAGCATCGCAGACCACCGGACTGCATTACCGACCACAACCACTAGATGGAGCACAAAGTCCTTCCCATAGCACAGGGGGATGGGTTCGGGGGGGGGGGGGGGGGCAAGACTCCTGGGCTCTCTCCCCGGCTCTGGGAGGGGAGTGGGGGCTGGTGGGTTAGAGCAGGGGGGGCTGGGAGCCAGGACTCCTGGGTTCTCTCCCCGGCTCTGGGAGGGGAGTGGGGGCTGGTGGGTTAGAGCAGGGGGGCTGGGAGCCAGGACTCCTGGGTTCTCTCCCCGGCTCTGAGAGGGGAGTGGGGGCTGGTGGGTTAGAGCAGGGGGGGCTGGGAGCCGGGACTCCTGGGTTCTCTCCCCGGCTCTGGGAGGGGAGTGGGGGCTAGTGGGTTAGAGCAGGGGGGGCTGGGAGCCAGGACTCCTGGGTTCTCTCCCCGGCTCTGGGAGGGGAGTGGGGGCTGGTGGGTTAGAGCAGGGGGGGCTGGGAGCCAGGACTCCTGGGTTCTCTCCCCGGCTCTGGGAGGGGAGTGGGGGCTGGTGGGTTAGAGCAGGGGGGGCTGGGAGCCAGGACTCCTGGGTTCTCTCCCCGGCTCTGGGAGGGGAGTGGGGGCTGGTGGGTCAGAGCGGGGGGGCTGGGAGCCAGGACTCCTGGGTTCTCTCCCCGGCTCTGGGAGGGGAGTGGGGGCTGGTGGGTTAGAGCAGGGGGGGCTGGGAGCCAGGACTCCTGGGTTCTCCTGCCCCCCAGCTCCGGGACGGGAGTGGGGCCTGGTGGGTTAGAGCAGGGGGGGCTGGGAGCCAGGACTCCTGGGTTCTCCTCCAACCCCCCCCCCCCAGGCTCACCTGGCGCCCCGAGCGCCCCATCCAGGGCTCCTCGCCATAGGAGAACATCTCCCAGAGGGTGACCCCGAACATCCACACGTCGGATGCGTGGGAGAAGACGCCAGAGCGCAGGCTCTCGGGGGCGCACCTCGGGTGCAGGAGAAGACACGTCAGAGAGAGAGACAAACCTGCAGGACAGCACCCCCTAGTGCCAGCCCTGCCTGCCAGGGGAGAGCGCCCCCTGCTGAGCCCCCGCCCCGCTCCCCGCCCCACAGCGCCCCCTGCTGAGCCCCCACCCCGCTCCCTGCCCCACAGCGCCCCCTAGCGCCGCCCTGGGGCCAGCCCCGCCTGCCAGGGGAGAGCGCCCCCTGCTGAGCCCCCTGCCCCGCTCCCCGCCCCACAGCGCCCCCTAGCGCCGCCCTGGGGCCAGCCCTGGCTGCTGGGGGAGCGCGCCCCCTGCTGAGCCCCCCACCCCGCTCCCTGCCCCACAGCGCCCCCTAGCGCCCCCTGGG
Organism: Glyptemys insculpta; assembly: GCA_032172135.1. Lineage (NCBI taxonomy): Eukaryota > Metazoa > Chordata > Testudines > Emydidae > Glyptemys > Glyptemys insculpta. The sequence goes on along the minus strand of JAVMKA010000017.1, from coordinate 14,858,438 downwards.
GGTCTCACCAGGCAAAGGGGATTTTGCGGTGGGCGGACATGATGTACCGGTCCCCCTTGCTCGAGAGCGCCCGCATGAGGCCGAAGTCGCCGATCTTGGCGTGCTCCTCGGAGGCCAGCAGGACGTTGCGGGCGGCCAGGTCACGGTGGATAAAGAGTTTGGACTCCAGGTAAGCCATGCCCTGGGCCACCTGCACGGCGTAGAGCCAGAGCCGGTGCAGGGGGAAGGGCGGGCGCAGCTGGTCGTACAGGGAGCCCAGCGGGGCCAGCTCCGTCACCTGCCCAGAGCGTACCGGTGACGAGCCGGGAGAGAACCCAGGAGTCCCGGCTCCCAGCCCCCCCTGCTCTAACCCACCAGCCCCCACTCTCCTCCCAGAGCCAGGGAGAGAACCCAGGAGTCCTGGCTCCCAGCCCCCCCTGCTCTAACCCACCAGCCCCCAGTCCCCTCCCAGAGCCGGGAGAGAACCCAGGAGTCCCGGCTCTCAGCCCCCCCTGCTCTAACCCACCAGCCCCCACTCCCCTCCCAGAGTCGGCGAGGGAACCCAGGCGTCCGGGCCCTGCTCACCATCTTGAGGGGCTGGCTGAGGACGACCCCGTGGAGCCGCAGGAGGTGGGGATGGTCCAGGCCGCTCATGGCATTCACCTCGTTGAGGAAATCAACCAGCGCGAGGGGGTCGGTGCTGACGTCGGAGCGGAGGGATTTCACTGCCACGGAGAGCTGGGCGGGGGGGCAGGGTGGGGGTCAGTTCCTGGTGGGGGGGCGGAGGATCTCTGGGGGTGGGGGGCTGGAGGGGAGGACAAACGGAGAAATGGAGGGGGGAGGAGAAAGGGAAGCAGCAGCCAGAAGAGAAGGAAGAGGGGGTAACAGGTGGGTCCAGCCCCACACCCCCTCCCCCCACCCCTCCAGCCCCACATCCCTCCGTCCTCCCTTCCATCCATCCGTCCCTCTCCACGCTCCTTCCATCTGTTCCCCACTTTCCAACTCCCCTCTCTGCCTTGCCCGCCAGCCCGTCTTCGGGCCCCCGGAGCACAGGCGGGGGTCAATTCGGGCCCCGGGAGACGCACCGGGCCCCTGGCTAACAGGGCAAGGCCCCGGCCTTGCTGGGGGGGGGGACAAGACACGGCCAGACGTCGCCCCGGGGACCTTCCCGCCCCGAAGCCGCCTGGGAAATCCCAAGGTTCAAACGATCACGTGATCACCAGCGCCAATCTCGCGATTTTCAGATCTCGGCTCTGGGTCTGTCCCACCCACTCCGCGGAGTGAGATACCCAGGCCATTCCTGGGAGACGCTGGACCCCACCCACGGTCCCCCACCCCCCGCGAGGCCCCCAGACAACTCACGGTGCCCCCGCCGGGCGGGGTCCACTCCCCCCGGTGCACCACACCGAAGCAGCCGTCGCCCAGCCGCTCCCGCAGGCGCAGGTCCCATTCACTGATTAGGCATTTCAGGGGGGTGTCCGAGTCCGGGCGGGGAGGTGGGGGGTGGGAGGGCCCCTCCCCCAGCTCCTGGGTCCTCGGGCCACCGATCATCTGACAGAGAGAGAGAGAGAGAGAGAGAGACATGTGTACACTGCCTAATTGCCAGCGAACCCAGGAGTCCTGGCTCCCAGCCCCCCCTGCTCTCACCCACTAGCCCCCACTCTCCTCCCAGAGCCGGGGAGAGAACCCAGGAGTCCTGGCTCCCAGCCCCCCTGCTCTAACCACCAGCCCCCACTCCCCTCCCAGAGCCGGGGAGAGAACCCAGGAGTCCTGGCTCCCAGCCCCCCCTGCTCTAACCCACCAGCCCCCACTCCCCTCCCAGAGCCGGGGAGAGAACCCAGGAGTCCTGGCTCCCAGCCCTCCACCCCACGCACCCCTGGCTGGCACGAGGGGGCCTCTGTTTTCTGCCCCCCTGGCAATAGGGGAGGGGGTGAATCCAAACCTTATAAACCCAGGACTTGGGGCGCGGCCCCTGCTGCTTCCTGCGCTTGATGGCGTCTTCCAGCCGCCGCTGACCTGAATTGGGGGGGCTGGCGGTTAGAAAGGGGGAACTCTGCCGGTGCCCCTCACTCCTGACCCACAGCCCCCCCAGCTCTGCCGGTGCCCCTCACTCCCGACCCGCAGCCCCCCCCAGCTCTGCCGGTGCCCCTCACTCCCAACCCGCAGCCCCTGCTAGCCCGGCCCTGCCCCCCCCCCAGCTCTGCCGGTGCCCCTCACTCACGACCCGCAGCCCCCCCCAGCTCTGCCGGTGCCCCTCACTCCCAACCCGCAGCCCCTGCTAGCCCGGCCCTGCCCCCCCCAGCTCTGCCGGTGCCCCTCACTCCCGACCCGCAGCCCCTGCTAGCCCAGCCCTGTCCCCCCCAGCTCTGCCGGTGCCCCTCACTCCCGACCCGCAGCCCCTGCTAGCCCAGCCCTGCCCCCCCCAGCTCTGCCGGTGCCCCTCACTCCCGACCCGCAGCCCCTGCTAGCCCAGCCCTGCCCCCCCCAGCTCTGCCGGTGCCCCTCACTCCCGACCCGCAGCCCCCGCCAGCCCGGCCCTGCCCCCCCCCAGCTCTGCCGGTGCCCCTCACTCCCGACCCGCAGCCCCTGCCCCCCCCAGCTCTGCCGGTGCCCCTCACTCCCGACCCGCACCCCCCTGCCAGCCCAGCCCTGCCCCCCCCAGCTCTGCCGGTGCCCCTCACTCCCGACCCGCAGCCCCTGCTAGCCCGGCCCTGCCCCCCCCCAGCTCTGCCGGTGCCCCTCACTCCCGACCCGCAGCCCCTGCTAGCCCGGCCCTGCCCCCCTCAGCTTTGCCGGTGCCCCTCACTCCTGACCCGCACCCCTCTGCCGGCCCAGCCCTGCCCCCCCAATCCCTGCCAGTGCCCCTCACTCCCGACCCGCAGCCCCTGCCCCCCCCCAGCTCTGCCGGTGCCCCTCACTCCCGACCCGCAGCCCCTGCCCCCCCCAGCTCTGCCGGTGCCCCTCACTCCTGACCTGCAGCCCCTGCCCCCCCCAGCTCTGCCGGTGCCCCTCACTCCCGACCCGCAGCCCCTGCCCCCCCCCAGCTCTGCCGGTGCCCCTCACTCCCGACCCGCAGCCCCTGCCCCCCCCAGCTCTGCCGGTGCCCCTCACTCCTGACCTGCAGCCCCTGCCCCCCCCCAGCTCTGCCGGTGCCCCTCACTCCCGACCCGCAGCCCCTGCCCCCCCCAGCTCTGCCGGTGCCCCTCACTCCTGACCTGCAGCCCCTGCCCCCCCCCAGCTCTGCCGGTGCCCCTCACTCCCGACCCGCAGCCCCTGCCCCCCCCAGCTCTGCCGGTGCCCCTCACTCCTGACCCGCACCCCTCTGCCGGCCCAGCCCTGCCCCCCCAATCCCTGCCAGTGCCCCTCACTCCCGACCCGCAGCCCCTGCCCCCCCCAGCTCTGCCGGTGCCACTCACTCCCGACCCGCAGCCCCTGCCCCCGCCAGCTCTGCCGGTGCCCCTCACGCCCGACCCGCAGCCCCTGCCAGCCCAGCCCTGCCCCCCCCAGCTCTAGCGGTGCCCCTCACTCCCGACCCGCAGCCCCTGCCCCCCCCAGCCATGCCGGTGCCCCTCACTCCCGCCCCGCAGCCCCCGCTCGCTCCACCCTACACTCACCGGGGCGCCCCATGCCGATGTGGTCGAGGTCGGCGGGTTTGACGTAGTCGAAGTGACCCAGGCGGGTGACGTGTAACTCGTCCCGGATCTTGTGGTAAAACTGCTCCAGCTGGATCTCGGTGAGCAGCGCCAGGAGCCAGTCGGTGCCGTCGTCCGGGGCCATCGGGGTGGGGGGGCCCGGCCGGGTGAGCCCCGGGGCTGCCCCACGGAGACGCGGAACCGAGATCGGGGCGCCAGGCGATCCAGAGACAGTCCCCGCCCGCTTACAACCTAAAGAGAGGAAAGACCCTCGTTGCTACGATAGGGAAACTGAGGCACAGAACAGCTCCCTCGGTGACCGTGTCTCTCTCTGTGGGTTCTGCTCTGTCAGCACCCAGGAGTTGTTTTCCGCCCTCTCTCAGGGCAGCTTCACTGTCTGGTCTTGTCTTCGCCACTCCCACTGGCCCCCTACGGGACTCCCTGCCGCTGCGCCAACCCGCCCGAGCCCCAGGGGGACACACAGCGCCCGCCCCCAGACCACACGCACAGTTCTCAACCTGGGGCAGCTAGTGGATTAGAGCGGGCGGGGCCTGGAGCCAGGACTCCTGGGTTCTCTCCCCGGCTCTAGGAGGGCAGTGGGGGCTGGTGGTTAGAGCAGGGGGGGCCGGGAGCCAGGACTCCTGGGTTCTCTCCCTGGCTCTAAGAGGGCAGTGGGGGCTGGTGGTTAGAGCAGGGGGGGGCCGGGAGCCAGGACTCCTGGGTTCTCTCCCTGGCTGTGGGGAGAGAAGCGGCTCAGGACATGTGTAAACCCGCTCTGATCCCCGACCCCTCCCTGCCCCCCAGCACCCCACTCCCTGGGCGGGGTGGTGGGGTGACACCATCACCCCAGGAGTTGAAACGCTTCGACACAGAGCAGCCTGTGACCCGGCCCCGGGACTCCTCCCTAAAGCCAACGGGGTGGGGCTGCGGAGAAGAGGAGTGGGGGTTGAGCAGAGAATCGGATGAATTTGGGGGGGGGTTGGGTTTGGGGGGAAGGTTCAGGAGAATTGGGGTGACTTTGGCGAAAGATTTGGGGATCGTGTGAGGCTGGGGGGGAAGATGTGGAGGGGGCCAGGGGATGAGTTAGGGGAAGGTTCGGGGGATCCCTTCATTCCCTGCCCCGCATTTGTGGGGCTATTAACCCTTTCCTGGCTTCATGGGCGGATTGCTTCCCTCTCCTCCCCCCTCCCCCCCCGTGCTCCCCCAACTGATGACAGCCCAGGGCAGAGTTCAGGCGGCAGGACAAATATTAACACAAGCGGGTGCCAGACCTAGGGACCCACCCTGTTGGGGCTCCACCCCCCTAATATAGGCCCTCTGGGGGGCGCCGGCTCCCACCCGGCCCCAGGGCGGGGACTGGCTGGCTCAGGGGGGCGGGGAATGGGGCAGGGGCCTGTCCCCTCTAGGGGGCGTCATATGGGTTTCTGGGACCCCAGGGGTAAATCGTGGGGCTTGCTGGGCTGGGGGACATGTTCACTGCCAGGAGGGCTAGAGGGGAGGGCGGGGAGGGAAAAGAGGAAGGGGACGGAAGGACCCAAGGAAGGAAGGGAACATCGAATGGGGCGAATGAAGGAAGGGAACGGGCTCAAGAGAGAAGGAATGGGGAAACGAGGAGATAAAGGTGTAGAGGGAGGGAGTGTGAAAGAAAGAAGAGTGTGAAAAAAAACGAAAGAAAGCGATGAGTGAAGAAGAAGGAAGGAAGGAAGGGGGGCGAGTGCAAAGGGGGAATAGGGGAAAGGGGGGAAGAAGGGACCGGGAAGAGAAGAAGAAAGCCGGAAGGAGGGAAGGGGGAAGGAGCCCAGGGAGGAGTGCAGGACGAGCGGCCGAGGGAAGGAGGGACGGGAGCAGGGGCTGGGGAAAGGGAATTGAAAAGGGAGGAAGTAAGAAGCGGGAGGGGGGGAGAACAAGGGGAGAGGGAAGGAACAGGACCCGCAGGAGGGAGGTGGAGGAAAAGGGGGGGGGCCTTGTGTTCCCCCCCTCCAGCCGGGGCTTACCTGGGATGGGGGAGGGGGGTCTCTCTCGCTCGCTCGCTCTCTCCTCCGCGTCCCGTTTCGGGCTCAGGCCCCGGTAGACTCCGCCCCCCCCGCCAGCTCCTCCCCATCCCACTACTGCCACCAATGGCGGCCCAGCTCCCGGCCGCTCCCTCCCCCCTCCCGCACACACCTGGGCGGGTCCCGCTGAGCCCCAGGGGACACCTGATACCTGGCCAGGCAGGCGCCGCCCCTCTGGGTGTCACGTGGGGCACACCAGGCATGGGACACCTTGGTGAGGGGGGGCATGTGCCGGCCGGGCACCTGCACCCTTGTGCCAAGGGGTGTGTGTGGGGGGGGAGGGATAACATGGGCCGGCGGCGATGAGTCACACGCTCCCGACACGCGGTGCCGTTCTGACACGCCAGGCAACGGGCACCCCCACACCCTCGCACACCCACTAGCCTGCTCCCATATGCTTGCACGCCCGCCACCCTGCTCCCATACCCTCACACGCCCACCACCTTGCTCCCATACCCTCGCACACCCACTACCCTGCCCCCACACCTTCGCACGCCCACCACCCTGCTCCCATACCCTTGCACGCCTGCCACCCTGCCCCGCCACCCTCACACTCCCGCCACCCTGCTCCAATCCCCTTGCACGCCTGCCACCCTGCTCCCACATCCTCACACGCCTGCCACCCTGCTCCCAAACCCTTGCACACCCACTACCCTGCCCCCACACCCTCGCACACCCACCACCCTGCTCCCATACCCTAACACGCCCACCACCTTGCTCCCATACCCTCGCACACCCACTACCCTGCCCCCACACCTTCGGACGCCCACCACCCTGCTCCCATACCCTTGAACGCCTGCCACCCTGCCCCGCCACCCTCACACTCCCGCCACCCTGCTCCCATCCCCTTGCACGCCTGCCACCCTGCTCCCACATCCTCACACGCCTGCCACCCTGCTCCCAAACCCTTGCACACCCACTACCCTGCCCCCACACCCTCGCACACCCACCACCCTGCTCCCATACCCTTGCATGCCCGCCACCCTGCTCCCCAACCCTCACAATGCTGCCACCCCGCCACCCCACCCTTGCACACCCGCCACCCTGCTCCCACACCCTTGCACACCCACAACCCTGCCCCACCACCCTCGCACTTCCACCACCCTGCTCCCATACCCTTGCACACCCGCCACCCTGCTCCCACACCCTCGCACGCCCACCACACTGCTCCCACACCCACGCACGCCACACTACTCCCACACCCTCGCACACCCCCCACGCCCTTGCATGGCCGACGCCCTGCCCCCCACACCCGCGTGTGCACCCCCAGAGATTGCCGCTGCCAGCATGAGGCCTGGAGGGGAAGCCCATTTATTGTGGATCCAGGCGCCGGGGGCGGGGGCGGGGGGTCACTCGGGCAGCGGGTAGAACCGGAACCTGCCGAGAGAAAGTCCAGACCTCAGCCCCATGAGTCACCCCCCCACACCTCGGCCGGACCTCCTCCCCCCCGCCAAAAGGGGGCGGGCCCCTCAGTGCCAACCCCCCCACACTCCCTGTATTCCCCTTCCACCCCCGCCTCCCCCCTCCCCACCCTCTGTGTCCCCCACCTGCCCCCAGCCCTCCCCATGTCCTCCCCCCTCAGATCCCACTATGCCCCATCCGCCTTCCCCCCCCAAAAAAAACACAGCCCAGGCCCCCCACCAGCTCAGGCCCCGCCCCTTCCCCTATCCCATCCCCTATCCTCAACCCAGGCCCCGCCCCTTCCCCTAACCCCACCACGCTCCCAGCCCAGGCCCCTCCCCTTCCCCATCCCCTATCCTCAGCCCAGGCCCCGCCCCTTCCCCTATCCCATCCCCTATCCTCAGCCCAGGCCCCGCCCCTTCACCTATCCCATCCCCTATCCTCAACCCAGGCCCCGCCCCTTCCCCTATCCCATCCCCTATCCTCAGCCCAGGCCCCGCCCCTTCGCCTATCCCCACCCCTATCCCCACCCCAGGCCCCGCCCCTTCAACTATCTCATCACCTATCCTCAACCCAGGCCCCGCCCCTTCCCCTAACCCCTCCGCTATCCCCAGCCCAGGCCCCGCCCCTTCCCCATCCCCTCCCCTATCCTCAGCCCAGGCCCCGCCCCTTCCCCTAGCCCCTCCCCTATCCCCAGCCCAGGCCCCGCCCCTTCCCCTAGCCCCTCCCCTATCCCCAGCCCAGGCCCCGCCCCTTCCCCTATCCCCACCCCTATCCCCACCCCAGGCCCCGCCCCTTCAACTATCTCATCACCTATCCTCAACCCAGGCCCCGCCCCTTCCCCTAACCCCTCCGCTATCCCCAGCCCAGGCCCCGCCCCTTCCCCATCCCCTCCCCTATCCTCAGCCCAGGCCCCGCCCCTTCCCCTAGCCCCTCCCCTATCCCCAGCCCAGGCCCCCCGCTCACTGCAGGGCGCAGGTGATGACCCCCACGAGCAGGCTGGAGGCGGACAGGACGCTCAGCAACAGCAGGGAGTCCCGGAGATCCCCGCGCCCTGGGGGTGGGGGAGCAAATAGAGGGGATGAATGGGGGGAGGGGAAGAAAGGGGCAGTCTGGGGGGAGGGGGGAGGAAGGTGGAGAGGGGGCGGGCTGTGAAGGGGAGGGACCCCAGGAATACCCCTTCCTCCCCCAACCGGCCGGCAAAGGGGGTCTTGTGTGGGGGGAGGAGGCCAGTGCTGGAGGGCTGGGAGGGGGCAGAGGAGAGAGGTGAGCCCAGGCCCCCCCACTGGAGGGGGACTCACCGGGGTAACATTTTTTCAGGGCCCAGCACGGCACCTTCCCCTTCTTGCAGCTGGAGCAGTTGATGGCCAAGGCCGAGGCCCCTGGAGAGGAAGAGGAGGCCAGCGTCAGCTGGGGGGGGCTGGGGTACCCCTCAGCTCCCCACCCCCACCCCAGGGTGCTGCGGAGGGGAGACCATTCACTCAGGGCTGGACAGACCCGGAGAGGCCAGAGGTCGCAGGTGCCCAGGCTGAAAAGCAGCCACCTCTGTGGTGGGGCACTCTCTACTGACCCCCCCCCCCATGGTACAGCGCCCCCTAGCGCCATCCTGGGGCCAGCCCCGCCTGCCAGGGGAGAGCGCCCCCTGCTGAGCCCCCCCCCGCCCCACAGCGCCCCCTAGCGCCATCCTGGGGCCAGCCCTGCCTGCCAGGGGAGAGCGCCCCCTGCTGAGCCCCCCCCTGCCCCGCTCCCCGCCCCACAGCGCCCCCTAGCGCCGCCCTGGGGCCAGCCCTGCGTGCCAGAGGAGAGCGCCCCCTGCTGAGCCCCCCCCTGCCCCGCTCCCCGCCCCACAGCGCCCCCTAGCGCCATCCTGGGGCCAGCCCTGCGTGCCAGGGGAGAGCGCCCCCTGCTGAGCCCCCCGCCCCGCTCCCTGCCCCACAGCGCCCCCTAGCGCCATCCTGGGGCCAGCCCCGCGTGCCAGGGGAGAGCGCCCCCTGCTGAGCCCCCCGCCCCGCTCCCCGCCCCACAGCGCCCCCTAGCGCCATCCTGGGGCCAGCCCCGCCTCCCAGGGGAGAGCGCCCCCTGCTGAGCCCCCCCGCCCCGCTCCCTGCCCCACAGCGCCCCCTAGCGCCATCCTGGGGCCAGCCCCGCGTGCCAGGGGAGAGCGCCCCCTGCTGAGCCCCCCGCCCCGCTCCCTGCCCCACAGCACCCCCTAGCGCCCCCTGGGGCCAGCCCTGCCTGCCAGGGGAGAGCGCCCCCTGCTGAGCCCCCCCCCCCGCCCCGCTCCCCGCCCCACAGCGCCCCCTAGCACCGCCCTGGGGCCAGCCCTGCCTGCCAGGGGAGAGCGCCCCCCGCTGAGCCCCCCCCCGCTCCCCGCCCCACAGCGCCCTCTAGCGCCGCCCTGGGGCCAGCCCCGCCTGCCAGGGGAGAGCGCCCACTGCTGCCCCCGCCGCCCCGCTCCCTGCCCCACAGCGCCCCCTAGCGCCGCCCTGGGGCCAGCCCTGCCTGCCAGGGGAGAGCGCCCCCTGCTGAGCCCCCCGCCCCGCTCCCTGCCCCACAGCGCCCCCTAGCGCCGCCCTGGGACCAGCCCCGCCTGCCAGGGGAGAGCGCCCCCTGCTGAGCCCCCCCGCCCTGCTCCCTGCCCCACAGCGCCCCCTAGCGCCGCCCTGGGGCCAGCCCTGCCTGCCAGGGGAGAGCGCCCCCTGCTGAGCCCCCCCCCGCCCTGCTCCCTGCCCCACAGCGCCCCCTAGCGCCATCCTGGGGCCAGCCCCGCCTGCCAGGGGAGTGCGCCCCCTACTGAGCCCCCACTCCAAATCTGCCCTCCAAGCACCAACCCTGCGCTGCCCAGCATGGGATTAGGGAGGGTCTGGCTGGGCCGTGTCCGGCGGGCTGAGACAGTGGGTCCCCCAGAATAATTTGGGGGGACTCTGTTCCCCCAAGACTACAGTGTTGGGGTCTCCCTCCCAGCACCCGTCTCCCGAGGGCCGGTACTTACGGCAAGCTGGCGGGCACAGAACTGTGGGGAACAGAGAGAGAGAGAGAGAGACAGTGAGGGGGGGTCTGCCCCCCTGCACCCCACATCCCACCCCAGCTCATGGGGCAGAGACAGCTCTCAGCTACGGACGCACCCCAAAACCAGCTGTGGGGGACAATAAGGGAATGGGGCAGACACCCCAAGAAAGGCCCTGAGGACTAGGGGGGCAGCGCCTTTACCCTAAGTGGGGCCCTGGGGACCCCACCCCTCCCCACAGCCCTCCCCGTACCCTCCTTGCTGTACTCCAGTAGCTTCACTTCCCGCAGCCAGTCCCAGAACTTGGGCAGATCCGAGAGGGTCCGGTTGATCTCTGGGGGGACAGCGACGGTGCCCATTTGATGCCATCCTGCCCCCCACCCTGGGCTCCCTCTGTCGGGGCGCAGGATGGCCCCCTTCAGTCTATTCGCCCCCCCCCCTCCGGGGGGCGGTTGTAGGGGAGGGGGTATTACCAATGAGACGCAAGACTCGGTGAGTTTTCTCAGTCACCGCATCCATGGCTTGCTCATCTGGAGGAGGAAGAGGAAGGGTTGCGGGAGGGGGTACGGGGTGGGGTTCGGGGGGGGGCTGCTGGAGTTAATCTATGGGGCACACAGGGGTTCCGGCTCCCGAGGGGGCAGTCTGGTACTCTGGGTTCAATCTTGCATCCAGGACAACCGGCTCATGTGAGCAGGAAACATCGGTTGTCAGTAGGGACCAGAGTTAACAGCCCGATTTGAGTCAAGACAGGGCAGGCCATGCCCCCTGCACACTGTGAAGGTTATGAGAAGAACCCAGGCGTCCTGGCTCCCAGACCCCCCCCACACTCCCCTCCCAGACCCGGGGCTAGAGGACGGGACCCTACCCAGGGCGAACCCCTTGATGGACTCCGGGCCCCAGGGGCGGCTGGGGCAGCCCGGGCGGCTGTGAACCTGGCGGTAGCGGGCACAGAGCCGGGCGAAACGGGCCGGGATGTCCCGGTGCCCTGCCCGGCACTGAACACAGCCCTGGGCCGGTGGGGCCAGGAGAGCGAGGGCCAGCAGCAGGGGGCCAGCCAGCGTGGGGGGCCAGGGGAACAGAGCCAAGTGGGCACCCCAGGGGGCAGCCGCTGCCAGGGCCTGCTGGGGGACACCGGTTTCCCAGCCTGGCCCCATAGAGTGGGGGAGTGGAGCCAGGCCCAGGAGGAGATGGGGGTCAGATTTCTCTAGGGCCAGGAGCAGGGGTGCGCCGGGGTCGCCGCTAGGGGGCAGCAGAGGCGGGAGCCACCCAGTGTGTGTGTGTGGGTTGGTGGGTGGGCGTGGCCTTTGGAACGCGCTGTAGCCTGTTGTTTGTCCCCAGCGTTCTGAACGCCCCGCCCCAACGCGCGCGGCTCTTAAAGGGGCGACGCTCGAGCAGAGGGAGGGAGGGGGCGTGGCCTTTGGAACGCTCCGCCCCGCCTGCCTGCCACGAGGGCTACTCTTAAAGGGGCAGCCGGCAGGAGAGGGAGGGGAGGGCGCGCCCCTGTGGGTTCTCCCCCCCCCCCCCCGCCTCTCGGGGGCCCACCAGGGTCCAAACGTTGCCCTTGGCAACAGCCCCACCCCATGACTCACCGTTCTGCTCTTAAAGGGCCACCCACCCAGAGGCTTTAGGACAGGGCTTCTCCTCCTCCCAAGCAAGCCACGAATCTACCCCCTCCCCGCATTGAAACGAGGGAGGGAAGAAAGGAATAAAAGAGCCCCTCCAGTGTGATATCTTACAAGCCCCACCCCCTTCCACAGATCGCCCCGCCCCCCGTAGGTGTGTAGCTTGGGGGGGGGAGAAGGGGGCAGTGTGATATGTGCACAGAGATCCCCGCCTGTGGCAAAGGATTAGTGGGGGGGCAACCCCCCCCCCATGCATGCAGCTACTACAGAACCTTCTAGCCCTGGGGGGAGGGGGCAAGACACACACACACAAACACACACCAGAAAAAAGCCAACTCCCACACCAACGCCTTCAGGACATTGCTTTGTTCCACGCAACTTTGCACAGACAGAGGTTACAGACAAGTGTGCAAAGGGGCCCGGCCCCCACGTCAGCTGGCGCTCAACGCCCCTCCCCGAGCCCATTGGCCCGCCCCGCTAGACGTGGGTGCAAAGCCACTCGTGCAAACGGACGGAGGCCCCGTGGGCACGGACCCACGCAGCGGGGGTCTGCAAATGCACCAGGGAGCCAGGTCCATGCAAATAGACGAGGGGCGGATGACTTGTGCCAAGACCCCCCGCTCGCACGAGGGCCCTTCCTGAGTCCCCACTTGCAATTCCCCAAGGTCCTAGGCCTCACCCCCGCCCGGGGAAAGTCCCACCCTCTTACAGAGACAGCCATAGCGAAGTCCCACACCGGACACAGGCGACTTGGCCTTGCCAGAGATGGGGTGGGGTTTTTTTTGGGGGGGGGGGGCAGTGGCAGCCTACCCCTTCCCTCCCCACCCTACCCAACAGAGATCACTGGAATGCTAAAAGGTGCGATCCTGGCTCCCAGCCCCCCCTGTTCTAACCCACAAACCCCCACTCCCCTCCCAGAGCTGGGGAGAGAACCCAGGAGTCCGGCTCCCAGCTGCCCCCTGCTCTAACCCACTAACCCCCACTCCCCTCCCAGAGCTGGGGAGAGAACCCAGGAGTCCGGCTCCCAGCTGCCCCCATACATGCGGGGGGGGGGGGAGGAAGGTAGGGCCATGGGGGTGGGGAGGGGGAAATGAAATGTACAATAGCAACGTAACCTTAAAGTGCAGATACAGGCATTAATCAATAAGTCACCCCAAAAGATCACCATCCTCCCCCCCTTGCCCCCCCACAAGCAGCAGCTCAAGCTCCGGGCGGGGCAGCTGGAAGTCCCTTGTGACCCACCCCCCGCCCGTCGGGGGGCTGGTTCCAATCCCAGGGTCTTCATTTTCCAGCTGTGGGGGAAGTGGGTCAGGACCCCAGCTGGGCTCCGCTCCCCAAAACCCAGGGCGGCGACGAGGACGCAGGACCCATCGGGAGGCAGAGAATCGGTTCTGGAAAGGAGCCGGAAGGGGGGGGGGGGGAGAGAGAGAGAGATTGGTGAGGATTAAAACACAGTTGTCCTGCCCCCCCCACCCCTCCCAGAGCCAGGGAGAGAACCCAGGAGTCCTGGCTCCCAGCCCCCCCTGCTCTAACCCACCAGCTCCCACTCCCCTCCCAGACCTGGGGAGAGAACCCAGGAGTCCTGGCTCCCAGCCCCCCTGCTCTGACCCACCAGTCCCCACTCCCCTCCCAGAGCCGGGGAGAGAACCCAGGAGTCCGGGCTCCCAGCCCTCCCCCGCTCTAACCCACTAGCCCCCACTCTCCAACCCAGCCCCATAACAAAGCAGGGCATTATAATACCAGGCACCAGGGTACAAAGCCAGCTTTGTTGTCCAGGCCTGTCCGAAGCGAGAGAGAGATTCAGCCCCGTTTCCCTCCCCCTAGGCGCCGGGGGGACCCCCCCCCCGAGCACCCCATATCTGTGAGGCAGGATCCATTCACCTCCTGGAGAAACAGTCAGTCCCCCTCCCCAACATACACAGCCTGCCCATGAAAGTCAGGAGACCCTACCAAAATAAAGGGTACCCTTGCCAGCACCCCCAAAATAGACAATGATCCATTCTATATAAGTAGACCCACCCCCCCATACTCACCCTCTCATAATAAATCCAGGGACCTCCCCAGAAATATCCAGGGGGACCCCAATGCTCAGAGGTAAATGAAGGAAAGCCATGCACCCCCCCCAAAATCACACTTTGCCCCCCCAACCCAGGATTTGGGGCGTGGTTATGAGTTATCCAATGCCAAGTACCCCCAGTGGCCATTCAGGGAGTTGCAGGGCTTCTTGCCACAATGCCTCCCCACAAACACACTATAGTCTTGCAAGTATCCCACCGCTAACACCAAGATATAGGGGAGAAACTATTTCCCCACCCCCACCCTGCCACTCCCTGCCTGGGATCCAGCCACTGCTCCCACCTCCCTGCCCCCCCCCCCCCAATTCCAGGACCCACCCTCCTTGCCCCCCCAATCCCATCTACCCCCATCGCCTTCCTACCACCAGAAGTGATTTTCTTGCCCCCAACAGCCTCCACTAATGGACCCCTCCACCCCCTCTTAGCCTATCTGCCTCGCCTCCGCCCCGGCAGTCACCCTCCCTGTTCCCCACCTCACCAACCCCACTATCCTCTTCCTGCCACCAACGTCACCAGTCAGGATCCTATTTCATACCCCAACACCCACCAGGAAGTCCACCCCCAGCTCTCACCTACTCCTTTTCTCCCCGCCCCCACCACCTATCTCCGGAGCCATCCACCCCTCCCCCCCCCCCCCATCTACTCCCACCCCCCCTTCCTACCACCAATCCACCCTCACCCCACCTGCCACTTCGTCCAGGGACAGCACCCGTCCCCAGCCAGCCTCCCCACTCCCCGTCCCATCTACCACCATGACAGATGGTTTCATCCAGAGCCCCACCATCCCCTTCCTGCCACCAGTCATCATCATTTCAGGATCCATCCATACTTAGCAACCTTATCCATCCCATCGCCCCCCCACCATCCATGCACCAATCCACACACCCCCTTGCCAGCATGCCCCATTACAGAGCAAGGGGACCAATGGCCCCCCAACCACCATTCCCATCTACCTCTATCCCCTTACTGCCACCAACCCCTTACTGCCACCAACCACCATCTCTTGACATCTCCAATCCCGGTCACTTACCACTGTCCACCACTGTGGTCAGGTGAGAGCAGCCCCCCCCTCATACCCCAGCTGGTTCTTCTGCCCCCTCCACGTGGTCAGTGGCGGACAAAGCGCACTGAACGCGAGTTGAGGATGTCCTCCGGGTCGGGGAAGACCGAATCCACCCGGAAGCCTTGGTCCAGGGCCGCCTTCAGCACCTCCTCCAGGAACTCTGCTGCCGTGAGGACCTCCCGCCCATCCGGCGGCGCCATCCGGAGAGGGCGCACTTTCTGCTTGGCGTACTCCGCCTCGGGCAGCTCCAGGGGCCGCGGGGCCCACTCCAGACGTAGGTGGTGCCGGCTCCAGGCTTCCCCCTCCTCCACGGAGACGGATGGGTGACCGGATCCCTCCTCTTGGGCGGCAACAGACTCCCCATCCCCGGCCATGCCCAGCCGGTGGTTGGATTCGGCATCGGCAAGATCGCTCAGCCGGCGACCAGCTCCCCCGGCGTCTCCGGCTCGGCCCAGCCGGCCGCCCAGCAGCTCCAAGAATTGCCCGTCGGTGCAGAAGACGTTGGCGGTGAAGACGCGGAGCGGGCAGGTGTTGAGGCCGTAATTCTGCGGCCCGTGCCGGACGGTGAAGTGCAGCAGCCGCTCCTGGCAATCAACGTCGGCGTGGAGCACAGCGTTGGCCCGGCGCCGCCGGCGCTCGGCCACCAGCCGGCCCAGCTCAGCCAGCAGGGGCCGGATCTGGTAGAAGTCCGCCTCGGCCCGCAGCAGGGCCAGCTCTGAGTAGCCCTCGGGCAAGTCCAGGCGGCCCAGCCGCAGGAAGTTGAGGACGTGCCGGAAGGCTTTGCCGTCGCGGTCGATGAAGTAGTGGCCCCGCCGGTCCGTGTGGGCCGGCCGGGGGCCCCGGAACATGGCCCCCAACATGGAGTCGGGGAAGCGGGTCAAGGTCTCCAGCGTGGTGCTGTAAAATTTGCCGCCGACGTTCAGGGTGACGGGGCCCACAGGCAGCCCCGGGGCAGCCGGGGGGTTCCCCCCGTCAGTTGGCACCGGCCTCCTCTCCTCCTCTTCCTCCCCCATCCCAGCACCTGGAAGGGTTTGATAGACAGCGTGAGGGCTGCGGATTCCTCCCCCCACCCCAGACAACGGGGGTGGGGGGTCTCTCTCCCGGACGCCAGGGTTCTCTCTGCCTGCTCCTGGGGTTCCTATCCTGCTCTTGCTCCCGGACGCCTGGGTTCTCCTCTCCCTCCCTCCCTCTGTCCAGGCTGCTGGGGGGGGGGGGTCCTTTCGCTCTCTCCCGAACGCCTAGGTTCTCCGCTCCCTCCCTCCCTCCCTCTGTCCAGGCACTGGGGGGGGGGGGGGTCCTTTCACTCTCTCCCGGACGCCTGGGTTCTCCGCTCCCTCCCTCCCTCTGTCCAGGCTGCTGGGGGAGGGGGGGGGGGTCCTTTCGCTCTCTCCCGGACGCCTAGGTTCTCCGCTCCCTCCCTCCGTCCAGGCACTGGGGGGGGGTCCTTTCACTCTCTCCCGGACGCCTGGGTTCTCCGCTCCCTCCCTCCCTCTGTCCAGGCACTGGGGGGGGGGGGTCCTTTCACTCTCTCCCGGACGCCTGGGTTCTCCGCTTCCTCCCTCCCTCTGTCCAGGCACTGGGGGGGGGGGGTCCTTTCACTCTCTCCCGGACGCCTGGGTTCTCCGCTCCCTCCCTCCCTCTGTCCAGGCACTGGGGGGGGGGGGGTCCTTTCACTCTCTCCCGGACGCCTGGGTTCTCTGCTTCTCTCCCGGACGCCTGGGTTCTCCGCTCCCTCCCTCCCTCTGTCCAGGCACTGGGGGGGGGGTCCTTTCACTCTCTCCCGGACGCCTGGGTTTTCCGCTCCCTCCCTCCCTCTGTCCAGGCTACGGGCGATTCCTCCTTTCTCTCTCCCTCGGACACCTGGGTTCTCCCCCTCGCTCCCAGACAGATACCTGGGTCCTCTGCTTCTCTCAGGACGCCTGGGTCCGTCCGTCCGTCCGTCCTCTCTCTCTCCCTCCCCCCCCCCCCCACCTCGGACGCCTGGGTTCTCTCCCTGTCCAGGGACCGGGGGGGGTCTCTCACCGCCGGTCCCCGCCTCCGCCAGGAAGTGCAGCCACCGGCGGGCTGAGCGGAGCCCGGCCCCTTTATAGGGAGGGAGCAGCTGGTGGGGGGCGGGGCCAATCCCTGAGCCCCGCCCGGTTCGCGAGTTCGGTCCCCGTCCCCACTGCGGCGATCGCCGGCTCCCCGCGTCCTGCAGCCTCTGTCCCCTTCCCCCTCGGGCACCTCTGTCCCGCCCCTTCCCCCTCTCCTCCCTCCTTCCCCCTCTGCTCCTCCATTCCCCCTTCCCCCTCGGGCACCCCTCTCCTCCCTCCTTCCCCCTCTGCTCCTCCATTCCCCCTTCCCCCTCGGGCACCCCTCTCCTCCCTCCTTCCCCCTCTGCTCCTCCATTCCCCCTTCCCCCTCTCCTCCTTCCCCCTTCCCCCTCTGCTGCTCCATTCCCCCTTCCCCCTCTCCTCCCTCCTTCCCCCTCTCCTCCCTCCGCTCCCTTCTTCCTCCCTCCTTCCCCCTCTCCTCCCTCCCCCTCTGCTGCTCCATTCCCCCTTCCCCCTCGGGCACCCCTCTCCTCCCTCCTTCCCCCTCTGCTCCTCCATTCCCCCTTCCCCCTCGGGCACCCCTCTCCTCCCTCCTTCCCCCTCTGCTCCTCCATTCCCCCTTCCCCCTCTCCTCCTTCCCCCTTCCCCCTCTGCTGCTCCATTCCCCCTTCCCCCTCGGGCACCCCTCTCCTCCCTCCTTCCCCCTCTGCTCCTCCATTCCCCCTTCCCCCTCGGGCACCCCTCTCCTCCCTCCTTCCCCCTCTGCTCCTCCATTCCCCCTTCCCCCTCGGGCACCCCTCTCCTCCCTCCTTCCCCCTCTGCTCCTCCATTCCCCCTTCCCCCTCGGGCACCCCTCTCCTCCCTCCTTCCCCCTCTGCTCCTCCATTCCCCCTTCCCCCTCGGGCACCCCTCTCCTCCCTCCTTCCCCCTCTGCTCCTCCATTCCCCCTTCCCCCTCTCCTCCTTCCCCCTTCCCCCTCTGCTGCTCCATTCCCCCTTCCCCCTCGGGCACCCCTCTCCTCCCTCCTTCCCCCTCTGCTCCTCCATTCCCCCTTCCCCCTCGGGCACCCCTCTCCTCCCTCCTTCCCCCTCTGCTCCTCCATTCCCCCTTCCCCCTCGGGCACCCCTCTCCTCCCTCCTTCCCCCTCTGCTCCTCCATTCCCCCTTCCCCCTCGGGCACCCCTCTCCTCCCTCCTTCCCCCTCTGCTCCTCCATTCCCCCTTCCCCCTCTCCTCCTTCCCCCTTCCCCCTCTGCTGCTCCATTCCCCCTTCCCCCTCTCCTCCCTCCTTCCCCCTCTCCTCCCTCCGCTCCCTTCTTCCTCCCTCCTTCCCCCTCTCCTCCCTCCCCCTCTGCTGCTCCATTCCCCCTTCCCCCTCGGGCACCCCTCTCCTCCCTCCTTCCCCCTCTGCTCCTCCATTCCCCCTTCCCCCTCGGGCACCCCTCTCCTCCCTCCTTCCCCCTCTGCTCCTCCATTCCCCCTTCCCCCTCGGGCACCCCTCTCCTCCCTCCGCTCCCTTCTTCCTCCCTCTTTCCCTCTCTCCTCCCTCCTTCCCCCTCTGCTGCTCCATTTCCCCCTTCCCCCTCTCCTCCTTCCCCCTTCCCCCTCTGCTGCTCCATTCCCCCTTCCCCCCTCCTCCTTCCTTCCCCCTCTGCTCCTCCATTCCCCCTTCCCCCTCGGGCACCCCTCTCCTCCCTCCTTCCCCCTCTGCTCCTCCATTCCCCCTTCCCCCTCGGGCACCCCTCTCCTCCCTCCTTCCCCCTCTGCTGCTCCATTTCCCCCTTCCTCCTCCTTCCCCCTCTCCTCCCTCCGCTCCCTTCTTCCTCCCTCTTTCCCCCTCTCCTCCTTCCTTCCCCCTCTGCTGCTCCATTCCCCCCTTCCCCCTCTCCTCCCTCCTTCCCCCTCTCCTCCCTCCTTCTCCCTCTGCTGCTCCATTCCCGCCTTCCCCCCTCCTCCTTCCTTCCCCCTCTGCTTCTCCATCCCCGCCTTCCCTCTCTCCTCCCTCCTTCCCCCTCTGCTGCTCCATTTCCCCCTTCCCCCTCTCCTCCCTCCTTCCCCCTCTGCTGCTCCATTCCCCCCTTCCCCCTCTCCTCCTTCCCCCTTCCCCCTCTGCTGCTCCATTCCCCCTTCCCCCTCTCCTCCCTCCTTCCCCCTCTCCTCCCTCCGCTCCCTTCTTCCTCCCTCCTTCCCCCTCTCCTCCCTCCCCCTCTGCTGCTCCATTCCCCCTTCCCCCTCGGGCACCCCTCTCCTCCCTCCTTCCCCCTCTGCTCCTCCATTCCCCCTTCCCCCTCGGGCACCCCTCTCCTCCCTCCTTCCCCCTCTGCTCCTCCATTCCCCCTTCCCCCTCGGGCACCCCTCTCCTCCCTCCTTCCCCCTCTGCTGCTCCATTCCCCCCTTCCCCCTCTCCTCCTTCCCCCTTCCCCCTCTGCTGCTCCATTTCCCCCTTCCTCCTCCTTCCCCCTCTCCTCCCTCCGCTCCCTTCTTCCTCCCTCCTTCCCCCTCTCCTCCCTCCTTCCCCTCTGCTGCTCCATTCCCCCTTCCCCCTCTCCTCCTTCCCCCTCTCCTCCCTCCTTCCCCCTCTGCTGCTCCATTCCCCCTTCCCCCTCTCCTCCCTCCGTTCCCTTCTTCCTCCCTCCTTCCCCCTCGGCTGCTCCATTCCCCCCTTCCCCCTCTCCTCCTTCCCCCTCTCCTCCCTCCTTCCCCCTCTGCTGCTCCATTCCCCCCTTCCCCCTCTCCTCCCTCCGCTCCCTTCTTCCTCCTTCCCACTCTGGCACCCCTCTCCTCCCTCCTTTCCCTCCTTTTCTTCCTTCCCCCTCTGCTTCCTCCTTCCCTTCTTCCTTCCCTCTTTCCCCCTCTGAGTCCTCCTCCCCTCCTTCCCCGTCTGCTTCTTCCTTCCCTCCTTCCCCCTGGGCTTCCTCCTTCCCCCTCCACTTCTTCCTTCCCCTTCTTCCTCCCCTCCTTCCCCTCCACTTCCTCCTTCCCTCCTTCCCCCTCCGCTTCTTCCTTCTGCTCCACTTCTTCCTTCCCTCCTTTCCCTCCGCTTCTCCATTCCCTCCTTCCCCGTCTGCTTCTTCCTTCCCTCCTTCCCCCTGGGCTTCCTCCTTCCCCCTCCACTTCTTCCTTCCCCTTCTTCCTCCCCTCCTTCCCCTCCACTTCCTCCTTCCCTCCTTCCCCCTCCGCTTCTTCCTTCTGCTCCACTTCTTCCTTCCCTCCTTTCCCTCCGCTTCTCCATTCCCTCCTTCCCCGTCTGCTTCTTCCTTCCCTCCTTCCCCCTGGGCTTCCTCCTTCCCCCTCCACTTCTTCCTTCCCCTTCTTCCTCCCCTCCTTCCCCTCCACTTCCTCCTTCCCTCCTTCCCCCTCCGCTTCTTCCTTCTGCTCCGCTTCTTCCTTCCCTCCTTTCCCTCCGCTTCTCCATTCCCTCCTTCCCCCTCCGTTTCTTCCTCCCTCCTTCCCACTTCTCTTCTCATTCCTTTCATTCACACTCGTCTTCATTTGTTCCTCCATTCTCTCATTCTTTTGTTCACACATTTATTCTTTCATTTTCCCATTCTTTCGTTCACCCGCCTCTTTCCTTTTTTTATCCTGATTTTTTCATTCGCAATCCTCTTTCGTTTTCTCAATCTTCCATTCACACTCATCTTTTCGTTTCTTCCTTCGTTCTCTCCTTCCTTCATCTTTTAAAATATTTTTATTGTTTCATTCTCCCTTGTCTCTTCTTTCATTCTCTCATTGTTTCATTCTCATTTTTCTTTCATCCTTTCATTGTTCCCCTCACATTCATCTGTTCTGTCCTTCTTGCGTTCTTTCATTCTTTCTTCCTTTCACGCTTAGCCCGTCTTTGGTCCCGCAAACCCCCCCCCCCCCCCCGGCCAGTCTGGGACAGGTGTGTCTGTGCGTCCAGGAGTCTCCGTGTGTGTCCCCACGTCTGGGCGTGTGACTCAGTGTGTGTGTACGTGTCGGTTTGTGAATCCACCCACCGCAGCGGACATGCGGGGAGCGTGTTGGGGCAACTGCAGATTCTCACTCGCGCCTGGACGCCTGGGTTCCAGCTCCCCCAGAGTCTGGGATTCTCTCCCTCCCGGACGCCTGGGTTCTCTCCCTCCCAGATTCTGGGGTTCTCTCCCTCCCGGACGCCTTTGTTCTCTCTCCCCCCAGATTCTGGGGTTCTCTCCCTCCCGGACACCTGGGTTCCTTGTCCCAGAGTCTGGGTTCTCTCCCTCCCGGATGCCTGGGTTCTCTCCCTCCAAGATGCCTGGGTTCTCTCTCCCCCAGAATCTGGGGGTCTCTCCCTCCCGGACACCTGGTTTGTTCTCTCCCTCCCGGACACCTGGGTTCTCTCTCCCCCCAGACTCTGGGTTCTCTCCCTCCCAGACGCCTTGTTTCTCTCTCTCCCAGAATCTGGGGTTCTCTCCCTCCCAGACACCTGGTTTGTTCTCTCCCTCCCAGACACCTGGGTTCTCTTTCCTCCAGAATCTGGGGTTCTCTCCCTCCCGGACACCTGGGTCCGGACACCAGGGTTCTTTGTCCCAGAGTCTCAGTTCTCTCCCTCCCGGACGCCTGGGTTCTCTCTCCCCCAGAGTCTGAGGTTCTCGCCCTCCCGGACACCTGGGTTCTCTCTCCCCCCAGAATCTGGGGTTCTCTCCCTCCCAGATGTCTTGTTTCTCTCTCTCCCAGAGTCTGGGGTTCTTGCCCTCCCAGACGCCTCATTTCTCTCTCTCCCAGATTCTGGGGTTCTCTCCCTCCCGGACGCCTGGGTTCTCTTCACCTAGACACAAGGACTCTCTCGCCAGGCTGTGTTTTGGTTTTAATTGCTCCAAAAAGCAAAAAATTCCACAACCACATCACAACCAGGAGAACTTGACTCACTGCCCCCACACCCAGTGTGGGGTGTATCTGCTCCACCAAATGCCGCTGTCAGAATCATAATTAGTTCCAGTGTTAATTAGCCGGGGACGCCACCCAGGACTAGCCAGCAAACCGGATCTGCAACAAGCTAACTGACACGCAAACACAGCAGCAACAGAACCAACCTTGAGAACCCAGGCATCCTGGCTCCCAGCCCCCCCTGCTCTAACCCACCAGCCCCCACTCCCCTCCCAGAGCCGGGGAGAGAACCCAGGAGTCCTGGCTCCCAGCCCCCCCTGCTCTAACCACTAGCCCCTGCTCCCCTCCCAGAGCCGGGGAGAGAACCCAGGAGTCCTGGCTCCCAGCCCCCACTCCCCTCCCAGAGCCGGGGAGAGAACCCAGGAGTCCTGGCTCCCAGCACCTTCTGCTCTGAGATTTAATCAGCAACCCAGATTCCAGCCAAGATCCCCATGGGTGCTGAGTCAGGCAGTTTTGGGGGGCTGGCGCCCCACAGCATGGTGGAGGTCTCATGGGATGACGGCACCCTCAACAACCGCACAGTTACTTGGAGGTGTAACAGTCACACTGGATAACCAGCCACCCTGCCCCAGAGGTGGCTGCATCTCAGCGCCGGGCGAGGGGTCCCCGTGTCACCAGCCGCCCCGCCCCAGAGGTGGCTGCATCTGAGCGCCGGGCGAGGGGTCTGTCACGGAGTCCCCGGGCGATGCTCTGGAACTGCTCCCCACAAAGCCAGTCAGGACTTTGGGGAGCCTCCTCTCCCTCGGAGCAGACTGTCTTCAGGGCAAGAAGCTCACACGGCTTCACCTCCTGGGTCTCTCCTGGGAGCATTCAGCATATGCCCCTCCGTGCGCTTCCCACAGCGAGTCCGCCCCGGCAGGGTCCTGGGGAAGCCAAAGGGTTCTGCACCCCCCACTTCGCAGTCAGACGTGACTCTCGGCCAGCCAGTAAAACAGAGGTTTATTAGACAACAGGAACACGGTCTAAAACAGAGCTTGTAGGTCCAGCGAACGGGACCCCTCGGCCGGGTCCATTATAGGGTTCAGAGAGCCAGACACCCACGTCTGCCCTCACTCCTAGTCCCCAGGTAGCTCCAACTCCCAAACACCTCCAGCCCCTCCTTCTCTCGGCTTTGTCTCTTTCCCTGGGCCAGGAGGTCACCTGATCTCTTTGTTCACCTTTAGCTATTTCCTTGCAGGGGGGGAAGGGGCCCTGGCCATTTGTTGCCAGGCAGAGTGTCAGTGATTTATGCACACTGGCCTTTCCCCACCACCTAGAGACTTAAGAAATGCATAGGGGAAACTGAGGCACCCACACAGTATTCAGAGGAAACATTAAGAACAGTCCCACTTCGTCACAGGGTCCCTGTGTCACCAGCCGCCCCGCCCCAGAGGTGGCCGCATCTCAACGCCGGGCGAGGGGTCCCCGTGTAACCAGACGCCCCGCCCTAGAGGTGGCCGCATCTCATGCTCTTGCTTCGTTGAACAATTTGTTTATTGAATGGCTCCAGATACCTGATTGGGCAGCACTCACCCAAGCCCCTCCCCCCAGCCCCTCCCCCCATTGGCTTCCCAGGCCTGGCTCCGCCCCCGGCCGGCCTTAACCCTTGAGTTCCTCCTCGCACACCCAGCGGTAGCGGTGGGAGCAGTGCGTGTTGCTCCAGAGCCCGTCGTCGTGCAGGTAGACGCAGTCCTCCCCGCCCCCGAGGCCGTGGCCGTCCGATTTGTCGGGCTGGCCTGCCCTCCACTCCCTGAAATGAGGGGGGGGCAGCGTGAGAGGGGAACGGGCCGGCCGGGGGCCCCGGGTAGAGCCCAGAGAGGGAGATGGGATTATATCAGATTAGAGCGGCTGGGATTCGTTTAGATTAAGATTTTTGGAGAGGGGGGGTGGGTAGGCGGAAGAAGCTCATTGTGAAATCTCTCTTCCCCAAGTCGGGCCCTAGCGATGGGGATGAGATTTGGGTTGGCCTGGATGATGTCACAGGAGATGACGTGAAGTGATGTGTCATGGCGTGACATCACGTGACTTGACATGGCATTGGATGAGATCAGCTGACATGACATGATGAGATGAGATGACGTGACATGACGTGACATCGCATGACATGATGTCAGATGACATGACATGACATGATGAGATGACGTGACATGACATGACGTGACATCACATGCCATGATGTCAGATGAGATGACATGACGTGTCATGACATGGCGTGATGTGACATCACATGATGTCACATGATCGGACATGACAGGCTAGTCCAGTAATCTAATCCACACCCAATGTAGCATCATCAAACCCGGCCTAGATGGGACGTCATGTCATGAACTCTCATCAGATGAGAGGACATGCCGTGACGTGACAACATAACATGACGTTATGTCACATGACATGACAGCCGCTGAGGTGACGTGACGTGACATGAGATGATTCCACATGAGATGACATCGGATTAAATGACATGATGTGATGTGATGGGTGTGGATTAGCATGGTGGTGATTACTGGTATAGAGTGGATTAGATTAATCTACATTGGGTTGGATTAGATTTCTGGACTAGGCCGGGTTGGATGAAGCTACATTGGGTTGGATTAGATTTCTGGACTAGGCCGGGTTGGATGAGGCTACATTGGGTGTGGATTAGATTTCTGGACTAGGCCGGGTTGGATGAAGCTACATTGGGTTGGATTAGATTTCTGGACTAGGCCGGGTTGGATGAGGCTACATTGGGTGTGGATTAGATTTCTGGACTAGGCCGGGTTGGATGAAGCTACATTGGGTGTGGATTAGATTTCTGGACTAGGCCGGGTTAGATGAGGCTACATTGGGTGTGGATTAGATTTCTGGACTAGGCCGGGTTAGATGAGGCTACATTGGGTGTGGATTAGATTTCTGGACTAGGCCGGGCTGGATGAAGCTACATTGGGTGTGGATTAGATTTCTGGACTAGGCCGGGTTGGATGAAGCTACATTGGGTGTGGATTAGATTTCTGGACTAGGCCGGGTTGGATGAAGCTACATTGGGTGTGGATTAGATTTCTGGACTAGGCCGGGTTGGATGAGGCTACATTGGGTGTGGATTAGATTTCTGGACTAGGCCGGGCTGGATGAAGCTACATTGGGTGTGGATTAGATTTCTGGACTAGGCCGGGTTGGATGAAGCTACATTGGGTGTGGATTAGATTTCTGGACTAGGCCGGGTTAGATGAGGCTACATTGGGTATGGATTAGATTTCTGGACTAGGCCGGGTTGGATGAAGCTACATTGGGTGTGGATTAGATTTCTGGACTAGGCCGGGTTAGATGAAGCTACATTGGGTGTGGATTAGATTTCTGGACTAGGCCGGGTTAGATGAGGCTACATTGGGTGTGGATTAGATTTCTGGACTAGGCCGGGTTGGATGAAGCTACATTGGGTGTGGATTAGATTTCTGGACTAGGCCGGGTTGGATGAAGCTACATTGGGTGTGGATTAGATTTCTGGACTAGGCCGGGTTGGATGAGGCTACATTGGGTGTGGATTAGATTTCTGGACTAGGCCGGGTTGGATGAGGCTACATTGGGTGTGGATTAGATTTCTGGACTAGGCTGGGTTGGATGAAGCTACATTGGGTGTGGATTAGATTTCTGGACTAGGCCGGGTTGGATGAGGCTACATTGGGTGTGGATTAGATTTCTGGACTAGGCCGGGTTGGATGAAGCTACATTGGGTGTGGATTAGATTTCTGGACTAGGCCGGGTTGGATGAGGCTACATTGGGTGTGGATTAGATTTCTGGACTAGGCCGGGTTGGATGAAGCTACATTGGGTGTGGATTAGATTTCTGGACTAGGCCGGGTTGGATGAAGCTACATTGGGTTGGATTAGATTTCTGGACTAGGCCGGGTTGGATGAGGCTACATTGGGTGTGGATTAGATTTCTGGACTAGGCCGGGTTGGATGAGGCTACATTGGGTGTGGATTAGATTTCTGGACTAGGCCGGGTTGGATGAAGCTACATTGGGTGTGGATTAGATTTCTGGACTAGGCCGGGTTAGATGAGGCTACATTGGGTGTGGATTAGATTTCTGGACTAGGCCGGGTTGGATGAGGCTACATTGGGTGTGGATTAGATTTCTGGACTAGGCCGGGTTAGATGAAGCTACATTGGGTGTGGATTAGATTTCTGGACTAGGCCGGGTTAGATGAAGCTACATTGGGTGTGGATTAGATTTCTGGACTAGGCCGGGTTAGATGAGGCTACATTGGGTGTGGATTAGATTTCTGGACTAGGCCGGGTTGGATGAGGCTACATTGGGTGTGGATTAGATTTCTGGACTAGGCCGGGTTAGATGAGGCTACATTGGGTGTGGATTAGATTTCTGGACTAGGCCGGGTTAGATGAAGCTACATTGGGTGTGGATTAGATTTCTGGACTAGGCCGGGTTAGATGAAGCTACATTGGGTGTGGATTAGATTTCTGGACTAGGCCGGGTTGGATGAGGCTACATTGGGTGTGGATTAGATTTCTGGACTAGGCCGGGTTGGATGAGGCTACATTGGGTGTGGATTCGATTTCTGGACTAGGCTGGGTTGGATGAAGCTACATTGGGTGTGGATTAGATTTCTGGACTAGGCTGGGTTAGATGAGGCTACATTGGGTGTGGATTAGATTTCTGGACTAGGCCGGGTTGGATGAGGCTACATTGGGTGTGGATTAGATTTCTGGACTAGGCCGGGTTGGATGAGGCTACATTGGGTGTGGATTAGATTTCTGGACTAGGCCGGGTTAGATGAGGCTACATTGGGTGTGGATTAGATTTCTGGACTAGGCCGGGTTAGATGAGGCTACATTGGGTGTGGATTAGATTTCTGGACTAGGCCGGGTTGGATGAGGCTACATTGGGTGTGGATTAGATTTCTGGACTAGGCTGGGTTAGATGAGGCTACATTGGGTGTGGATTAGATTTCTGGACTAGGCCGGGTTAGATGAGGCTACATTGGGTGTGGATTAGATTTCTGGACTAGGCCGGGTTGGATGAAGCTACATTGGGTGTGGATTAGATTTCTGGACTAGGCCGGGTTAGATGAGGCTACATTGGGTGTGGATTAGATTTCTGGATTAGGCCGGGTTGGATGAGGCTACATTGGGTGTGGATTAGATTTCTGGACTAGGCCGGGTTGGATGAGGCTACATTGGGTGTGGATTAGATTTCTGGACTAGGCTGGGTTGGATGAAGCTACATTGGGTGTGGATTAGATTTCTGGACTAGGCCGGGTTGGATGAGGCTACATTGGGTGTGGATTAGATTTCTGGACTAGGCCGGGTTGGATGAGGCTACATTGGGTGTGGATTAGATTTCTGGACTAGGCTGGGTTGGATGAAGCTACATTGGGTGTGGATTAGATTTCTGGACTAGGCTGGGTTGGATGAAGCTACATTGGGTGTGGATTAGATTTCTGGACTAGGCTGGGTTGGATGAAGCTACATTGGGTGTGGATTAGATTTCTGGACTAGGCTGGGTTGGATGAAGCTACATTGGGTGTGGATTAGATTTCTGGACTAGGCTGGGTTGGATGAAGCTACATTGGGTGTGGATTAGATTTCTGGACTAGGCTGGGTTGGATGAAGCTACATTGGGTGTGGATTCGATTTCTGGACTAGGCCGGGTTGGATGAGGCTACATTGGGTGTGGATTCGATTTCTGGACTAGGCCGGGTTGGATGAGGCTACATTGGGTGTGGATTAGATTTCTGGACTAGGCCGGGTTAGATGAGGCTACATTGCGTGTGGATTAGATTTCTGGACTAGGCCGGGTTAGATGAGGCTACATTGGGTGTGGATTAGATTTCTGGACTAGGCCGGGTTAGATGAGGCTACATTGGGTGTGGATTAGATTTCTGGACTAGGCCGGGTTGGATGAAGCTACATTGGGTGTGGATTAGATTTCTGGACTAGGCCGGGTTGGATGAAGCTACATTGGGTGTGGATTCGATTTCTGGACTAGGCCGGGTTGGATGAAGCTACATTGGGTGTGGATTAGATTTCTGGACTAGGCCGGGTTAGATGAGGCTACATTGGGAGTGGATTAGATTTCTGGACTAGGCCGGGTTGGATGAAGCTACATTGGGAGTGGATTAGATTTCTGGACTAGGCCGGGTTGGATGAAGCTACATTGGGTGTGGATTAGATTTCTGGACTAGGCCGGGTTGGATGAAGCTACATTGGGAGTGGATTAGATTTCTGGACTAGGCCGGGTTAGATGAAGCTACATTGGGTGTGGATTAGATTTCTGGACTAGGCCGGGTTAGATGAGGCTACATTGGGAGTGGATTAGATTTCTGGACTAGGCCGGGTTAGATGAGGCTACATTGGGTGTGGATTAGATTTCTGGACTAGGCCGGGTTAGATGAGGCTACATTGGGTGTGGATTAGATTTCTGGACTAGGCCGGGTTGGATGAAGCTACATTGGGTGTGGATTAGATTTCTGGACTAGGCCGGGTTAGATGAGGCTACATTGGGTGTGGATTAGATTTCTGGACTAGGCCGGGTTGGATGAGGCTACATTGGGTGTGGATTAGATTTCTGGACTAGGCCGGGTTAGATGAAGCTACATTGGGTGTGGATTAGATTTCTGGACTAGGCCGGGTTAGATGAGGCTACATTGGGTGTGGATTAGATTTCTGGACTAGGCCGGGTTGGATGAGGCTACATTGGGTGTGGATTAGATTTCTGGACTAGGCCGGGTTAGATGAGGCTACATTGGGTGTGGATTAGATTTCTGGACTAGGCCGGGTTAGATGAAGCTACATTGGGTGTGGATTAGATTTCTGGACTAGGCCGGGTTAGATGAAGCTACATTGGGTGTGGATTAGATTTCTGGACTAGGCCGGGTTGGATGAGGCTACATTGGGTGTGGATTAGATTTCTGGACTAGGCCGGGTTGGATGAGGCTACATTGGGTGTGGATTCGATTTCTGGACTAGGCTGGGTTGGATGAAGCTACATTGGGTGTGGATTAGATTTCTGGACTAGGCTGGGTTAGATGAGGCTACATTGGGTGTGGATTAGATTTCTGGACTAGGCCGGGTTGGATGAGGCTACATTGGGTGTGGATTAGATTTCTGGACTAGGCCGGGTTGGATGAGGCTACATTGGGTGTGGATTAGATTTCTGGACTAGGCCGGGTTAGATGAGGCTACATTGGGTGTGGATTAGATTTCTGGACTAGGCCGGGTTAGATGAGGCTACATTGGGTGTGGATTAGATTTCTGGACTAGGCCGGGTTGGATGAGGCTACATTGGGTGTGGATTAGATTTCTGGACTAGGCTGGGTTAGATGAGGCTACATTGGGTGTGGATTAGATTTCTGGACTAGGCCGGGTTAGATGAGGCTACATTGGGTGTGGATTAGATTTCTGGACTAGGCCGGGTTGGATGAAGCTACATTGGGTGTGGATTAGATTTCTGGACTAGGCCGGGTTAGATGAGGCTACATTGGGTGTGGATTAGATTTCTGGATTAGGCCGGGTTGGATGAGGCTACATTGGGTGTGGATTAGATTTCTGGACTAGGCCGGGTTGGATGAGGCTACATTGGGTGTGGATTAGATTTCTGGACTAGGCTGGGTTGGATGAAGCTACATTGGGTGTGGATTAGATTTCTGGACTAGGCCGGGTTGGATGAGGCTACATTGGGTGTGGATTAGATTTCTGGACTAGGCCGGGTTGGATGAGGCTACATTGGGTGTGGATTAGATTTCTGGACTAGGCTGGGTTGGATGAAGCTACATTGGGTGTGGATTAGATTTCTGGACTAGGCTGGGTTGGATGAAGCTACATTGGGTGTGGATTAGATTTCTGGACTAGGCTGGGTTGGATGAAGCTACATTGGGTGTGGATTAGATTTCTGGACTAGGCTGGGTTGGATGAAGCTACATTGGGTGTGGATTAGATTTCTGGACTAGGCTGGGTTGGATGAAGCTACATTGGGTGTGGATTAGATTTCTGGACTAGGCTGGGTTGGATGAAGCTACATTGGGTGTGGATTCGATTTCTGGACTAGGCCGGGTTGGATGAGGCTACATTGGGTGTGGATTCGATTTCTGGACTAGGCCGGGTTGGATGAGGCTACATTGGGTGTGGATTAGATTTCTGGACTAGGCCGGGTTAGATGAGGCTACATTGGGTGTGGATTAGATTTCTGGACTAGGCCGGGTTGGATGAAGCTACATTGGGTGTGGATTAGATTTCTGGACTAGGCCGGGTTGGATGAAGCTACATTGGGTGTGGATTCGATTTCTGGACTAGGCCGGGTTGGATGAAGCTACATTGGGTGTGGATTAGATTTCTGGACTAGGCCGGGTTAGATGAGGCTACATTGGGAGTGGATTAGATTTCTGGACTAGGCCGGGTTGGATGA
Organism: Glyptemys insculpta; assembly: GCA_032172135.1. Taxonomy (NCBI): domain Eukaryota; kingdom Metazoa; phylum Chordata; order Testudines; family Emydidae; genus Glyptemys; species Glyptemys insculpta. The sequence continues at coordinate 14,828,312 of JAVMKA010000017.1, read as the reverse complement.
AGCTACATTGGGAGTGGATTAGATTTCTGGACTAGGCCGGGTTGGATGAAGCTACATTGGGTGTGGATTAGATTTCTGGACTAGGCCGGGTTGGATGAAGCTACATTGGGAGTGGATTAGATTTCTGGACTAGGCCGGGTTAGATGAAGCTACATTGGGTGTGGATTAGATTTCTGGACTAGGCCGGGTTAGATGAGGCTACATTGGGAGTGGATTAGATTTCTGGACTAGGCCGGGTTAGATGAGGCTACATTGGGTGTGGATTAGATTTCTGGACTAGGCCGGGTTAGATGAGGCTACATTGGGTGTGGATTAGATTTCTGGACTAGGCCGGGTTGGATGAAGCTACATTGGGTGTGGATTAGATTTCTGGACTAGGCCGGGTTGGATGAGGCTACATTGGGAGTGGATTAGATTTCTGGACTAGGCCGGGTTGGATGGGGCTACATTGGGAGTGGATTAGATTTCTGGACTAGGCCGGGTTGGATGAAGCTACATTGGGTGTGGATTAGATTTCTGGACTAGGCTGGGTTAGATGAGGCTACATTGGGTGTGGATTAGATTTCTGGACTAGGCTGGGTTAGATGAGGCTACATTGGGTGTGGATTAGATTTCTGGACTAGGCTGGGTTAGATGAGGCTACATTGGGTGTGGATTAGATTTCTGGACTAGGCCGGGTTGGATGAAGCTACATTGGATGTGGATTATATTTCTGGACTAGGCTGGGTTGGATGAAGCTACATTGGGTGTGGATTAGATTTCTGGACTAGGCCGGGTTGGATGAGGCTACATTGGGTGTGGATTAGATTTCTGGACTAGGCCGGGTTGGATGAGGCTACATTGGGTGTGGATTAGATTTCTGGACTAGGCCGGGTTGGATGAGGCTACATTGGGTGTGGATTAGATTTCTGGACTAGGCTGGGTTGGATGAAGCTACATTGGGTGTGGATTAGATTTCTGGACTAGGCCGGGTTAGATGAGGCTACATTGGGTGTGGATTAGATTTCTGGACTAGGCCGGGTTGGATGAAGCTACATTGGGTGTGGATAAGATTTCTGGACTAGGCCGGGTTGGATGAGGCTACATTGGGTGTGGATTAGATTTCTGGACTAGGCCGGGTTGGATGAGGCTACATTGGGTGTGGATTAGATTTCTGGACTAGGCCGGGTTGGATGAAGCTACATTGGGTGTGGATTAGATTTCTGGACTAGGCTGGGTTAGATGAGGCTACATTGGGTGTGGATTAGATTTCTGGACTAGGCCGGGTTGGATGAGGCTACATTGGGTGTGGATTAGATTTCTGGACTAGGCCGGGTTGGATGAGGCTACATTGGGTGTGGATTAGATTTCTGGACTAGGCCGGGTTGGATGAAGCTACATTGGGTGTGGATTAGATTTCTGGACTAGGCCGGGTTAGATGAGGCTACATTGGGTGTGGATTAGATTTCTGGACTAGGCCGGGTTGGATGAAGCTACATTGGGTGTGGATTAGATTTCTGGACTAGGCCGGGTTAGATGAGGCTACATTGGGTGTGGATTAGATTTCTGGACTAGGCCGGGTTAGATGAAGCTACATTGGGTGTGGATTAGATTTCTGGACTAGGCCGGGTTAGATGAGGCTACATTGGGTGTGGATTAGATTTCTGGACTAGGCCGGGTTGGATGAAGCTACATTGGGTGTGGATTAGATTTCTGGACTAGGCTGGGTTAGATGAGGCTACATTGGGTGTGGATTAGATTTCTGGACTAGGCCGGGTTAGATGAGGCTACATTGGGTGTGGATTAGATTTCTGGACTAGGCCGGGTTGGATGAGGCTACATTGGGTGTGGATTAGATTTCTGGACTAGGCTGGGTTGGATGAAGCTACATTGGGTGTGGATTAGATTTCTGGACTAGGCTGGGTTGGATGAAGCTACATTGGGTGTGGATTAGATTTCTGGACTAGGCCGGGTTGGATGAGGCTACATTGGGTGTGGATTAGATTTCTGGACTAGGCTGGGTTGGATGAAGCTACATTGGGTGTGGATTAGATTTCTGGACTAGGCTGGGTTGGATGAAGCTACATTGGGTGTGGATTAGATTTCTGGACTAGGCTGGGTTGGATGAAGCTACATTGGGTGTGGATTAGATTTCTGGACTAGGCCGGGTTGGATGAGGCTACATTGGGTGTGGATTAGATTTCTGGACTAGGCTGGGTTAGGTGAGGCTACATTGGGTGTGGATTAGATTTCTGGACTAGGCCGGGTTGGATGAAGCTACATTGGGTGTGGATTAGATTTCTGGACTAGGCTGGGTTAGATGAAGCTACATTGGGTGTGGATTAGATTTCTGGACTAGGCCGGGTTAGATGAAGCTACATTGGGTGTGGATTAGATTTCTGGACTAGGCTGGGTTGGATGAAGCCACATTGGGTGTGGATTCGATTTCTGGACTAGGCTGGGTTAGATGAAGCTACATTGGGTGTGGATTAGATTTCTGGACTAGGCCGGGTTGGATGAGGCTACATTGGGTGTGGATTAGATTTCTGGACTAGGCCGGGTTGGATGAAGCTACATTGGGTGTGGATTAGATTTCTGGACTAGGCCGGGTTGGATGAAGCTACATTGGGTGTGGATTAGATTTCTGGACTAGGCCGGGTTAGATGAGGCTACATTGGGTGTGGATTAGATTTCTGGACTAGGCCGGGTTAGATGAGGCTACATTGGGTGTGGATTAGATTTCTGGACTAGGCCGGGTTAGATGAGGCTACATTGGGTGTGGATTAGATTTCTGGACTAGGCCGGGTTAGATGAAGCTACATTGGGTGTGGATTAGATTTCTGGACTAGGCCGGGTTAGATGAAGCTACATTGGGTGTGGATTAGATTTCTGGACTAGGCCGGGTTAGATGAGGCTACATTGGGTGTGGATTAGATTTCTGGACTAGGCCGGGTTGGATGAGGCTACATTGGGTGTGGATTAGATTTCTGGACTAGGCCGGGTTGGATTAGATTTCTGGACTAGGCCGGGTTGGATGAAGCTACATTGGGTGTGGATTAGATTTCTGGACTAGGCTGGGCTGGATGAAGCTACATTGGGTGTGGATTAGATTTCTGGACTAGGCCGGGTTGGATGAGGCTACATTGGGTGTGGATTAGATTTCTGGACTAGGCCGGGTTGGATGAGGCTACATTGGGTGTGGATTAGATTTCTGGACTAGGCCGGGTTGGATGAAGCTACATTGGGTGTGGATTAGATTTCTGGACTAGGCCGGGTTGGATGAGGCTACATTGGGTGTGGATTAGATTTCTGGACTAGGCCGGGTTGGATGAGGCTACATTGGGTGTGGATTAGATTTCTGGACTAGGCCGGGTTGGATGAGGCTACATTGGGTGTGGATTAGATTTCTGGACTAGGCCGGGTTGGATGAGGCTACATTGGGTGTGGATTAGATTTCTGGACTAGGCCGGGTTAGATGAGGCTACATTGGGTGTGGATTAGATTTCTGGACTAGGCCGGGTTAGATGAGGCTACATTGGGTGTGGATTAGATTTCTGGACTAGGCCGGGTTGGATGAGGCTACATTGGGTGTGGATTAGATTTCTGGACTAGGCCAGGTTAGATGAGGCTACATTGGGTGTGGATTAGATTTCTGGACTAGGCCGGGTTAGATGAAGCTACATTGGGTGTGGATTAGATTTCTGGACTAGGCTGGGTTAGATGAGGCTACATTGGGTGTGGATTAGATTTCTGGACTAGGCTGGGTTGGATTAGATTTCTGGACTAGGCCGGGTTGGATTAGATTTCTGGACTAGGCGGGGTTGGATGAGGCTACATTGGGTGTGGATTAGATTTCTGGACTAGGCCGGGTTGGATGAAGCTACATTGGGTGTGGATTAGATTTCTGGACTAGGCCGGGTTGGATGAGGCTACATTGGGTGTGGATTAGATTTCTGGACTAGGCCGGGTTGGATTAGATTTCTGGACTAGGCCGGGTTGGATGAGGCTACATTGGGTGTGGATTAGATTTCTGGACTAGGCCGGGTTAGATGAGGCTACATTGGGTGTGGATTAGATTTCTGGACTAGGCCGGGTTGGATTAGATTTCTGGACTAGGCCGGGTTGGATGAAGCTACATGGGGTGTGGATTAGATTTCTGGACTAGGCCGGGTTAGATGAGGCTACATTGGGTGTGGATTAGATTTCTGGACTAGGCCGGGTTAGATGAGGCTACATTGGGTGTGGATTAGATTTCTGGACTAGGCCGGGTTAGATGAGGCTACATTGGGTGTGGATTAGATTTCTGGACTAGGCCGGGTTGGATGAAGCTACATTGGGTGTGGATTAGATTTCTGGACTAGGCCGGGTTAGATGAGGCTACATTGGGTGTGGATTAGATTTCTGGACTAGGCCGGGTTAGATGAGGCTACATTGGGTGTGGATTAGATTTCTGGACTAGGCCGGGTTGGATGAGGCTACATTGGGTGTGGATTAGATTTCTGGACTAGGCCGGGTTGGATGAAGCTACATTGGGTGTGGATTAGATTTCTGGACTAGGCCGGGTTAGATGAGGCTACATTGGGTGTGGATTAGATTTCTGGACTAGGCCGGGTTGGATGAGGCTACATTGGGTGTGGATTAGATTTCTGGACTAGGCCGGGTTAGATGAAGCTACATTGGGTGTGGATTAGATTTCTGGACTAGGCCGGGTTGGATGAAGCTACATTGGGTGTGGATTAGATTTCTGGACTAGGCCGGGTTAGATGAAGCTACATTGGGTGTGGATTAGATTTCTGGACTAGGCCGGGTTAGATGAGGCTACATTGGGTGTGGATTAGATTTCTGGACTAGGCCGGGTTAGATGAAGCTACATTGGGTGTGGATTAGATTTCTGGACTAGGCCGGGTTAGATGAGGCTACATTGGGTGTGGATTAGATTTCTGGACTAGGCCGGGTTGGATGAAGCTACATTGGGTGTGGATTAGATTTCTGGACTAGGCCGGGTTGGATGAGGCTACATTGGGTGTGGATTAGATTTCTGGACTAGGCCGGGTTAGATGAGGCTACATTGGGTGTGGATTAGATTTCTGGACTAGGCTGGGTTAGATGAGGCTACATTGGGTGTGGATTAGATTTCTGGACTAGGCCGGGTTAGATGAGGCTACATTGGGTGTGGATTAGATTTCTGGACTAGGCCGGGTTGGATGAGGCTACATTGGGTGTGGATTAGATTTCTGGACTAGGCCGGGTTAGATGAGGCTACATTGGGTGTGGATTAGATTTCTGGACTAGGCCGGGTTAGATGAGGCTACATTGGGTGTGGATTAGATTTCTGGACTAGGCCGGGTTAGATGAGGCTACATTGGGTGTGGATTAGATTTCTGGACTAGGCCGGGTTGGATGAAGCTACATTGGGTGTGGATTAGATTTCTGGACTAGGCCGGGTTAGATGAGGCTACATTGGGTGTGGATTAGATTTCTGGACTAGGCCGGGTTGGATGAGGCTACATTGGGTGTGGATTAGATTTCTGGACTAGGCCGGGTTAGATGAAGCTACATTGGGTGTGGATTAGATTTCTGGACTAGGCCGGGTTGGATGAAGCTACATTGGGTGTGGATTAGATTTCTGGACTACGCCGGGTTAGATGAAGCTACATTGGGTGTGGATTAGATTTCTGGACTAGGCCGGGTTAGATGAGGCTACATTGGGTGTGGATTAGATTTCTGGACTAGGCCGGGTTAGATGAGGCTACATTGGGTGTGGATTAGATTTCTGGACTAGGCCGGGTTGGATGAGGCTACATTGGGTGTGGATTAGATTTCTGGACTAGGCCAGGTTAGATGAGGCTACATTGGGTGTGGATTAGATTTCTGGACTAGGCTGGGTTGGATTAGATTTCTGGACTAGGCCGGGTTGGATGAGGCTACATTGGGTGTGGATTAGATTTCTGGAGTAGGCCGGGTTGGATGAAGCTACATTGGGTGTGGATTAGATTTCTGGACTAGGCCGGGTTGGATGAAGCTACATTGGGTGTGGATTAGATTTCTGGACTAGGCCGGGTTGGATGAAGCTACATTGGGTGTGGATTAGATTTCTGGACTAGGCCGGGTTAGATGAGGCTACATTGGGTGTGGATTAGATTTCTGGACTAGGACGGGTTGGATGAAGCTACATTGGGTGTGGATTAGATTTCTGGACTAGGCCGGGTTAGATGAGGCTACATTGGGTGTGGATTAGATTTCTGGACTAGGCCGGGTTGGATGAAGCTACATTGGGTGTGGATTAGATTTCTGGACTAGGCCGGGTTGGATGAGGCTACATTGGGTGTGGATTAGATTTCTGGACTAGGCTGGGTTGGATGAGGGTACATTGGGTGTGGATTAGATTTCTGGACTAGGCCGGGTTGGATGAGGCTACATTGGGTGTGGATTAGATTTCTGGACTAGGCCGGGTTAGATGAGGCTACATTGGGTGTGGATTAGATTTCTGGACTAGGCCGGGTTAGATGAGGCTACATTGGGTGTGGATTAGATTTCTGGACTAGGCCGGGTTGGATGAAGCTACATTGGGTGTGGATTAGATTTCTGGACTAGGCCGGGTTGGATGAAGCTACATTGGGTGTGGATTAGATTTCTGGACTAGGCCGGGTTGGATGAGGCTACATTGGGTGTGGATTAGATTTCTGGACTAGGCCGGGTTAGATGAGGCTACATTGGGTGTGGATTAGATTTCTGGACTAGGCCGGGTTAGATGAGGCTACATTGGGTGTGGATTAGATTTCTGGACTAGGCCGGGTTAGATGAGGCTACATTGGGTGTGGATTAGATTTCTGGACTAGGCCGGGTTGGATGAAGCTACATTGGGTGTGGATTAGATTTCTGGACTAGGCCGGGTTGGATGAAGCTACATTGGGTGTGGATTAGATTTCTGGACTAGGCCGGGTTGGATTAGATTTCTGGACTAGGCCGGGTTGGATGAGGCTACATTGGGTGTGGATTAGATTTCTGGACTAGGCCGGGTTGGATTAGATTTCTGGACTAGGCCGGGTTGGATGAGGCTACATTGGGTGTGGATTAGATTTCTGGAGTAGGCCGGGTTGGATGAAGCTACATTGGGTGTGGATTAGATTTCTGGACTAGGCCGGGTTGGATGAAGCTACATTGGGTGTGGATTAGATTTCTGGACTAGGCCGGGTTGGATGAAGCTACATTGGGTGTGGATTAGATTTCTGGACTAGGCCGGGTTAGATGAGGCTACATTGGGTGTGGATTAGATTTCTGGACTAGGACGGGTTGGATGAAGCTACATTGGGTGTGGATTAGATTTCTGGACTAGGCCGGGTTAGATGAGGCTACATTGGGTGTGGATAGATTTCTGGACTAGGCCGGGTTGGATGAAGCTACATTGGGTGTGGATTAGATTTCTGGACTAGGCCGGGTTGGATGAGGCTACATTGGGTGTGGATTAGATTTCTGGACTAGGCTGGGTTGGATGAGGGTACATTGGGTGTGGATTAGATTTCTGGACTAGGCCGGGTTGGATGAGGCTACATTGGGTGTGGATTAGATTTCTGGACTAGGCCGGGTTAGATGAGGCTACATTGGGTGTGGATTAGATTTCTGGACTAGGCCGGGTTAGATGAGGCTACATTGGGTGTGGATTAGATTTCTGGACTAGGCCGGGTTGGATGAAGCTACATTGGGTGTGGATTAGATTTCTGGACTAGGCCGGGTTGGATGAAGCTACATTGGGTGTGGATTAGATTTCTGGACTAGGCCGGGTTGGATGAGGCTACATTGGGTGTGGATTAGATTTCTGGACTAGGCCGGGTTAGATGAGGCTACATTGGGTGTGGATTAGATTTCTGGACTAGGCCGGGTTAGATGAGGCTACATTGGGTGTGGATTAGATTTCTGGACTAGGCCGGGTTAGATGAGGCTACATTGGGTGTGGATTAGATTTCTGGACTAGGCCGGGTTGGATGAAGCTACATTGGGTGTGGATTAGATTTCTGGACTAGGCCGGGTTGGATGAAGCTACATTGGGTGTGGATTAGATTTCTGGACTAGGCCGGGTTGGATTAGATTTCTGGACTAGGCCGGGTTGGATGAGGCTACATTGGGTGTGGATTAGATTTCTGGACTAGGCCGGGTTGGATTAGATTTCTGGACTAGGCCGGGTTGGATGAGGCTACATTGGGTGTGGATTAGATTTCTGGACTAGGCCGGGTTGGATGAAGCTACATTGGGTGTGGATTAGATTTCTGGACTAGGCCGGGTTAGATGAGGCTACATTGGGTGTGGATTAGATTTCTGGACTAGGCCGGGTTGGATGAAGCTACATTGGGTGTGGATTAGATTTCTGGACTAGGCCGGGTTGGATGAGGCTACATTGGGTGTGGATTAGATTTCTGGACTAGGCCGGGTTAGATGAGGCTACATTGGGTGTGGATTAGATTTCTGGACTAGGCCGGGTTGGATGAAGCTACATTGGGTGTGGATTAGATTTCTGGACTAGGCCGGGTTGGATGAAGCTACATTGGGTGTGGATTAGATTTCTGGACTAGGCCGGGTTAGATGAGGCTACATTGGGTGTGGATTAGATTTCTGGACTAGGCCGGGTTGGATGAGGCTACATTGGGTGTGGATTAGATTTCTGGACTAGGCCGGGTTAGATGAGGCTACATTGGGTGTGGATTAGATTTCTGGACTAGGCCGGGTTAGATGAGGCTACATTGGGTGTGGATTAGATTTCTGGACTAGGCCGGGTTGGATGAGGCTACATTGGGTGTGGACTAGATTTCTGGACTAGGCCGGATTGGATGAGGCTACATTGGGTGTGGATAAGATTTCTGGACTAGGCCGGGTTAGATGAGGCTACATTGGGTGTGGATTAGATTTCTGGACTAGGCCGGGTTAGATGAGGCTACATTGGGTGTGGATTAGATTTCTGGACTAGGCCGGGTTAGATGAGGCTACATTGGGTGTGGATTAGATTTCTGGACTAGGCTGGGTTGGATGAAGCTACATTGGGTGTGGATTAGATTTCTGGACTAGGCCGGGTTGGATGAGGCTACATTGGGTGTGGATTAGATTTCTGGACTAGGCCGGGTTAGATGAGGCTACATTGGGTGTGGATTAGATTTCTGGACTAGGCCGGGTTGGATGAAGCTACATTGGGTGTGGATTAGATTTCTGGACTAGGCCGGGTTAGATGAGGCTACATTGGGTGTGGATTAGATTTCTGGACTAGGCCGGGTTGGATGAGGCTACATTGGGTGTGGATTAGATTTCTGGACTAGGCCGGGTTGGATGAGGCTACATTGGGTGTGGATTAGATTTCTGGACTAGGCTGGGTTGGATGAGGCTACATTGGGTGTGGATTAGATTTCTGGACTAGGCCGGGTTGGATGAGGCTACATTGGGTGTGGATTAGATTTCTGGACTAGGCCGGGTTGGATGAGGCTACATTGGGTGTGGATTAGATTTCTGGACTAGTAGGGTTACCATTCGTCCGGATTCCCCCGGACATGTCCGGCTTTTTGAGCTAAAAATAGCGTCCGGGGGGAATTTGTAAATGTCCGGACTCCCCCCCCCATGCAGAGCGCGCACGGCTAACAGGGCAGCCGGCCGGATGGTCCCACTTACATGGGGCTCCAACAGCCAGAGAGAGCCCCTCCTCCTCTCCCCTGCAGCAGAGCTCCCTCCCTCCCTCCCTCCCTCCCTGCATTCGCAGATCGCCTCCGGCAGTCTGGAGCTCCTCCCCCGCTCCCCAGCGTGCCGGGACGAACGCCTCCGGCCGTTCCTGAGCAGGTTCACAGAGACGTTAGGCGAAGGCCAACAACAAGGGGGCCAGGGGGTCGGAGAAGGGGCAGGGAGGTTCTGGAGGGGGCAGTCAAGAGATGGGGGGGTCAGGAGTTCGGGGAGGGTCTGTCTGGGGGTGGGGGTGTGGATAAGGGTTGGGGCAGTCAGGGTACAGGTAGGGGGTAGGGTCCTAGGGGGCAGTTAGGGTGGGGGGGGTCTTAGGAGGGGGCAGTTAGGGGACAAGGAACAGGGAGGCTTAGGTAGGGGGTGGGGTCCTAGGGGGCAGTTAGGAGCAGGGGTCCCAGGAGGGGGCAGTCAGGGGACAAGGAGCGGGGGGGTGGGGGTGGGAGTTCTGGGGGCGGGGCTGTCAGGGGGCAGGAGTGGGGAGAGGGATCGGAGCAGTCGGGGGACAGGGAGCAGAGGGGTTTAGATGGGTCGGGAGTTCTGTGGGGGGCTGTCAGGGGGTGGGGAGTGGTTGGATGGGGCGTGGGAGTCCCAGGGGTCTGTCTGGGGGTGGGGTGTGGATAAGGGTTGGGGCAGTCAGGGTACAGGTAGGGGGTAGGGTCCTAGGGGGCCAGTTAGGATGGGGGGAGGGTCTCAGGAGAGGGCAGTCAGGGGACAAGAGGCAGGGAGGTTTAGGTAGGGGGTGGAGTCCTGGGGGGCAGTTAGGGGCAGGGGTCCCAGGAGGGGGCAGTCAGGGGACAAGGAGCGTGGGGAGGGCTGGAGGTTCTGAGGGGGGTGGGAAGTGGGAGGGGCGGGGCTAGGGCAGGACAGGGGCGGGGCTAGGGCGGGGCTCCTCCCGTCCTCTTTTTTGCTTGCTGAAATATGGTAACCCTAGGACTAGGCTGGGTTGGATGAGGCTACATTGGGTGTGGATTAGATTTCTGGACTAGGCCGGGTTGGATGAGGCTACATTGGATGTGGATTAGATTTCTGGACTAGGCCGGGTTAGATGAGGCTACATTGGGTGTGGATTAGATTTCTGGACTAGGCCAGGTTAGATGAGGCTACATTGGGTGTGGATTAGATTTCTGGACTAGGCCGGGTTAGATGAGGCTACATTGGGTGTGGATTAGATTTCTGGACTAGGCCGGGTTAGATGAGGCTACATTGGGTGTGGATTAGATTTCTGGACTAGGCCGGGTTAGATGAGGCTACATTGGGTGTGGATTAGATTTCTGGACTAGGCCAGGTTAGATGAGGCTACATTGGGTGTGGATTAGATTTCTGGACTAGGCCGGGTTGGATGAGGCTACATTGGGTGTGGATTAGATTTCTGGACTAGGCCGGGTTAGATGAGGCTACATTGGGTGTGGATTAGATTTCTGGACTAGGCTGGGTTAGATGAGGCTACATTGGGTGTGGATTAGATTTCTGGACTAGGCCGGGTTAGATGAGGCTACATTGGGTGTGGATTAGATTTCTGGACTAGGCCGGGTTAGATGAGGCTACATTGGGTGTGGATTAGATTTCTGGACTAGGCCGGGTTGGATGAGGCTACATTGGGTGTGGATTAGATTTCTGGACTAGGCCGGGTTAGATGAGGCTACATTGGGTGTGGATTAGATTTCTGGACTAGGCCGGGTTAGATGAGGCTACATTGGGTGTGGATTAGATTTCTGGACTAGGCCGGGTTGGATGAAGCTACATTGGGTGTGGATTAGATTTCTGGACTAGGCCGGGTTGGATGAAGCTACATTGGGTGTGGATTAGATTTCTGGACTAGGCCGGGTTAGATGAGGCTACATTGGGTGTGGATTAGATTTCTGGACTAGGCCGGGTTGGATGAAGCTACATTGGGTGTGGATTAGATTTCTGGACTAGGCCGGGTTGGATGAAGCTACATTGGGTGTGGATTAGATTTCTGGACTAGGCCGGGTTAGATGAGGCTACATTGGGTTGGATTAGATTTCTGGACTAGGCCGGGTTGGATGAGGCTACATTGGGTGTGGATTAGATTTCTGGACTAGGCCGGGTTGGATGAAGCTACATTGGGTGTGGATTAGATTTCTGGACTAGGCCGGGTTAGATGAGGCTACATTGGGTGTGGATTAGATTTCTGGACTAGGCCGGGTTAGATGAGGCTACATTGGGTGTGGATTAGATTTCTGGACTAGGCCGGGTTGGATGAGGCTACATTGGGTGTGGATTAGATTTCTGGACTAGGCCGGGTTAGATGAGGCTACATTGGGTGTGGATTAGATTTCTGGACTAGGCCGGGTTGGATGAGGCTACATTGGGTGTGGATTAGATTTCTGGACTAGGCCGGGTTAGATGAGGCTACATTGGGTGTGGATTAGATTTCTGGACTAGGCCGGGTTAGATGAGGCTACATTGGGTGTGGATTAGATTTCTGGACTAGGCCGGGTTGGATGAGGCTACATTGGGTGTGGATTAGATTTCTGGACTAGGCCGGGTTAGATGAGGCTACATTGGGTGTGGATTAGATTTCTGGACTAGGCCGGGTTAGATGAAGCTACATTGGGTGTGGATTAGATTTCTGGACTAGGCCGGGTTGGATGAGGCTACATTGGGTGTGGATTAGATTTCTGGACTAGGCCGGGTTGGATGAGGCTACATTGGGTGTGGATTAGATTTCTGGACTAGGCCGGGTTAGATGAGGCTACATTGGGTTGGATTCGATTTCTGGACTAGGCTGGGTTGGATGAGGCTACATTGGGTGTGGATTAGATTTCTGGACTAGGCCGGGTTGGATGAGGCTACATTGGGTGTGGATTAGATTTCTGGACTAGGCCGGGTTGGATTAGATTTCTGGATTAGGCCGGGTTGGATTAGATTTCTGGACTAGGCCGGGTTAGATGAGGCTACATTGGGTGTGGATTAGATTTCTGGACTAGGCCGGGTTAGATGAGGCTACATTGGGTGTGGATTAGATTTCTGGACTAGGCCGGGTTGGATGAAGCTACATTGGGTGTGGATTAGATTTCTGGACTAGGCTGGGTTGGATGAGGCTACATTGGGTGTGGATTAGATTTCTGGACTAGGCCGGGTTAGATGAGGCTACATTGGGTGTGGATTAGATTTCTGGACTAGGCCGGATTGGATGAAGCTACATTGGGTGTGGATTAGATTTCTGGACTAGGCTGGGTTGGATGAGGCTACATTGGGTGTGGATTAGATTTCTGGACTAGGCCGGGTTAGATGAGGCTACATTGGGTGTGGATTAGATTTCTGGACTAGGCTGGGTTGGATGAAGCTACATTGGGTGTGGATTAGATTTCTGGACTAGGCCGGGTTGGATGAGGCTACATTGGGTGTGGATTAGATTTCTGGACTAGACCGGGTTAGATGAGGCTACATTGGGTGTGGATTAGATTTCTGGACTAGGCTGGGTTAGATGAGGCTACATTGGGTGTGGATTAGATTTCTGGACTAGGCCAGGTTAGATGAGGCTACATTGGGTGTGGATTAGATTTCTGGACTAGGCCGGGTTAGATGAGGCTACATTGGGTGTGGATTAGATTTCTGGACTAGGCCGGGTTGGATGAGGCTACATTGGGTGTGGATTAGATTTCTGGACTAGGCCGGGTTAGATGAGGCTACATTGGGTGTGGATTAGATTTCTGGACTAGGCCGGGTTAGATGAGGCTACATTGGGTGTGGATTAGATTTCTGGACTAGGCCGGGTTAGATGAGGCTACATTGGGTGTGGATTAGATTTCTGGACTAGGCCGGGTTGGATGAGGCTACATTGGGTGTGGATTAGATTTCTGGACTAGGCCGGGTTAGATGAGGCTACATTGGGTGTGGATTAGATTTCTGGACTAGGCCGGGTTAGATGAGGCTACATTGGGTGTGGATTAGATTTCTGGACTAGGCCGGGTTGGATGAGGCTACATTGGGTGTGGATTAGATTTCTGGACTAGGCCGGGTTAGATGAGGCTACATTGGGTGTGGATTAGATTTCTGGACTAGGCCGGGTTAGATGAGGCTACATTGGGTGTGGATTAGATTTCTGGACTAGGCCGGGTTAGATGAGGCTACATTGGGTGTGGATTAGATTTCTGGACTAGGCCAGGTTAGATGAGGCTACATTGGGTGTGGATTAGATTTCTGGACTAGGCTGGGTTGGATGAAGCTACATTGGGTGTGGATTAGATTTCTGGACTAGGCCGGGTTAGATGAGGCTACATTGGGTGTGGATTAGATTTCTGGACTAGGCCGGGTTGGATGAAGCTACATTGGGTGTGGATTAGATTTCTGGACTAGGCCGGGTTAGATGAAGCTACATTGGGTGTGGATTAGATTTCTGGACTAGGCCGGGTTAGATGAGGCTACATTGGGTGTGGATTAGATTTCTGGACTAGGCTGGGTTGGATGAAGCTACATTGGGTGTGGATTAGATTTCTGGACTAGGCCGGGTTGGATGAAGCTACATGGGGTGTGGATTAGATTTCTGGACTAGGCTGGGTTGGATGAAGCTACATTGGGTGTGGATTAGATTTCTGGACTAGGCCGGGTTAGATGAAGCTACATTGGGTGTGGATTAGATTTCTGGACTAGGCCGGGTTAGATGAGGCTACATTGGGTGTGGATTAGATTTCTGGACTAGGCCGGGTTAGATGAGGCTACATTGGGTGTGGATTAGATTTCTGGACTAGGCCGGGTTGGATGAAGCTACATTGGGTGTGGATTAGATTTCTGGACTAGGCCGGGTTGGATGAGGCTACATTGGGTGTGGATTAGATTTCTGGACTAGGCCGGGTTGGATGAGGCTACATTGGGTGTGGATTAGATTTCTGGACTAGGCCGGGTTGGATGAAGCTACATTGGGTGTGGATTAGATTTCTGGACTAGGCCGGGTTAGATGAGGCTACATTGGGTGTGGATTAGATTTCTGGACTAGGCCGGGTTAGATGAGGCTACATTGGGTGTGGATTAGATTTCTGGACTAGGCCGGGTTAGATGAGGCTACATTGGGTGTGGATTAGATTTCTGGACTAGGCCGGGTTGGATGAGGCTACATTGGGTGTGGATTAGATTTCTGGACTAGGCCGGGTTGGATGAGGCTACATTGGGTGTGGATTAGATTTCTGGACTAGACCGGGTTAGATGAGGCTACATTGGGTGTGGATTAGATTTCTGGACTAGGCTGGGTTAGATGAGGCTACATTGGGTGTGGATTAGATTTCTGGACTAGGCCGGGTTGGATGAAGCTACATTGGGTGTGGATTAGATTTCTGGACTAGGCCGGGTTAGATGAGGCTACATTGGGTGTGGATTAGATTTCTGGACTAGGCTGGGTTGGATGAAGCTACATTGGGTGTGGATTAGATTTCTGGACTAGGCCGGGTTGGATGAAGCTACATGGGGTGTGGATTAGATTTCTGGACTAGGCTGGGTTGGATGAAGCTACATTGGGTGTGGATTAGATTTCTGGACTAGGCCGGGTTAGATGAAGCTACATTGGGTGTGGATTAGATTTCTGGACTAGGCCGGGTTAGATGAGGCTACATTGGGTGTGGATTAGATTTCTGGACTAGGCCGGGTTAGATGAGGCTACATTGGGTGTGGATTAGATTTCTGGACTAGGCCGGGTTGGATGAGGCTACATTGGGTGTGGATTAGATTTCTGGACTAGGCCGGGTTGGATGAGGCTACATTGGGTGTGGATTAGATTTCTGGACTAGGCCGGGTTGGATGAGGCTACATTGGGTGTGGATTAGATTTCTGGACTAGGCCGGGTTAGATGAGGCTACATTGGATGTGGATTAGATTTCTGGACTAGGCCGGGTTGGATGAAGCTACATTGGGTGTGGATTAGATTTCTGGACTAGGCCGGGTTGGATGAAGCTACATTGGGTGTGGATTAGATTTCTGGACTAGGCCGGGTTAGATGAGGCTACATTGGGTGTGGATTAGATTTCTGGACTAGACCGGGTTAGATGAGGCTACATTGGGTGTGGATTAGATTTCTGGACTAGGCTGGGTTAGATGAGGCTACATTGGGTGTGGATTAGATTTCTGGACTAGGCCGGGTTGGATGAGGCTACATTGGGTGTGGATTAGATTTCTGGACTAGGCCGGGTTGGATGAGGCTACATTGGGTGTGGATTAGATTTCTGGACTAGACCGGGTTAGATGAGGCTACATTGGGTGTGGATTAGATTTCTGGACTAGGCTGGGTTAGATGAGGCTACATTGGGTGTGGATTAGATTTCTGGACTAGGCCGGGTTGGATGAAGCTACATTGGGTGTGGATTAGATTTCTGGACTAGGCCGGGTTGGATGAGGCTACATTGGGTGTGGATTAGGTTTCTGGACTAGGCCGGGTTGGATGAGGCTACATTGGGTGTGGATTAGATTTCTGGACTAGGCCGGGTTGGATTAGATTTCTGGACTAGGCCGGGTTAGATGAGGCTACATTGGGTGTGGATTAGATTTCTGGACTAGGCTGGGTTAGATGAGGCTACATTGGGTGTGGATTAGATTTCTGGACTAGGCCAGGTTAGATGAGGCTACATTGGGTGTGGATTAGATTTCTGGACTAGGCTGGGTTAGATGAGGCTACATTGGGTGTGGATTAGATTTCTGGACTAGGCCAGGTTAGATGAGGCTACATTGGGTGTGGATTAGATTTCTGGACTAGGCCGGGTTGGATGAAGCTACATTGGGTGTGGATTAGATTTCTGGACTAGGCCGGGTTAGATGAGGCTACATTGGGTGTGGATTAGATTTCTGGACTAGGCCGGGTTAGATGAGGCTACATTGGGTGTGGATTAGATTTCTGGACTAGGCCGGGTTGGATGAGGCTACATTGGGTGTGGATTAGATTTCTGGACTAGGCCGGGTTAGATGAGGCTACATTGGGTTGGATTAGATTTCTGGACTAGGCCGGGTTGGATGAGGCTACATTGGGTGTGGATTAGATTTCTGGACTAGGCCGGGTTAGATGAAGCTACATTGGGTGTGGATTAGATTTCTGGACTAGGCCGGGTTAGATGAGGCTACATTGGGTGTGGATTAGATTTCTGGACTAGGCCGGGTTGGATGAGGCTACATGGGGTGTGGATTAGATTTCTGGACTAGGCCGGGTTGGATGAAGCTACATTGGGTGTGGATTAGATTTCTGGACTAGGCCGGGTTGGATGAAGCTACATTGGGTGTGGATTAGATTTCTGGACTAGGCTGGGTTAGATGAGGCTACATTGGGTGTGGATTAGATTTCTGGACTAGGCCGGGTTGGATTAGATTTCTGGACTAGGCCGGGTTGGATGAGGCTACATTGGGTGTGGATTAGATTTCTGGACTAGGCCGGGTTGGATGAGGCTACATTGGGTGTGGATTAGATTTCTGGACTAGGCCGGGTTAGATGAAGCTACATTGGGTTGGATTAGATTTCTGGACTAGGCCGGGTTAGATGAGGCTACATTGGGTGTGGATTAGATTTCTGGACTAGGCCGGGTTAGATGAGGCTACATTGGGTGTGGATTAGATTTCTGGACTAGGCCGGGTTAGATGAGGCTACATTGGGTGTGGATTAGATTTCTGGACTAGGCCGGGTTAGATGAGGCTACATTGGGTGTGGATTAGATTTCTGGACTAGGCCGGGTTAGATGAAGCTACATTGGGTGTGGATTAGATTTCTGGACTAGGCCGGGTTAGATGAGGCTACATTGGGTGTGGATTAGATTTCTGGACTAGGCCGGGTTAGATGAGGCTACATTGGGTGTGGATTAGATTTCTGGACTAGGCCGGGTTAGATGAGGCTACATTGGGTGTGGATTAGATTTCTGGACTAGGCCGGGTTAGATGAGGCTACATTGGGTGTGGATTAGATTTCTGGACTAGGCCGGGTTAGATGAAGCTACATTGGGTGTGGATTAGATTTCTGGACTAGGCCGGGTTAGATGAGGCTACATTGGGTGTGGATTAGATTTCTGGACTAGGCCGGGTTAGATGAGGCTACATTGGGTGTGGATTAGATTTCTGGACTAGACCGGGTTAGATGAGGCTACATTGGGTGTGGATTAGATTTCTGGACTAGGCTGGGTTGGATGAAGCTACATTGGGTGTGGATTAGATTTCTGGACTAGGCCGGGTTGGATGAGGCTACATTGGGTTGGATTAGATTTCTGGACTAGGCCGGGTTAGATGAGGCTACATTGGGTGTGGATTAGATTTCTGGACTAGGCCGGGTTGGATGAAGCTACATTGGGTGTGGATTAGATTTCTGGACTAGGCCAGGTTAGATGAGGCTACATTGGGTGTGGATTAGATTTCTGGACTAGGCCGGGTTAGATGAGGCTACATTGGGTGTGGATTAGATTTCTGGACTAGGCCGGGTTGGATGAAGCTACATTGGGTGTGGATTAGATTTCTGGACTAGGCCGGGTTAGATGAGGCTACATTGGGTGTGGATTAGATTTCTGGACTAGGCCGGGTTAGATGAGGCTACATTGGGTGTGGATTAGATTTCTGGACTAGGCCGGGTTAGATGAGGCTACATTGGGTGTGGATTAGATTTCTGGACTAGGCCGGGTTGGATGAGGCTACATTGGGTGTGGATTAGATTTCTGGACTAGGCCGGGTTAGATGAGGCTACATTGGGTTGGATTAGATTTCTGGACTAGGCCGGGTTGGATGAGGCTACATTGGGTGTGGATTAGATTTCTGGACTAGGCCGGGTTAGATGAAGCTACATTGGGTGTGGATTAGATTTCTGGACTAGGCCGGGTTAGATGAGGCTACATTGGGTGTGGATTAGATTTCTGGACTAGGCCGGGTTGGATGAGGCTACATGGGGTGTGGATTAGATTTCTGGACTAGGCCGGGTTGGATGAAGCTACATTGGGTGTGGATTAGATTTCTGGACTAGGCCGGGTTGGATGAAGCTACATTGGGTGTGGATTAGATTTCTGGACTAGGCTGGGTTAGATGAGGCTACATTGGGTGTGGATTAGATTTCTGGACTAGGCCGGGTTGGATTAGATTTCTGGACTAGGCCGGGTTGGATGAGGCTACATTGGGTGTGGATTAGATTTCTGGACTAGGCCGGGTTGGATGAGGCTACATTGGGTGTGGATTAGATTTCTGGACTAGGCCGGGTTAGATGAAGCTACATTGGGTTGGATTAGATTTCTGGACTAGGCCGGGTTAGATGAGGCTACATTGGGTGTGGATTAGATTTCTGGACTAGGCCGGGTTAGATGAGGCTACATTGGGTGTGGATTAGATTTCTGGACTAGGCCGGGTTAGATGAGGCTACATTGGGTGTGGATTAGATTTCTGGACTAGGCCGGGTTAGATGAGGCTACATTGGGTGTGGATTAGATTTCTGGACTAGGCCGGGTTAGATGAGGCTACATTGGGTGTGGATTAGATTTCTGGACTAGGCCGGGTTAGATGAAGCTACATTGGGTGTGGATTAGATTTCTGGACTAGGCCGGGTTGGATTAGATTTCTGGACTAGGCCGGGTTAGATGAGGCTACATTGGGTGTGGATTAGATTTCTGGACTAGGCCGGGTTAGATGAGGCTACATTGGGTGTGGATTAGATTTCTGGACTAGGCCGGGTTAGATGAGGCTACATTGGGTGTGGATTAGATTTCTGGACTAGGCCGGGTTAGATGAGGCTACATTGGGTGTGGATTAGATTTCTGGACTAGGCTGGGTTGGATGAAGCTACATTGGGTGTGGATTAGATTTCTGGACTAGGCCGGGTTGGATGAGGCTACATTGGGTTGGATTAGATTTCTGGACTAGGCCGGGTTAGATGAGGCTACATTGGGTGTGGATTAGATTTCTGGACTAGGCCGGGTTGGATGAAGCTACATTGGGTGTGGATTAGATTTCTGGACTAGGCCGGGTTGGATGAGGCTACATTGGGTTGGATTAGATTTCTGGACTAGGCCAGGTTAGATGAGGCTACATTGGGTGTGGATTAGATTTCTGGACTAGGCCAGGTTAGATGAGGCTACATTGGGTGTGGATTAGATTTCTGGACTAGGCCGGGTTAGATGAGGCTACATTGGGTGTGGATTAGATTTCTGGACTAGGCCGGGTTGGATGAGGCTACATTGGGTTGGATTAGATTTCTGGACTAGGCCAGGTTAGATGAGGCTACATTGGGTGTGGATTAGATTTCTGGACTAGGCCAGGTTAGATGAGGCTACATTGGGTGTGGATTAGATTTCTGGACTAGGCCGGGTTGGATGAAGCTACATTGGGTGTGGATTAGATTTCTGGACTAGGCCGGGTTAGATGAGGCTACATTGGGTGTGGATTAGATTTCTGGACTAGGCCGGGTTGGATGAAGCTACATTGGGTGTGGATTAGATTTCTGGACTAGGCCGGGTTAGATGAGGCTACATTGGGTGTGGATTAGATTTCTGGACTAGGCCGGGTTAGATGAGGCTACATTGGGTGTGGATTAGATTTCTGGACTAGGCCGGGTTGGATGAGGCTACATTGGGTGTGGATTAGATTTCTGGACTAGGCCGGGTTGGATGAAGCTACATTGGGTGTGGATTAGATTTCTGGACTAGGCCGGGTTGGATGAGGCTACATTGGGTGTGGATTAGATTTCTGGACTAGGCCGGGTTGGATGAAGCTACATTGGGTGTGGATTAGATTTCTGGACTAGGCCGGGTTGGATGAGGCTACATTGGGTGTGGATTAGATTTCTGGACTAGGCCGGGTTGGATGAAGCTACATTGGGTGTGGATTAGATTTCTGGACTAGGCCGGGTTGGATGAGGCTACATTGGGTGTGGATTAGATTTCTGGACTAGGCCGGGTTGGATGAGGCTACATGGGGTGTGGATTAGATTTCTGGACTAGGCCGGGTTGGATGAAGCTACATTGGGTGTGGATTAGATTTCTGGACTAGGCCGGGTTGGATGAGGCTACATTGGGTGTGGATTAGATTTCTGGACTAGGCCGGGTTGGATGAGGCTACATTGGGTGTGGATTAGATTTCTGGACTAGGCCGGGTTGGATGAGGCTACATTGGGTGTGGATTAGATTTCTGGACTAGGCCGGGTTGGATGAGGCTACATTGGGTGTGGATTAGATTTCTGGACTAGGCCGGGTTGGATGAGGCTACATTGGGTGTGGATTAGATTTCTGGACTAGGCCGGGTTAGATGAGGCTACATTGGGTGTGGATTAGATTTCTGGACTAGGCCGGGTTAGATGAGGCTACATTGGGTGTGGATTAGATTTCTGGACTAGGCCGGGTTGGATGAGGCTACATTGGGTGTGGATTAGATTTCTGGACTAGGCCGGGTTAGATGAGGCTACATTGGGTGTGGATTAGATTTCTGGACTAGGCCGGGTTAGATGAGGCTACATTGGGTGTGGATTAGATTTCTGGACTAGGCCGGGTTAGATGAGGCTACATTGGGTGTGGATTAGATTTCTGGACTAGGCTGGGTTAGATGAGGCTACATTGGCTGTGGATTAGATTTCTGGACTAGGCCGGGTTAGATGAGGCTACATTGGGTTGGATTAGATTTCTGGACTAGGCCGGGTTAGATGAGGCTACATTGGGTGTGGATTAGATTTCTGGACTAGGCCGGGTTAGATGAGGCTACATTGGGTGTGGATTAGATTTCTGGACTAGGCCGGGTTAGATGAAGCTACATTGGGTGTGGATTAGATTTCTGGACTAGGCCGGGTTGGATGAGGCTACATTGGGTGTGGATTAGATTTCTGGACTAGGCCGGGTTGGATGAGGCTACATTGGGTGTGGATTAGATTTCTGGACTAGGCCGGGTTAGATGAGGCTACATTGGGTGTGGATTAGATTTCTGGACTAGGCCGGGTTAGATGAGGCTACATTGGGTGTGGATTAGATTTCTGGACTAGGCCGGGTTAGATGAGGCTACATTGGGTGTGGATTAGATTTCTGGACTAGGCCGGGTTAGATGAGGCTACATTGGGTTGGATTAGATTTCTGGACTAGGCCGGGTTGGATGAGGCTACATTGGGTGTGGATTAGATTTCTGGACTAGGCCGGGTTAGATGAGGCTACATTGGGTGTGGATTAGATTTCTGGACTAGGCCGGGTTGGATGAGGCTACATTGGGTGTGGATTAGATTTCTGGACTAGGCCGGGTTGGATGAGGCTACATGGGGTGTGGATTAGATTTCTGGACTAGGCCGGGTTGGATGAAGCTACATTGGGTGTGGATTAGATTTCTGGACTAGGCCGGGTTGGATGAGGCTACATTGGGTGTGGATTAGATTTCTGGACTAGGCCGGGTTGGATGAAGCTACATTGGGTGTGGATTAGATTTCTGGACTAGGCTGGGTTAGATGAGGCTACATTGGGTGTGGATTAGATTTCTGGACTAGGCCGGGTTGGATTAGATTTCTGGACTAGGCCGGGTTGGATGAGGCTACATTGGGTGTGGATTAGATTTCTGGACTAGGCCGGGTTAGATGAGGCTACATTGGGTGTGGATTAGATTTCTGGACTAGGCCGGGTTAGATGAGGCTACATTGGGTGTGGATTAGATTTCTGGACTAGGCCGGGTTAGATGAGGCTACATTGGGTGTGGATTAGATTTCTGGACTAGGCCGGGTTAGATGAAGCTACATTGGGTGTGGATTAGATTTCTGGACTAGGCCGGGTTAGATGAGGCTACATTGGGTGTGGATTAGATTTCTGGACTAGGCCGGGTTAGATGAGGCTACATTGGGTGTGGATTAGATTTCTGGACTAGGCCGGGTTAAATGAGGCTACATTGGGTGTGGATTAGATTTCTGGACTAGGCCGGGTTAGATGAAGCTACATTGGGTGTGGATTAGATTTCTGGACTAGGCCGGGTTAGATGAGGCTACATTGGGTGTGGATTAGATTTCTGGACTAGGCCGGGTTAGATGAGGCTACATTGGGTGTGGATTAGATTTCTGGACTAGACCGGGTTAGATGAGGCTACATTGGGTGTGGATTAGATTTCTGGACTAGGCTGGGTTGGATGAAGCTACATTGGGTGTGGATTAGATTTCTGGACTAGGCCGGGTTAGATGAGGCTACATTGGGTGTGGATTAGATTTCTGGACTAGGCCGGGTTAGATGAGGCTACATTGGGTGTGGATTAGATTTCTGGACTAGGCCGGGTTGGATGAGGCTACATTGGATGTGGATTAGATTTCTGGACTAGGCCGGGTTAGATGAGGCTACATTGGGTTGGATTAGATTTCTGGACTAGGCCGGGTTGGATGAGGCTACATGGGGTGTGGATTAGATTTCTGGACTAGGCCGGGTTGGATGAAGCTACATTGGGTGTGGATTAGATTTCTGGACTAGGCCGGGTTGGATGAAGCTACATTGGGTGTGGATTAGATTTCTGGACTAGGCTGGGTTAGATGAGGCTACATTGGGTGTGGATTAGATTTCTGGACTAGGCCGGGTTGGATTAGATTTCTGGACTAGGCCGGGTTGGATGAGGCTACATTGGGTGTGGATTAGATTTCTGGACTAGGCCGGGTTGGATGAGGCTACATTGGGTGTGGATTAGATTTCTGGACTAGGCCGGGTTGGATGAGGCTACATTGGGTGTGGATTAGATTTCTGGACTAGGCCGGGTTAGATGAAGCTACATTGGGTGTGGATTAGATTTCTGGACTAGGCTGGGTTGGATGAGGCTACATTGGGTGTGGATTAGATTTCTGGACTAGGCCGGGTTGGATGAAGCTACATTGGGTGTGGATTAGATTTCTGGACTAGGCCGGGTTAGATGAGGCTACATTGGGTGTGGATTAGATTTCTGGACTAGGCCGGGTTAGATGAGGCTACATTGGGTGTGGATTAGATTTCTGGACTAGGCCGGGTTAGATGAAGCTACATTGGGTGTGGATTAGATTTCTGGACTAGGCCGGGTTAGATGAGGCTACATTGGGTGTGGATTAGATTTCTGGACTAGGCCGGGTTAGATGAGGCTACATTGGGTGTGGATTAGATTTCTGGACTAGGCCGGGTTAGATGAGGCTACATTGGGTGTGGATTAGATTTCTGGACTAGGCCGGGTTAGATGAAGCTACATTGGGTGTGGATTAGATTTCTGGACTAGGCCGGGTTAGATGAGGCTACATTGGGTGTGGATTAGATTTCTGGACTAGGCCGGGTTAGATGAGGCTACATTGGGTGTGGATTAGATTTCTGGACTAGACCGGGTTAGATGAGGCTACATTGGGTGTGGATTAGATTTCTGGACTAGGCCGGGTTAGATGAGGCTACATTGGGTGTGGATTAGATTTCTGGACTAGGCCAGGTTAGATGAGGCTACATTGGGTGTGGATTAGATTTCTGGACTAGGCCGGGTTGGATGAAGCTACATTGGGTGTGGATTAGATTTCTGGACTAGGCCGGGTTGGATGAGGCTACATTGGGTTGGATTAGATTTCTGGACTAGGCCGGGTTAGATGAGGCTACATTGGGTGTGGATTAGATTTCTGGACTAGGCCGGGTTGGATGAAGCTACATTGGGTGTGGATTAGATTTCTGGACTAGGCCGGGTTAGATGAGGCTACATTGGGTGTGGATTAGATTTCTGGACTAGGCCGGGTTAGATGAGGCTACATTGGGTGTGGATTAGATTTCTGGACTAGGCCGGGTTAGATGAGGCTACATTGGGTGTGGATTAGATTTCTGGACTAGGCCGGGTTAGATGAGGCTACATTGGGTGTGGATTAGATTTCTGGACTAGGCCGGGTTGGATGAGGCTACATTGGGTGTGGATAAGATTTCTGGACTAGGCCGGGTTGGATGAGGCTACATTGGGTGTGGATTAGATTTCTGGACTAGGCCGGGTTGGATGAGGCTACATTGGGTGTGGATTAGATTTCTGGACTAGGCCGGGTTGGATGAGGCTACATTGGGTGTGGATTAGATTTCTGGACTAGGCCGGGTTGGATGAGGCTACATTGGGTGTGGATTAGATTTCTGGACTAGTAGGGTTACCATTCGTCCGGATTCCCCCGGACATGTCCGGCTTTTTGAGCTAAAAATAGCGTCCGGGGGGAATTTGTAAATGTCCGGACTCCCCCCCCCATGCAGAGCGCGCACGGCTAACAGGGCAGCCGGCCGGATGGTCCCACTTACATGGGGCTCCAACAGCCAGAGAGAGCCCCTCCTCCTCTCCCCTGCAGCAGAGCTCCCTCCCTCCCTCCCTCCCTCCCTGCATTCGCAGATCGCCTCCGGCAGTCTGGAGCTCCTCCCCCGCTCCCCAGCGTGCCGGGACGAACGCCTCCGGCCGTTCCTGAGCAGGTTCACAGAGACGTTAGGCGAAGGCCAACAACAAGGGGGCCAGGGGGTCGGAGAAGGGGCAGGGAGGTTCTGGAGGGGGCAGTCAAGAGATGGGGGGGTCAGGAGTTCGGGGAGGGTCTGTCTGGGGGTGGGGGTGTGGATAAGGGTTGGGGCAGTCAGGGTACAGGTAGGGGGTAGGGTCCTAGGGGGCAGTTAGGGTGGGGGGGGTCTTAGGAGGGGGCAGTTAGGGGACAAGGAACAGGGAGGCTTAGGTAGGGGGTGGGGTCCTAGGGGGCAGTTAGGAGCAGGGGTCCCAGGAGGGGGCAGTCAGGGGACAAGGAGCGGGGGGGTGGGGGTGGGAGTTCTGGGGGCGGGGCTGTCAGGGGGCAGGAGTGGGGAGAGGGATCGGAGCAGTCGGGGGACAGGGAGCAGAGGGGTTTAGATGGGTCGGGAGTTCTGTGGGGGGCTGTCAGGGGGTGGGGAGTGGTTGGATGGGGCGTGGGAGTCCCAGGGGTCTGTCTGGGGGTGGGGTGTGGATAAGGGTTGGGGCAGTCAGGGTACAGGTAGGGGGTAGGGTCCTAGGGGGCCAGTTAGGATGGGGGGAGGGTCTCAGGAGAGGGCAGTCAGGGGACAAGAGGCAGGGAGGTTTAGGTAGGGGGTGGAGTCCTGGGGGGCAGTTAGGGGCAGGGGTCCCAGGAGGGGGCAGTCAGGGTACAAGGAGCGTGGGGAGGGCTGGAGGTTCTGAGGGGGGTGGGAAGTGGGAGGGGCGGGGCTAGGGCAGGACAGGGGCGGGGCTAGGGCGGGGCTCCTCCCGTCCTCTTTTTTGCTTGCTGAAATATGGTAACCCTAGGACTAGGCTGGGTTGGATGAGGCTACATTGGGTGTGGATTAGATTTCTGGACTAGGCCGGGTTGGATGAGGCTACATTGGATGTGGATTAGATTTCTGGACTAGGCCGGGTTAGATGAGGCTACATTGGGTGTGGATTAGATTTCTGGACTAGGCCAGGTTAGATGAGGCTACATTGGGTGTGGATTAGATTTCTGGACTAGGCCGGGTTAGATGAGGCTACATTGGGTGTGGATTAGATTTCTGGACTAGGCCGGGTTAGATGAGGCTACATTGGGTGTGGATTAGATTTCTGGACTAGGCCGGGTTAGATGAGGCTACATTGGGTGTGGATTAGATTTCTGGACTAGGCCAGGTTAGATGAGGCTACATTGGGTGTGGATTAGATTTCTGGACTAGGCCGGGTTGGATGAGGCTACATTGGGTGTGGATTAGATTTCTGGACTAGGCCGGGTTAGATGAGGCTACATTGGGTGTGGATTAGATTTCTGGACTAGGCCGGGTTAGATGAGGCTACATTGGGTGTGGATTAGATTTCTGGACTAGGCCGGGTTAGATGAGGCTACATTGGGTGTGGATTAGATTTCTGGACTAGGCCGGGTTAGATGAGGCTACATTGGGTGTGGATTAGATTTCTGGACTAGGCCGGGTTGGATGAGGCTACATTGGGTGTGGATTAGATTTCTGGACTAGGCCGGGTTAGATGAGGCTACATTGGGTGTGGATTAGATTTCTGGACTAGGCCGGGTTAGATGAGGCTACATTGGGTGTGGATTAGATTTCTGGACTAGGCCGGGTTGGATGAAGCTACATTGGGTGTGGATTAGATTTCTGGACTAGGCCGGGTTGGATGAAGCTACATTGGGTGTGGATTAGATTTCTGGACTAGGCCGGGTTAGATGAGGCTACATTGGGTGTGGATTAGATTTCTGGACTAGGCCGGGTTGGATGAAGCTACATTGGGTGTGGATTAGATTTCTGGACTAGGCCGGGTTGGATGAAGCTACATTGGGTGTGGATTAGATTTCTGGACTAGGCCGGGTTAGATGAGGCTACATTGGGTTGGATTAGATTTCTGGACTAGGCCGGGTTGGATGAGGCTACATTGGGTGTGGATTAGATTTCTGGACTAGGCCGGGTTGGATGAAGCTACATTGGGTGTGGATTAGATTTCTGGACTAGGCCGGGTTAGATGAGGCTACATTGGGTGTGGATTAGATTTCTGGACTAGGCCGGGTTAGATGAGGCTACATTGGGTGTGGATTAGATTTCTGGACTAGGCCGGGTTGGATGAGGCTACATTGGGTGTGGATTAGATTTCTGGACTAGGCCGGGTTAGATGAGGCTACATTGGGTGTGGATTAGATTTCTGGACTAGGCCGGGTTGGATGAGGCTACATTGGGTGTGGATTAGATTTCTGGACTAGGCCGGGTTAGATGAGGCTACATTGGGTGTGGATTAGATTTCTGGACTAGGCCGGGTTAGATGAGGCTACATTGGGTGTGGATTAGATTTCTGGACTAGGCCGGGTTAGATGAGGCTACATTGGGTGTGGATTAGATTTCTGGACTAGGCCGGGTTGGATGAGGCTACATTGGGTGTGGATTAGATTTCTGGACTAGGCCGGGTTAGATGAGGCTACATTGGGTGTGGATTAGATTTCTGGACTAGGCCGGGTTAGATGAAGCTACATTGGGTGTGGATTAGATTTCTGGACTAGGCCGGGTTGGATGAGGCTACATTGGGTGTGGATTAGATTTCTGGACTAGGCCGGGTTGGATGAGGCTACATTGGGTGTGGATTAGATTTCTGGACTAGGCCGGGTTAGATGAGGCTACATTGGGTTGGATTCGATTTCTGGACTAGGCTGGGTTGGATGAGGCTACATTGGGTGTGGATTAGATTTCTGGACTAGGCCGGGTTGGATGAGGCTACATTGGGTGTGGATTAGATTTCTGGACTAGGCCGGGTTGGATGAAGCTACATTGGGTGTGGATTAGATTTCTGGACTAGGCTGGGTTGGATGAGGCTACATTGGGTGTGGATTAGATTTCTGGACTAGGCCGGGTTAGATGAGGCTACATTGGGTGTGGATTAGATTTCTGGACTAGGCCGGGTTGGATGAAGCTACATTGGGTGTGGATTAGATTTCTGGACTAGGCTGGGTTGGATGAGGCTACATTGGGTGTGGATTAGATTTCTGGACTAGGCCGGGTTAGATGAGGCTACATTGGGTGTGGATTAGATTTCTGGACTAGGCTGGGTTGGATGAAGCTACATTGGGTGTGGATTAGATTTCTGGACTAGGCCGGGTTGGATGAGGCTACATTGGGTGTGGATTAGATTTCTGGACTAGACCGGGTTAGATGAGGCTACATTGGGTGTGGATTAGATTTCTGGACTAGGCTGGGTTAGATGAGGCTACATTGGGTGTGGATTAGATTTCTGGACTAGGCCAGGTTAGATGAGGCTACATTGGGTGTGGATTAGATTTCTGGACTAGGCCGGGTTAGATGAGGCTACATTGGGTGTGGATTAGATTTCTGGACTAGGCCGGGTTGGATGAGGCTACATTGGGTGTGGATTAGATTTCTGGACTAGGCCGGGTTAGATGAGGCTACATTGGGTGTGGATTAGATTTCTGGACTAGGCCGGGTTAGATGAGGCTACATTGGGTGTGGATTAGATTTCTGGACTAGGCCGGGTTGGATGAAGCTACATTGGGTGTGGATTAGATTTCTGGACTAGGCCGGGTTGGATGAGGCTACATTGGGTGTGGATTAGATTTCTGGACTAGGCTGGGTTAGATGAGGCTACATTGGGTGTGGATTAGATTTCTGGACTAGGCCGGGTTGGATTAGATTTCTGGACTAGGCCGGGTTGGATGAGGCTACATTGGGTGTGGATTAGATTTCTGGACTAGGCCGGGTTGGATGAGGCTACATTGGGTGTGGATTAGATTTCTGGACTAGGCCGGGTTGGATGAGGCTACATTGGGTGTGGATTAGATTTCTGGACTAGGCCGGGTTAGATGAGGCTACATTGGATGTGGATTAGATTTCTGGACTAGGCCGGGTTGGATGAAGCTACATTGGGTTGGATTAGATTTCTGGACTAGGCCGGGTTAGATGAGGCTACATTGGGTGTGGATTAGATTTCTGGACTAGGCCGGGTTAGATGAGGCTACATTGGGTGTGGATTAGATTTCTGGACTAGGCCGGGTTAGATGAAGCTACATTGGGTGTGGATTAGATTTCTGGACTAGGCCGGGTTAGATGAGGCTACATTGGGTGTGGATTAGATTTCTGGACTAAGCCGGGTTAGATGAGGCTACATTGGGTGTGGATTAGATTTCTGGACTAGGCCGGGTTAAATGAGGCTACATTGGGTGTGGATTAGATTTCTGGACTAGGCCGGGTTAGATGAAGCTACATTGGGTGTGGATTAGATTTCTGGACTAGGCCGGGTTAGATGAGGCTACATTGGGTGTGGATTAGATTTCTGGACTAGGCCGGGTTAGATGAGGCTACATTGGGTGTGGATTAGATTTCTGGACTAGACCGGGTTAGATGAGGCTACATTGGGTGTGGATTAGATTTCTGGACTAGGCTGGGTTGGATGAAGCTACATTGGGTGTGGATTAGATTTCTGGACTAGGCCGGGTTAGATGAGGCTACATTGGGTGTGGATTAGATTTCTGGACTAGGCCGGGTTAGATGAGGCTACATTGGGTGTGGATTAGATTTCTGGACTAGGCCGGGTTGGATGAGGCTACATTGGATGTGGATTAGATTTCTGGACTAGGCCGGGTTAGATGAGGCTACATTGGGTTGGATTAGATTTCTGGACTAGGCCGGGTTGGATGAGGCTACATTGGGTGTGGATTAGATTTCTGGACTAGGCCGGGTTGGATGAGGCTACATGGGGTGTGGATTAGATTTCTGGACTAGGCCGGGTTGGATGAAGCTACATTGGGTGTGGATTAGATTTCTGGACTAGGCCGGGTTGGATGAAGCTACATTGGGTGTGGATTAGATTTCTGGACTAGGCTGGGTTAGATGAGGCTACATTGGGTGTGGATTAGATTTCTGGACTAGGCCGGGTTGGATTAGATTTCTGGACTAGGCCGGGTTGGATGAGGCTACATTGGGTGTGGATTAGATTTCTGGACTAGGCCGGGTTGGATGAGGCTACATTGGGTGTGGATTAGATTTCTGGACTAGGCCGGGTTGGATGAGGCTACATTGGGTGTGGATTAGATTTCTGGACTAGGCCGGGTTAGATGAAGCTACATTGGGTGTGGATTAGATTTCTGGACTAGGCTGGGTTGGATGAGGCTACATTGGGTGTGGATTAGATTTCTGGACTAGGCCGGGTTGGATGAAGCTACATTGGGTGTGGATTAGATTTCTGGACTAGGCCGGGTTAGATGAGGCTACATTGGGTGTGGATTAGATTTCTGGACTAGGCCGGGTTAGATGAGGCTACATTGGGTGTGGATTAGATTTCTGGACTAGGCCGGGTTAGATGAAGCTACATTGGGTGTGGATTAGATTTCTGGACTAGGCCGGGTTAGATGAGGCTACATTGGGTGTGGATTAGATTTCTGGACTAGGCCGGGTTAGATGAGGCTACATTGGGTGTGGATTAGATTTCTGGACTAGGCCGGGTTAGATGAGGCTACATTGGGTGTGGATTAGATTTCTGGACTAGGCCGGGTTAGATGAAGCTACATTGGGTGTGGATTAGATTTCTGGACTAGGCCGGGTTAGATGAGGCTACATTGGGTGTGGATTAGATTTCTGGACTAGGCCGGGTTAGATGAGGCTACATTGGGTGTGGATTAGATTTCTGGACTAGACCGGGTTAGATGAGGCTACATTGGGTGTGGATTAGATTTCTGGACTAGGCTGGGTTGGATGAAGCTACATTGGGTGTGGATTAGATTTCTGGACTAGGCCGGGTTGGATGAGGCTACATTGGGTTGGATTAGATTTCTGGACTAGGCCGGGTTAGATGAGGCTACATTGGGTGTGGATTAGATTTCTGGACTAGGCCGGGTTGGATGAAGCTACATTGGGTGTGGATTAGATTTCTGGACTAGGCCGGGTTAGATGAGGCTACATTGGGTGTGGATTAGATTTCTGGACTAGGCCGGGTTAGATGAGGCTACATTGGGTGTGGATTAGATTTCTGGACTAGGCCGGGTTAGATGAGGCTACATTGGGTGTGGATTAGATTTCTGGACTAGGCCGGGTTAGATGAGGCTACATTGGGTGTGGATTAGATTTCTGGACTAGGCCGGGTTAGATGAGGCTACATTGGGTGTGGATTAGATTTCTGGACTAGGCCGGGTTGGATGAGGCTACATTGGGTTGGATTAGTTTTCTGGACTAGGCCAGGTTAGATGAGGCTACATTGGGTGTGGATTAGATTTCTGGACTAGGCTGGGTTGGATGAGGCTACATTGGGTGTGGATTAGATTTCTGGACTAGGCCGGGTTAGATGAGGCTACATTGGGTGTGGATTAGATTTCTGGACTAGGCCGGGTTGGATGAGGCTATATTGGGTGTGGATTAGATTTCTGGACTAGGCCGGGTTGGATGAGGCTACATTGGGTGTGGATTAGATTTCTGGACTAGGCCGGGTTGGATGAGGCTACATTGGGTGTGGATTAGATTTCTGGACTAGGCCGGGTTAGATGAAGCTACATTGGGTGTGGATTAGATTTCTGGACTAGGCCGGGTTGGATGAGGCTACATGGGGTGTGGATTAGATTTCTGGACTAGGCCGGGTTGGATGAAGCTACATTGGGTGTGGATTAGATTTCTGGACTAGGCCGGGTTGGATGAAGCTACATTGGGTGTGGATTAGATTTCTGGACTAGGCTGGGTTAGATGAGGCTACATTGGGTGTGGATTAGATTTCTGGACTAGGCCGGGTTAGATGAGGCTACATTGGGTGTGGATTAGATTTCTGGACTAGGCCGGGTTGGATGAGGCTACATTGGGTGTGGATTAGATTTCTGGACTAGGCCGGGTTGGATGAGGCTACATTGGGTGTGGATTAGATTTCTGGACTAGGCCGGGTTAGATGAAGCTACATTGGGTTGGATTAGATTTCTGGACTAGGCCGGGTTGGATGAAGCTACATTGGGTGTGGATTAGATTTCTGGACTAGGCCGGGTTAGATGAAGCTACATTGGGTTGGATTAGATTTCTTGACTAGGCCGGGTTGGATGAAGCTACATTGGGTGTGGATTAGATTTCTGGACTAGGCCGGGTTAGATGAAGCTACATTGGGTGTGGATTAGATTTCTGGACTAGGCCGGGTTAGATGAGGCTACATTGGGTGTGGATTAGATTTCTGGACTAGGCCGGGTTAGATGAGGCTACATTGGGTGTGGATTAGATTTCTGGACTAGGCCGGGTTAGATGAAGCTACATTGGGTGTGGATTAGATTTCTGGACTAGGCCGGGTTAGATGAGGCTACATTGGGTGTGGATTAGATTTCTGGACTAGGCCGGGTTAGATGAGGCTACATTGGGTGTGGATTAGATTTCTGGACTAGGCCGGGTTAGATGAGGCTACATTGGGTGTGGATTAGATTTCTGGACTAGGCCGGGTTAGATGAAGCTACATTGGGTGTGGATTAGATTTCTGGACTAGGCCGGGTTAGATGAGGCTACATTGGGTGTGGATTAGATTTCTGGACTAGGCCGGGTTAGATGAGGCTACATTGGGTGTGGATTAGATTTCTGGACTAGACCGGGTTAGATGAGGCTACATTGGGTGTGGATTAGATTTCTGGACTAGGCTGGGTTGGATGAAGCTACATTGGGTGTGGATTAGATTTCTGGACTAGGCCGGGTTGGAAGAGGCTACATTGGGTTGGATTAGATTTCTGGACTAGGCCGGGTTAGATGAGGCTACATTGGGTGTGGATTAGATTTCTGGACTAGGCCGGGTTGGATGAAGCTACATTGGGTGTGGATTAGATTTCTGGACTAGGCCAGGTTAGATGAGGCTACATTGGGTGTGGATTAGATTTCTGGACTAGGCCGGGTTAGATGAGGCTACATTGGGTGTGGATTAGATTTCTGGACTAGGCCGGGTTGGATGAGGCTACATTGGGTTGGATTAGATTTCTGGACTAGGCCAGGTTAGATGAGGCTACATTGGGTGTGGATTAGATTTCTGGACTAGGCCAGGTTAGATGAGGCTACATTGGGTGTGGATTAGATTTCTGGACTAGGCCGGGTTAGATGAGGCTACATTGGGTGTGGATTAGATTTCTGGACTAGGCCGGGTTGGGTGAAGCTACATTGGGTGTGGATTAGATTTCTGGACTAGGCCGGGTTAGATGAGGCTACATTGGGTGTGGATTAGATTTCTGGACTAGGCCGGGTTAGATGAGGCTACATTGGGTGTGGATTAGATTTCTGGACTAGGCCGGGT
This sequence comes from Glyptemys insculpta, assembly GCA_032172135.1. Classification (NCBI taxonomy): domain Eukaryota; kingdom Metazoa; phylum Chordata; order Testudines; family Emydidae; genus Glyptemys; species Glyptemys insculpta. The sequence goes on along the minus strand of JAVMKA010000017.1, from coordinate 14,795,006 downwards.
TAGATGAGGCTACATTGGGTGTGGATTAGATTTCTGGACTAGGCCGGGTTAGATGAGGCTACATTGGGTGTGGATTAGATTTCTGGACTAGGCCGGGTTGGATGAGGCTACATTGGGTGTGGATTAGATTTCTGGACTAGGCCGGGTTGGATGAAGCTACATTGGGTGTGGATTAGATTTCTGGACTAGGCCGGGTTGGATGAGGCTACATTGGGTGTGGATTAGATTTCTGGACTAGGCCGGGTTGGATGAGGCTACATGGGGTGTGGATTAGATTTCTGGACTAGGCCGGGTTGGATGAAGCTACATTGGGTGTGGATTAGATTTCTGGACTAGGCCGGGTTGGATGAGGCTACATTGGGTGTGGATTAGATTTCTGGACTAGGCCGGGTTAGATGAGGCTACATTGGGTGTGGATTAGATTTCTGGACTAGGCCGGGTTGGATGAGGCTACATTGGGTGTGGATTAGATTTCTGGACTAGGCCGGGTTGGATGAGGCTACATTGGGTGTGGATTAGATTTCTGGACTAGGCCGGGTTAGATGAGGCTACATTGGGTGTGGATTAGATTTCTGGACTAGGCCGGGTTAGATGAGGCTACATTGGGTGTGGATTAGATTTCTGGACTAGGCCGGGTTAGATGAGGCTACATTGGGTGTGGATTAGATTTCTGGACTAGGCCGGGTTAGATGAGGCTACATTGGGTGTGGATTAGATTTCTGGACTAGGCCGGGTTGGATGAAGCTACATTGGGTGTGGATTAGATTTCTGGACTAGGCCGGGTTGGATGAGGCTACATTGGGTGTGGATTAGATTTCTGGACTAGGCCGGGTTAGATGAGGCTACATTGGGTGTGGATTAGATTTCTGGACTAGGCCGGGTTAGATGAGGCTACATTGGGTGTGGATTAGATTTCTGGACTAGGCCGGGTTAGATGAGGCTACATTGGGTGTGGATTAGATTTCTGGACTAGGCCGGGTTAGATGAGGCTACATTGGGTGTGGATTAGATTTCTGGACTAGGCCGGGTTGGATGAAGCTACATTGGGTGTGGATTAGATTTCTGGACTAGGCCGGGTTGGATGAGGCTACATTGGGTGTGGATTAGATTTCTGGACTAGGCCGGGTTAGATGAGGCTACATTGGGTGTGGATTAGATTTCTGGACTAGGCCGGGTTGGATGAAGCTATATTGGGTGTGGATTAGATTTCTGGACTAGGCCGGGTTGGATGAGGCTACATTGGGTGTGGATTAGATTTCTGGACTAGGCCGGGTTGGATGAGGCTACATTGGGTGTGGATTAGATTTCTGGACTAGGCCGGGTTAGATGAGGCTACATTGGGTGTGGATTAGATTTCTGGACTAGGCCGGGTTGGATGAGGCTACATTGGGTGTGGATTAGATTTCTGGACTAGGCCGGGTTGGATGAGGCTACATTGGGTGTGGATTAGATTTCTGGACTAGGCCGGGTTAGATGAGGCTACATTGGGTGTGGATTAGATTTCTGGACTAGGCTGGGTTAGATGAGGCTACATTGGGTGTGGATTAGATTTCTGGACTAGGCCGGGTTGGATGAAGCTACATTGGGTGTGGATTAGATTTCTGGACTAGGCTGGGTTGGATGAAGCTACATTGGGTGTGGATTAGATTTCTGGACTAGGCCGGGTTAGATGAGGCTACATTGGGTGTGGATTAGATTTCTGGACTAGGCCGGGTTGGATGAGGCTACATTGGGTGTGGATTAGATTTCTGGACTATGCCGGGTTAGATGAGGCTACATTGGGTGTGGATTAGATTTCTGGACTAGGCCGGGTTGGATGAGGCTACATTGGGTGTGGATTAGATTTCTGGACTAGGCCGGGTTAGATGAGGCTACATTGGATGTGGATTAGATTTCTGGACTAGGCCGGGTTGGATGAGGCTACATTGGGTGTGGATTAGATTTCTGGACTAGGTCGGGTTGGATGAGGCTACATTGGGTGTGGATTAGATTTCTGGACTAGGCCGGGTTGGATGAGGCTACATTGGGTGTGGATTAGATTTCTGGACTAGTCCGGGTTGGATGAAGCTACATTGGGTGTGGATTAGATTTCTGGACTAGGCCGGGTTAGATGAGGCTACATTGGGTGTGGATTAGATTTCTGGACTAGGCCGGGTTGGATGAAGCTACATTGGGTGTGGATTAGATTTCTGGACTAGGCCGGGTTAGATGAGGCTACATTGGGTGTGGATTAGATTTCTGGACTAGGCTGGGCTGGATGAAGCTACATTGGGTGTGGATTAGATTTCTGGATTAGACTGAGTTGGATGAGGCTACATGGGGTGTGGATTGGATTACTGGACTAGGGTGGATTAGATGAGGCTGGATTGGGGGGAACTGTTATCCGGCTGATCCGGACTCCAGTCCCTGAAATGAAATCAGAGCTGGGGGAGGGGAGGATGGGAGTCAGAGAGAGCAGATTGGTTGGGATTAGGGATCTGATTAGATTGATTTAGGAAGTTATGAAATCAAATCAGATCTGGATTCAGATTAGCACAGGGATGGGTTGGGTGAGGATTTGGATTTGAATTGGGACTAGATCTGGATTGGATCTGGATCAGGACTGGGTCAGGAGAGCGATTGGATCAGTATTGGATTGGGATCTGGACCGGGATTTGTACTGAATTAACACTAGTTCTGGATTTGGATTTATATTAGAGGATATAATATGAGACGGGCGTAGATCAGGAGATAGAGCGTGTGTGATTAGAAGAGAGATTTCATAAAATTGGCATGGTCAAAATTGGATTAGCTGGATTATTCGATTTAATTATATTATTAGGGGTTGGAACGTATTATTTTCAAGGGATTCATAGTTGCGATTAGGGCAGAGATTGGCTTAGATAATCGAGGTAACGAACGAGATGGGACTGGATTAGGATCGATTCGATTTGACCATGAATTTGGCGCCGATCGGACGAGGAAATCAAAGGCCAAGATTCGGCGGGATTCAGGATTAACCTGGGTAATCCGGGAGAAGTGGGGGGTGGAGAGAGTCTCCCGAGGACGGATGGACACGGGAAGCGGGGGGCCCGGTGGGAAGGCCGAGGGGGGCCAATCCGGGCTGCTCACCGGGAGTCCATGGTGTAGACGGAACCGTCGACCCACTGCCACCTGCTGCTCTTATTGGACAAACCGATCCAGGTGTACAAAGGGACCGTCTGCTGCTGCATATACAGCTGCCGCGGGAAAATAATCGGCGCAGGATTATTTCAGGTGTGCGCCCCACGGCGCCCTCTGCTGGGAGAGGTCGGGGCTGGAGTAGCCAGGAGCCCACCCCGCGCCCCACGGCGCCCCCTGCTGGGAGAGGCCAGGACTGGAGGAGCCGGGAGCCCACCCCGCGCCCCACGGCGCCCCCTGCTGGGAGAGGCCGGGGCTCCTGCCATCTACCTGCTCGTCCCGTGTGTTGATGACGACCAGGTGGGAGTTCTGGGCTTTGCAGTACAGGTTCGATTCCTCCCAGGTCTTCTGCTTGCCGGAGAACCAGTAACAGCTGTCCCCGAAGCGCAGCCAGCCCCTGGGGCAGCACCCGGCCCGGCTCCCTGGGGGACCGGGCGAGGTCAGTGGGGGAGACAATCGTCCACCCCCCCCGAACCGCAAAAGCCAGTGCTCCCACCCCGCTCCCCACGGCGCCCCCTGCTGAGAGAGGCTGGGACAGGCATAGCCGGGAGCTCCCCCCGCAGCCAGCCCCCCTGCCCCGCTCCCCACGGCGCCCCCTGCTGGGAGAGGCTGGGACAGGCATAGCCGGGAGCTCCCCCCGCAGCCAGCCCCCCTGCCCCGCTCCCCACGGCGCCCCCTGCTGGGAGAGGCTGGGACAGGCATAGCCGGGAGCTCCCCCCGCAGCCAGCCCCCCTGCCCCGCTCCCCACGGCGCCCCCTGCTGGGAGAGGCTGGGACAGGCATAGCCGGGAGCTCCCCCCGCAGCCAGCCCCCCTGCCCCGCTCCCCACGGCGCCCCCCTGCTGGGAGAGGCCGGGACTGGCGTAGCCGGGAGTTCCCCCCCCACACCAAGCCCCCCCACCGCGGTCCCCCCCAGCCACTCACCGTTGGATTTCAGTTCGATCAAGTCACAGTTGAGCGAGTTCAGAGAGTCCCGCAGCACCCCGACCTGCTCCTCCAGCCGCTGCTGAGCTGGGGGGGGAGGGAGGAGACAGGGGTGTTAGCGCCCCCTGCTGGGGAACCGGCCCCCCACAGCGCCCCCTGCTGGGGAACCCCCCCACACACAGCGCCCCTTGCTGGGGAATCCCCCCCCCACACACACAGCCCCCCCCCACAGACAGCGCCCCTTGCTGGGGAACCCCCCCACACACACACAGCCCCCCCCCCACACACAGCGCCCCCTGCTGGGGAACCCCCCACACACATAGCCCCCCCACACACTGCGACCCCTGCTGGGGAACCCCCCCCCACACACAGCCCCCACACACACACAGAGCGACCCCTGCTGTGGAACCCCCCCACACACAGCGCCCCCTGCTGGGGAACCCGCCACCACACACACAGCCCCCCCCCCACACAACAACCCCTGCTGGAGAACACCCCCCACACACACACACACAGCGCCCCTTGCTGGGGAACCCACCCCCCACAGCGCCCCCTGCTGGGGAACCCCCCCACACACATACAGCACCCCCTGCTGGGGACCCCCCCCCCCACACACACACAGCGCCCCTTGCTGGGGAACCCCCCCCCACACACACACAGCCCCCCCACACACACAGCGCCCCCTGCTGGGGAACCCCACACACACACAGCCCCCCACACACACAGCGCCCCCTGCTGGGGAACCCCCCCCCACACACACACAGCGCCCCCTGCTGGGGAACCCGCCACCACACACACAGCCCCCCCCCCCACACACAGCGCCCCCTGCTGGAGAACACCCCCCCACACACACACACAGCGCCCCCTGCTGGGGAACCCCCCCCACACACAGCCCCCCCCCACACAGCGCCCCCTGCTGGGGAACCCCCACCACACACTGCCCCCACACACACACAGCGACCCCTGCTGGGGAACCCCCCCCCCACACACACAGCGCCCCCTGCTGGGGAACCTGCCACCACACACACAGCCCCCCCCACACACACACAGCGACCCCTGCTGGAGAACACCCCCCCCCACACACACACACAGCGCCCCCTGCTGGGGAACCCCCCCCCCCACACATACAGCACCCCCTGCTGGGGAACCCCCCCCACACACACAGCGCCCCTTGCTGGGGAACCCCCCCCCACACACACACAGCCCCCCCCACACACAGCGCCCCCTGCTGGGGAACCCCCCCCACACACAGCCCCCCCCCACACACAGCGACGCCTGCTGGGGAACCCCCCCCACACACACACAGCGACCCCTGCTGGGGAACCCCCCCCACACACACACAGCGCCCCCTGCTGGGGAACCCGCCACCACACACACAGCCCCCCCCCCCACACAGCAACCCCTGCTGGAGAACACCCCCCCCCACACACACACAGCGCCCCCTGCTGGGGAACCCGCCCCCCCACACAGCACCCCCTGCTGGGGAACCCTCCACACACACAAACACACACAGCGCCCCCTGCTGGGGAACACCCCCCCCCACACACACACTCACCTTGGATTGAATTTTCCTTTGCTTTATCCAGGGACCCGGCCACATGGGTCAGCTTGTCCTGCAAGATGTGCACTGCGGGGGGGGGGAGAGGTTGGGGTGCTGAGGGGGGGGTCCTGCTCCCCTCCCCCTCCCCATCAGACCCCTCCCCTCTGATGCCCCCTCCTTCCCAACCCCCTTCCCTCTGATCCCCTCCCCCTCCTCACCAGCCCCCTCCCTTCTGATCCCCCCTCCCCACAACCCCCGCCCCACTGATCCCCTCCCCTCCTCACCAGCCCCCTCCCCTCTGATCCCCCCTCCCCCTCCTCACCAACCCCCTCCGCTCTGATCCCCCCTTCCCCTCCCCACCAACCCCCTCCCCTCTGATCCCCGCCCCCCTTCCTCACCAACCCCCTCCCCCTCCTCACCAACTCCCTCCCCTCTGATCCCCGCCCCCCTCCTCACCAACCCCCTCCCCCTCCTCACCAACTCCCTCCCCTCTGATCCTCTTCCCCTCCTCACCAGCCTCCTCCCCTCTGATCCCCCCTCCCCCTCCTCACCACCCTCTCCCTTCTGTTCCCTGCCCCCCTCCTCACCAACCCCCTCCCTCTCCCTTCTGTTCCCTGCCCCCCTCCTCACCAACCCCCTCCCCCTCCTCACCAACTCCCTCCCCTCTGATCACCGCCCCCCTCCTCACCAACCCCCTCCCCTCTGATCCCCCCTCTCCTCTCCTCACCAGCCTCCTCCCCTCTGATCCCCCCTCCCCCTCCTCACCACCCTCTCCCTTCTGTTCCCTGCCCCCCTCCTCACCAACCCCCTCCCTCTCCCCCCACCTCCCTGCCAGCCCCCCTGCCCCACGCTGTGCCCCCCACTCACCGCTCCGGGCCAGCCCCTCGAGCTCAGCGCTCAGGCTCTGGTTCACGCTGCCCAGCGCCCCCTGCGTCCCCCGCTGCTCCGCGCCCAGCCTGGAGTCTGGGGGTGGGGGACAGCCGGGGGGGGAAGGGGTGAGAGCCGGTCCCAGACCCTCCCGCTCCCGCCCCCAAGACCCCTCGCTCTAGACCCCCACCCCCTCTTTCTGCCCCTCCCCCTGCGCCCCCTGCATCCCCCCATGGCGGGGGGGGGGGGTTGCACCCTCGCCCCGTGACAGCACGAGGATCCGTGAGCGTGATGTGCAAATGGAGAACTAGGCTCCGCAGGCTTGTGCCCACCTGGCTTGTGCACCCCCGGAGACCTCGCACGCCCACCCAGGCCTTGCACACCTGGCCAGGCTTCGCACACCCCCTCCTGGTGGGGATCACTACCAGCCTGGCACATGTGCTCCTCGCCTTGCACGCTCACCCCCGCCTTTCACCCTACACCCCAGCCCTTCGCACACCCTTGCACACGCATCCGCCGGGTTCTCACGCGGGGCACTCACTGCTGATGGCCAGTGCGATGGTGCCGATGCTGAGCCCGATGCACAGCGCCAGCAGGGCTTGGAGCGGCCGGGGGGAGGCGCAGAGACGCTGCCAGCCCCAGTGCCGGGGCAGGAACGCTGGAGAGGGGGAGAGACCATCACCGATCACCGCCCCCTTCCAAGCCCACCCGCTGCCCCATTAGAGGGACCCAGGAGTCTGGGAGTGGGGGGACGAGCCAGGGACCCAGGAGTCTGGGAGTGGGGGGGACGAGCCAGGGACCCAGGAGGCCGGGAGTGGGGGGGACGAGCCAGGGACCCAGGAGGCCGGGAGTGGGGGGACCAGCCAGGGACCCAGGAGCCCGGAGATACCAGTGGGGGGGCTTAGTGGCTCAGATTCATCCCCTTCCCCATCCTATGGGGCGTGACCCCCCTCGCCCCACCCCACCCCTTCTCTCCTGGCCTGGATTCCCCCCGCCCCAGATGCTCTTCCACCTCTGTGATACCCCAACTCCCCACCCCCATCCCCACCTCTCCCAGGCCCCAACCCCTACCTCTCCCGCTCGGGGCACAGGTCCCATCATCCGGCTCGAGCGACTGGAAATCGTCGTAGTCCTTGCCCATGGCGCAGGGGGGCGGGCAAGGGAGGGCAGCTGGGGGGGGCGGACATTTAGGGAGGGGGTATGGACGCAGAGGGTGGGGTAGTGGGCCAGGACACTCCTCTTCCATCCTCCCAATTCCTCCTCCATCCCCCCGTTCCCTCCTCCATCCCCTGCTCCCTCCTCCATCCCCCCAATCGCTCCTCCATCCCCCCACTCCCTCCTCTATCCCCCGCTTCTGCCTCCATCCCCCTGTTCCCCCTCCCTCCCCCCCGGTGCTACGCCTCCATCCCCCATTCCCGCCACCATCCCCCCGATCCCTCCTCCATCCCCCCACTCCCTCCCCCCCAACACTACCCCTCCATCTCCCCGATCCCTCCTCCATCCCCCGTTCCCTCCTCCCCTGGTGCTACCCCTCTATCCCCCTGCTCCCCCCTTCATCCCCCCGCTCCCTCTTCCCCCGGTGCTAACCCTCCATCCCCCCAATCGCTCCTCCATCCACTGCTTCTGCCTCCATCCCCCCGTTCCCTCCTCCATCCCCCCATTCCCCCCTCCATCCCCCGCTCCCTCCCCCCCGGCACTACCCCTCCATCCCCTGTTCCCTCCTCCATCCCCCCGCTCCCTCCTCCCCTGGCGCTACGCCTCCATCCCCCCACTCCCTCCTCCATCCCCCGATCCCTCCTCCCCTGGCGCTACTCCTCCATCCCCCCACTCCCTCCTCCATCCCCCGATCCCTCCTCCCCTGGTGCTACCCCTCCATCCCCCCACTCCCTCCTCCATCCCCCGATCCCTCCTCCATCTCCCCATTTCCTCCCCCCCAGGCACTACCCCTCCATCTCCCATTCCTCCCCTCCATCCCCCCGATACCCCCCGTTCCCTCCTCCATCCCCTGTTCCCCCCTTGATCCCCCCAATCGCTCCTCCATCCCCCCGATCCCTCCCCACCGGCACTACCCCTCCATCTCCCCCCGATCCCTCCTCCATTCCCCCAATTCCCTCCTCTTGACCTCAATTGCTTCAGTCTCTTCCTCCCCACTTGGGGGGGGGGGGGTTCTACACCTCCATTGTCTCATTCCTTCACTCCCTGCCTCTTGGGCTCTTTACCTCTCTCCTGGTGCTGGGGGGGGGGGGGCGGGAGGGCCTGACCCCTCTGTTCTCTTGTTCCCTTAATCCACCGCAAAGGAGGCCTCTACCCCTCCGGTGACTGGCTCCCTGCTTCCCCTCCAGGAGCACTTTGATCTGTAAATATTCCTCCTGTATAGAGTGGGGAGAAAACAGGCCCAGGGTGACCTCAGAAATATTAAAGGGACAGGGAGAGAACCCAGGCGTCCTGCCACTGCTGCCCCTCCACCACGAGGGTCCAATCCCCTCCCAGAGCCAGGGAGAGAACCCAGGAGTCCTGGCTCCCAGCCCCCCTGCCTTAACCCACCAGCCCCCACTCCCCACCCAGAGCCGGGGAGAGAACCCAGGAGTCCTGGCTCCCAGCCCTCCCTGCTCTAACCCACCAGCCCCCACTTCTCTCCCAGAGCTGGGCAGAGAACCCAGGAGTCCTGGCTCCCAGCCCTCCCTGCTCTAACCCACCAGCCCCCACTCCCCTCCCAGAGCCGGGGAGAGAACCCAGGAGTCCTGGCTCCCAGCCCCCCCTGCTCTAACCCACCAGCCCCCACTGCTCTCCCGCAGAGACCCCAGGGAGGAGGTGGGATGCCAGGGTAGATGGGCCCTTGGTTGGGAGCTCTGGCAGATCCCTTTCCCCACAGGCTCGAGTCGTCCCCTGCAGGTCGCGAGGCTCCAGGGAACGCGGGGGGGGGGGACTGTACCCACCTGCTATTGTGCGCCCGAGACATAGAGAAACTGTCCCCCACCTCCACCGCCCCCCCCCCAAACCCTCCTCCCACGGGGCCTCTGTGGCTTTTCCCGGTTCACAGATCGGATGCCGATGGCCCCGGTTCCCCTTTCTCCTTAAATCAGGAAGCCTCCCGCCAAGGGGGAAACAGGAAGTGACTCGGGGCCCTGGGAATAACCTCATGCCCCCCCCCCCGACCTCCAAGCCACAGAATCGCTGATGAGGCTGAGTAGGGTCAGAGCTGGCCAGTGGCCGGATGAGAGACCAGCGCTAGGGGGCGCTGTGGGGCAGGGAGCGGGGCGGGGGGCTCAGCAGGGGGCGCTCTCCCCTGGCAGGCAGGGCTGGTCCCAGGGCAGCGCTAGGAGGCGCTGTGGGGCGGGGAGCGGGGCGGGGGCAGCAGGGGGCGCTCTCCCCTGGCGCTCTCCGCCTGTCCCAATGGCCGCCCCACTATCTATCTACCTGTCCCCATGTCCACCCAGCTATCTATCCATCTGTTCCCATCCCGCCCCGCTATCGACCCGCCTGTCCCCATCCCGCCCCACTATCTATCCATCTGTCCCCAGCCCGCCCCGCTATCTGTCTGTCCCCCTGCCCGCCCCGCTATCTATCCGCCTGTCCCCACCCCGCCCCGCTATCTATCCGCCTGTCCCCATGTCCACCCAGCTATCTATCCGTCTGTTCCCATCCCGCCCCGCTATCTATCTGCCTGTCCGCCCCACTATCTATCCGTCTGTCCCCATGTCTACCCCGCCATCTATCCATCTGTCCCCAGCCCGCCCCGCTATCTGTCTGTCCCCCTGCCCGCCCCGCTATCTACCCGCCTGTCCCCATCCCGCCCCGCTATCTATCCGCCTGTCCCCATGTCCACCCAGCTATCTATCCGTCTGTTCCCATCCCGCCCCGCTATCGACCCGCCTGTCCCCAGCCCGCCCCACTATCTATCCATCTGTCCCCAGCCCGCCCCGCTATCTGTCTGTCCCCCTGCCCGCCCCGCTATCTATCCGCCTGTCCCCATGTCCACCCAGCTATCTATCCGTCTGTTCCCATCCCGCCCCGCTATCGACCCGCCTGTCCCCAGCCCGCCCCGCTATCTATACGTCTGTCCCCATCCCGCCCCGCTATCTATCCGTCTGTCCCCATCCCGCCCCGCTATCGAACTGTCTGTCCCCATATCCGCCCCGCTACCTATCCGCCTGTCCCCATATCTGCCCCACTATCTAACCGCCTGTCCCCACATCCGCCCCGGTATCTATCTACCTGTCCCCACGCCCGCCCCACTATCCATCTGTCCCCATACCCACCCCACTCTCTCTGGCCCCACGCCCACCCTGCTATCTATCCATCTGTCCCAATGCCCACCCCACTCTCTGTCTGTCCCCCTGCCCACCCCGCTATCTATCCGCCTGTCCAGGGCCGGCTCCAGGCACCAGCTTGGCAAGCAGGTGCTTGGGGCGGCCACTCCGGAGAGGGGCGGCAGGTCCAGCTATTCGGCGGCAATTGGGCGGATGGTCCCTCACTCCCGCTCGGAGCGAAGGACCTCCCGCCGAATTGCCGCCGCAGGTCGCGATCGTGATCACGGCTTTATTTTATTTTATTTTATTTTTTTGGCTGCTTGGGGCGGCCAAAACCCTGGAGCCGGCCCTGCGCCTGTCCCCACGCCCACCCCGCTCTCTGTCTGTCCCCACGCCCACCCCGCTATCTATCCGTCTGTCCCCAAGCCTGCCCCGCTGTCTGTCTGTCCCCATGCCCACCCCGCTCTCTGTCTGTCCCCACGCCCACCCCGCTATCTATCCGTCTGTCCCCAAGCCCGCCCCGCTGTCTGTCTGTCCCCACGCCCACCCCGCTCTCTGTCTGTCCCCACGCCCACCCCGCTATCTATCCGTCTGTCCCCAAGCCTGCCCCGCTGTCTGTCTGTCCCCATGCCCACCCCGCTATGGAGCTGTTTCCGCGCCCCCCCCCCCCCCCCCGGTTTGCAGGCCTTCACCCCCAGCAAGGTACATAAAGTTCTTAATAAGTGACTGATTCACAGCTAGGCACTACCCGCGGGTCACTGCGCTCGGAGAATGGGGCCGGGGGCCAGTTCCCTGCCCCTTCAGTCCCCACGTCAGCCCAAGGTGGGGCAGGGACACCCCAACATCCCACTTAAAATGCATGGACAAGACAGCAGGGGGTGCCCTCCCCTGGCAGGCAGGACTGGCCCCAAGGCGGCGCTAGGGGGCGCTGTGGGGCGGGGAGCGGGGCGGGGGGGGCTCAGCAGGGGGCGCTCTCCCCTGGCACGCAGGGCTGGCCCCAGGATGGCGCTAGGGGGCGCTGTGGGGCGGGGAGCGGGGCAGGGGGCTCAGCAGGGGGCGCTCTCCCCTGGCAGGCAGGACTGGCCCCAAGGCGGCGCTAGGGGGCGCTGTGGGGCAGGGAGCGGGGCGGGGGGCTCAGCAGGGGGCGCTCTCCCCTGGCAGGCAGGGCTGGCCCCAAGGCGGCGCTAGGGGTCGCTGTGGGGCGGGGAGCGGGGCGGGGGGCTCAGCAGGGGGCGCTCTCCCCTGGCAGGCGGGGCTGGCCCCAGGGCGGCGCTAGGGGTCGCTGTGGGGCAGGGAGCGGGGCGGGGGGCTCAGCAGGGGGCGCTCTCCCCTGGCAGGCAGGGCTGGCCCCAGGGCGGCACTAGGGGGCGCTGTGGGGCGGGGAGCGGGGCGGGAGCAGCAGGGGGCGCTCTCCCCTGGCAGGGGGGCTGGCCCCAGGGCGGCACTAGGGGTCGCTGTGGGGCAGGGAGCGGGGGGGGGGCTCAGCGGGGGGCGCTCTCCCCTGGCAGGCAGGGCTGGTCCCACGGCGGTGCTAGGGGGCGCTGTGGGGCAGGGAGCGGGGCGGGGAGCGGGGCGGGGGGCGCTCTCCCCTGGTAGGCAGGGCTGGCCCCAGGATGGCGCTAGGGGGCGCTGTGGGGCGGGGAGCGGGGCGGCGGGGGGCTCAGCAGGGGGCGCTCTCCCCTGGCAGGGGGGCTGGCCCCAGGGCGGCGCTAGGGGGTCGCTGTGGGGCGGGGAGCGGGGCGGGGGCAGCAGGGGGCGCTCTCCCCTGGCAGGCGGGGCTGGCCGCAGGGCGGTGTTAGGAGGCACTGAGGGGCAGGAAGCACAGGGGTTGGGGTTCATTGGGGGGGCAGGTTTCAACCAATAACGATAAAGAAGCATCATTTGTAAATTCTGGGTCGCTTGAATTTTTATTTTTATTTTTAACTTTTTTTTAAAAATAATCTCTTCGTCTCTTCGCGTCGCTTGCTTTATTATATCTTTGTTCCTTCTATTTTAATAACCTTTCTGTGACTCTTTAAAATAAACGTAACATCTTGTTTGGCGGGGGCAGGGAGGCGGAATAAAAATGCAACAGAATAATAATCAGTTCTGACTCCCAGCACACACACCCTCCCCTCCCAGAGCCGGGGAGAGAACCCAGGAGTCCTGGCTCCCAACCCCCCCAGTAACCAGTGGACCCAACTCCCCTCCCCTCCCAGAGCCAGAATCCCAGCTAGTTACCCCATGTTGTAAGAGCCCATTTTACTGCACCTAGGGGAGGAGTTAACCCAATAAGTGGGTCGGGGGTGATACTATGTGGTCAGCACCCCTTGGGGTGGGGGAGGGCCGTTTTTTTTCCCCATCACTCCCAGTTAATTTGGAGGCCCCATCAGCCCGGTACCAGAGAGTCAGGGCCGGCTGCTTTTCCAAGGGAGGGGCAGAGAGTCGGTCTCAATTGGGGGATAAGATTCTACTTAGTGTGGGAGGCTGTTTTCTGGGGCTGGCGGAGAGGCATGGTGGCATTGGGCGGTAGAGTTGGTTCTTGGGGTTACGGTGAGGGAGGAGCATTGGGAGTAGGGTTGGTTCTTGGGGTTACGGTGAGGGCAGAGCATTGGAGGGTAGGGTTGGTTTTTAGGGTTACGGTGAGGGCAGAGCATTGGGGGATATGATTGGTTTTTAGGGTTACGGTGGGGGCATAGCATTGGAGGTTAGGGTTGGGTGTTGGGATTACAGTGAGGGCAGAGTATTGGGGGTAGGGTTGGTTGTTGGGCTTATGCTGAGGGCGGAGGATTTCGGGGTAGAGCTGGTTGTTGGGGTTACGGTGATGGCAGATAATTGGGGGGTACGGTTGTTTGTTGGGGTTATGGTGAGGGCAGAGCATTGGGGAGTAGGGTTGGGTTCTGGCTTACGGTGAGGGCAGAGCATTCGGGGTAGGGTTGGTTGTTGGGGTTACGGTGAGGGCATAGCATTGGGAGGTAGGGTTGAGTGTTGGGGTTACAGTGTGGGCAGAGCATTGCGGGGTAGGGTTGGTTTTTACTGTTACGGAGAGGGTGGAGCATTGGGGGATACGGTTGGTTTTTAGGGTTACGGTGGGGGCATAGCATTGGAGGGTAGGGTTGGTCATTGGGGTTACAGTGATGGCGGAGTATTGGGGGGTAAGGTTGGTTGTTGGGGTTATGGTGAGGGCGGAGCATTTGGGGGTAGGGTTGGTTGTTGGGGTTACGGTGAGGGCAGAGCATTGGGGGATATGGTTGGTTTTTAGGGTTACGGTGAGGGTAGAGCATTGGGGATACGGTTGGTTTTTAGAGTTACGGTGGGGGCAGAGCATTGGGGGATACGGTTGGTTGTTAGGGTTCCGGTGGGGGTAGAGCATTGGAGGGTAGGGTTGGGGGTGGGGTTACGGTGCGGGCTGAGCATTGGGGGGTAGGGTTGGGTGTTGGGGTTATGGTGAGGGCAGAGCATTGGGGGTAGGGTTGCTTGTTGGGCTTACGGTGAGGGCAGAACATTGGGGGTAGGGTTGGGTGTTGGGGTTACAATGTGGGCAGAGTATTGTGGGGTAGGGTTGGCTGTTGGGATTATGGTGAGGGAAGAGCATTGCGGGGTAGGGTTTGATGTTGGGGATACAGTGAGGGGAGAGCATTGCGGGGTAGGGTTTGATGTTGGGGATACAGTGAGGGGAGAGCATTGAGGGTAGGGTTGGTTGTTGGGGTTACGATGAGGGCAGAGAATTGGGGGTAGGGTGGGGTGTTAGGGTTACGGTGATGGTAGAGTATTGGGGAGTACGGTTGGTTGGTGGGGTTACAGTGAGGGCAGAGCATTGGGGGGTAGGGTTGGTTGTTGGGGTTATGACGAGGGCAGAGCATTGGAGGGTAGGGTTGGTTTTTAGGGTTACGGTGAGGGCAGGGCATTGGGGGATACGGTTGGTTTTTAGGGTTACTGTGGGGGCATAGCATTGGAGGGTATGGTTGGTCGTTGGCGTAACGGCGAGGGCAGAGTATAGGGGGGAAGGTTGGTTTTTGGGGTTACGGTGAGGGCAGAGTATTGGGGGGTAGGATTGGTTGTTGGGGTTACAATGTGTGCAGAGCATAGGGGGTAGGGTTGGCTGTTGGGGTTACGGTGAGGGCAGTGCATTGGGGGGTAGGGTTGAGGGTTGGGGTTACGGTGAGGGCAGAGAATTGGGGGTAGGGTTGGCTGTTCGGGTTACGGTGAGGGCAGAGCATTGGGGGGTAGGGTTGGATGGCGGGGTTACGGTGAGGGCAGATCATTGGGGTGTAGGGTTGGGTGTTGGGGTAATGGTGAGGGCGGAGCATTGGGGGTAGGGTTTGATGTTGGTGTTACGGTGAGGGCAGAGTATTGGGGGTAGGGTTGGGTGTTGGGGTTACAGTGAGGGCAGAGCATTGAGGGGGTAGGGTTGGTTCTTAGGGTTACAGTGATTGTAGAGCATTGGGGGTACAGTTGGTTGGGGTTACGGTGAGGGCAGAGCATTGGGGGCTCAGGTTGGCTGTTGGGGTTATGGTGAGGGCAGAGCATTGGGGGGTCGGGTTGAATGTTGGGGTTACGGTGAGGGCGGAGCATTGGGGTAGGGTTGGATGTTGGGGTTACGACGGGGGCAGAGCATTGGGGGGTAGGGTTGGGTGTTTGGGTTACGGCGGGGCAGAGCATTGGGGCGTAGGGTTGGTCGTTGGGGTTACGGCGAGGGCAGAGCATTGTGGTGTAGGTTTGGTTGTTGGGGTTACAATGTGGGCAGAGCATTGGGGGTAGGGTTGGGTGTTGGGGTTTCAATGTGGGCACAGCATTGTGGGGTAGGGTTGGCTGTTGTGGTTACGGTGAGGGCAGAGCATTGGGGGGTAGGGTTGGTCATTGGGGTTAGGGTGATGCCTGTTGGGGTTATGGTGAGGGTGGAGCTATGTGGGGGTAGGGTTGGGTGTTAGGGTTACGGTGAGGGCAGAGCAGTGGGGTTAGGGTTGGGTGTTGGGGATACAGTGAGGGGAGAGCATTGGGGGGTAGGGTTGGTTGTTGGGGTTACGGTGAGGGTAGAGCATTGGGGGATACGGTTGGTTTTTAGGGTTACGGTGGGGGCAGAGCATTGGGGGATACGGTTGGTTGTTAGGGTTCCGGTGGGGGTAGAGCATTGGAGGGTAGGGTTGGGGGTGGGGTTACGGTGCGGGCTGAGCATTGAGGGGTAGGGTTGGGTGTTGGGGTTACGGTGAGGGCAGAGCATTGGGGGTAGGGTTGCTTGTTGTGCTTACGGTGAGGGCAGAGCATTGGGGGTAGGGTTGGGTGTTGGGATTATGGTGAGGGAAGAGCATTGCGGGGTAGGGTTTGATGTTGGGGATACAGTGAGGGGAGAGCATTGAGGGTAGGGTTGGTTGTTGGGGTTACGATGAGGGCAGAGAATTGGGGGTAGGGTGGGGTGTTAGGGTTACGGTGATGGTGGAGCATTGGGCGTAGTGTTGGTTGTTGGGGTTACGGTGAGGGCAGAGCATTGGGGGGTAGGGTTGGGTGTTGGGTTTACGGTGAGGGCAGAGCATTGGTGGGTAGGGTTGGTTTTTAGGGTTACGGTGATGGTAGAGCATTGGGGAATACGGTTGGTTGTTGGGGTTACAGTGAGGGTAGAGCATTGGGAGTAGGGTTGGTTGTTGGGGTTACGGTGAGGGCAGAGCATTGGGGGGTAGGGTTGGGTGTTGGGTTTACGGTGAGGGCAGAGCATTGGAGGGTAGGGTTGGTTTTTAGGGTTACAGTGATGGTAGAGTATTGGGGAGTACGGTTGGTTGTTGGGGTTAGAGTGAGGGCAGAGCATGGGGGGGTAGGGTTGGTTGTTCGGGTTATGGCGAGGGCAGAGCATTGGAGGGTAGGGTTGGTTTTTAGGGTTACTGTGGGGGCATAGCATTGGAGGGTATGGTTGGTCGTTGGGGTAACGGCAAGGGAAGAGTATAGGGGGGTAGGGTTGGTTGTTGGGGTTACAATGTGTGCAAAGCATAGGGGGTAGGGTTGGCTGTTGGGGTTACGGTGAGGGCAGTGCATTGGGGGGTAGGGTTGGGGGTTGGGGTTACAGTGAGGGCAGAGAATTGGGGATAGGGTTGGGTGTTGGGGTTACAGTGAGGGCAGAGCATTGGGGGGTCGGCTTGGATGTTGGGGTTACGGTGAGGGCAGAGCATTGGGGGTAGGATTGGATGTTGGTGTTACGGTGAGGGCAGAGTATTGGGGGGTAGGGTTGGGTGTTAGTCTTACGGTGAGGGCAGAGCATTGAGTGGTAGGGTTGGGTGTTGGGGTTACAGTGAGGGCATAGCATTGAGGGGGTAGGGTTGGTTCTTAGGGTTACAGTGATTGTAGAGCATTGGGGGTACAGTTGGTTGGGGTTACGGTGAGGGCAGAGCATTGGGGGTTCAGGTTGGCTGTTGGGGTTACGGTGGGGGCAGAGCATTGGGGGCTCGGGTTGTGTGTTGGGGTTACGGTGAGGGGGGAGCATTGGGGGTAGGGTTGGATGTTGGGGTTACGACGGGGGCAGAGCATTGGGGGGTAGGGTTGGGTGTTTGGGTTACGGCGGGGCAGAGCATTGTGGTGTAGGTTTGGTTGTTTGGGTTACAATGTGGGTAGAGGATTGGGGGTAGGGTTGGGTGTTGGGGTTACAATGTGGGCACAGCATTGTGGGGTAGGGTTGGCTGTTGTGGTTACGGTGAGGGCAGAGCATTGGAGGGTAGGGTTGGTTCTTAGGGTGACGTTGAGGGCAGAGCACTGGGGGTAGGGTTGGGGGTTGGGGTTACGGTGAGGGAAGAGCATTGGGTGTAGGGTTGGATTTTGGGGTTATGGTGAGGGCAGAGCATTGGGGGGTAGGGTTGTGTGTTGGGGTTACGGTGAGGGCAGAGCATTGGGGGGTTGGGTTCAATGTTGGGGTTACAGTGAGGGCGGAGCATTGGGGGTAGGGTTGGATGTTGGTCTTACGGTGAGGGCAGAGCATTCTGGCATAGGGTTGGTTGTTGGGGTTACGGCGAGGGCAGACCATTCGGGGGTAGGGTTGGTTGTTGAGGTTACAGTGAGGGCAGAGCATTGGGGGTAGGGTTGGCTGTTCGGGTTACGGTGAGGGCAGAGCATTGGGGTAGGGTTGGATGGCGGGGTTACAGTGAGGGCAGAGTATTGGGGTGTAGGGTTGGGTGTTGGGGTAATGGTGAGGGCGGAGCATTGGAGGTAGGGTTTGATGTTGGTGTTACGGTGAGGGCAGAGTATTGGGGGGTAGGGTTGGGTGTTGGGGTTACAGTGAGGGCAGAGCATTGAGTGGTAGGGTTGGGTGTTGGGGTTACAGTGAGGGCAGAGCATTGAGGGGGTAGGGTTGGTTCTTAGGGTTACAGTGATTGTAGAGCATTGGGGGTACAGTTGGTTGGGGTAACGGTGAGGGCAGAGCATTGGGGGGTCGGTTTGAATGTTGGGGTTACAGTGAGGGCGGAGCATTGGGGGTAGGGTTGGATGTTGGGGTTACGACAGGGGGCAGAGCATTGGGGGGTAGGGTTGGGTGTTTGGGTTACGGCGGGGCAGAGCATTGGGGCGTAGGGTTGGTCGTTGGGGTTACGGCGAGGGCAGAGCATTGTGGTGTAGGTTTGGTTGTTGGGGTTACAATGTGGGCAGAGCATTGGGGGTAGGATTGGGTGTTGGGGTTACAATGTGGGCACTGCATTGTGGGGTAGGGTTGGCTGTTGTGGTTACGGTGAGGGCAGAGCATTGGGGGGTAGGGTTGGTCGTTGGGGTTAGGGTGATGGCTGTTGGGGTTATGGTGAGGGTGGAGCCATGTGGGGGTAGGGTTGGGTGTTAGGGTTACGGTGAGGGCAGAGCAGTGGGGTTAGGGTTGGGTGTTGGGGTTACGGTGAGGGGAGAGCATTGGGGGGTAGGGTTGGATGTTGGGGATACAGTGAGGGGAGAGCATTGGGGGGTAGGGTTGGGTGTTGGGGTTACGGGGAGAGCAGAACATTGGGGGATACGGTTGGTTTTTAGGGTTACGGTGGGGGCAGAGCATTGGGGGTAGGGTTGGCTGTTCGGGTTACGGTGAGGGCAGAGCATTGGGGTAGGGTTGGATGGCGTGGTTACAGTGAGGGCAGAGTATTGGGGTGTAGGGTTGGGTGTTGGGGTAATGGTGAGGGCGGAGCATTGGGGGTAGGGTTTGATGTTGGTGTTACGGTGAGGGCAGAGTATTGGGGGGTAGGGTTGGGTGTTGGGGTTACAGTGAGGGCAGAGCATTGAGTGGTAGGGTTGGGTGTTGGGGTTACAGTGAGGGCAGAGCATTGAGGGGGTAGGGTTGGTTCTTAGGGTTACAGTGATTGTAGAGCATTGGGGGTACAGTTGGTTGGGGTAACGGTGAGGGCAGAGCATTGGGGGGTCGGTTTGAATGTTGGGGTTACAGTGAGGGCGGAGCATTGGGGGTAGGGTTGGATGTTGGGGTTACGACGGGGGCAGAGCATTGGGGGGTAGGGTTGGGTGTTTGGGTTACGGCGGGGCAGAGCATTGGGGCGTAGGGTTGGTCGTTGGGGTTACGGCGAGGGCAGAGCATTGTGGTGTAGGTTTGGTTGTTGGGGTTACAATGTGGGCAGAGCATTGGGGGTAGGATTGGGTGTTGGGGTTACAATGTGGGCACTGCATTGTGGGGTAGGGTTGGCTGTTGTGGTTACGGTGAGGGCAGAGCATTGGGGGGTAGGGTTGGTCGTTGGGGTTAGGGTGATGGCTGTTGGGGTTATGGTGAGGGTGGAGCCATGTGGGGGTAGGGTTGGGTGTTAGGGTTACGGTGAGGGCAGAGCAGTGAGGTTAGGGTTGGGTGTTGGGGTTACGGTGAGGGGAGAGCATTGGGGGGGTAGGGTTGGATGTTGGGGATACAGTGAGGGGAGAGCATTGGGGGGTAGGGTTGGGTGTTGGGGTTACGGGGAGAGCAGAACATTGGGGGATACGGTTGGTTTTTAGGGTTACGGTGGGGGCAGAGCATTGGGGGATACGGTTGGTTGTTAGGGTTCCGGTGGGGGCAGAGCATTGGAGAGTAGGGTTGGGGGTGGGGTTACGGTGCGGGCTGAGCATTGCGGGGTAGGGTTGGGTGTTGGGGTTACAGTGAGGGTAGAGCATTGGGGGATACGGTTGGTTTTTGGGGTTACGGTGGGGGCAGAGCATTGGGGGATACGGTTGGTTGTTAGGGTTCCGGTGGGGGCAGAGCATTGGAGAGTAGGGTTGGGGGTGGGGTTACGGTGAGGGCAGAGCATTGCGGGGTAGGGTTGGGTGTTGGGGTTACGGGGAGAGCAGAACATTGGGGGGTAGGGTTGGGTGTTGGGCTTACGGTGAGGACAGAGCATTCTGGCGTAGGGTTGGTTGTTGGGGTTACGGCGAGGGCAGAGCATTGGGGCGTAGTGTTGGCTGTTGGGGTTATGGTGAGGTCGGAGCACTAGGGGTTAGGGTTGGGTGTTGGGGTTACGGTGAGGGCAGAGCATTGGGGGTCGGGTTGGATGTTGGGGCTACGGTGAGGGCAGAGCATTGGGGGTAGGATTGGATGTTGATGTTACGGTGAAGGCAGAGTATTGGGGGGTAGGGTTGGGTGTTGGGGTTACGGCGAGGGCAGACCATTGGGGGGTAGGGTTGGTTGCTGGGGTTACAATGTGTGCAAAGCATAGGGGGTAGGGTTGGCTGTTGGGGTTACGGTGAGGGCAGTGCATTCGGGGGTAGGGTTGGGGGTTGGGGTTACAGTGAGGGCAGAGAATTGGGGGTAGGGTTCGGTGTTGGGGTTACAGTGAGGGCAGAGAATTGGGGGTAGGGTTGGGTGTTGGGGTTACAGTGAGGGCAGAGCATTGGGGGGTCGGCTTGGATGTTGGGGTTACGGTGAGGGCAGAGCATTGGGGGTAGGATTGGATGTTGGTGTTACGGTGAGGGCAGAGTATTGGGGGGTAGGGTTGGGTGTTAGTCTTACGGTGAGGGCAGAGCATTGAGTGGTAGGGTTGGGTGTTGGGGTTACAGTGAGGGCATAGCATTGAGGGGGTAGGGTTGGTTCTTAGGGTTACAGTGATTGTAGAGCATTGGGGGTACAGTTGGTTGGGGTTACGGTGAGGGCAGAGCATTGGGGGTTCAGGCTGGCTGTTGGGGTTACGGTGGGGGCAGAGCATTGGGGGCTCGGGTTCTGTGTTGGGGTTACGGTGAGGGGGGAGCATTGGGGGTAGGGTTGGATGTTGGGGTTACGACGGGGGCAGAGCATTGGGGGGCAGGGTTGGTCGTTGGGGTTACGGCGAGGGCAGAGCATTGTGGTGTAGGTTTGGTTGTTTGGGTTACAATGTGGGTAGAGGATTGGGGGTAGGGTTGGGTGTTGGGGTTACAATGTGGGCACAGCATTGTGGGGTAGGGTTGGCTGTTGTGGTTACGGTGAGGGCAGAGCATTGGAGGGTAGGGTTGGTTCTTAGGGTGACGTTGAGGGTAGAGCACTGGGGGTAGGGTTGGGGGTTGGGGTTACGGTGAGGGAAGAGCATTGGGGGGTCGGGTTGGATGTTGGGGTTATGGTGAGGGCAGAGCATTGGGGGGTAGGGTTGTGTGTTGGGGTTACGGTGAGGGCAGAGCATTGGGGGGTTGGGTTCAATGTTGGGGTTACAGTGAGGGCGGAGCATTGGGGGTAGGGTTGGATGTTGGTCTTACGGTGAGGGCAGAGCATTCTGGCATAGGGTTGGTTGTTGGGGTTACGGCGAGGGCAGACCATTGGGGGGTAGGGTTGGTTGTTGAGGTTACAGTGAGGGCAGAGCATTGGGGGTAGGGTTGGCTGTTCGGGTTACGGTGAGGGCAGAGCATTGGGGTAGGGTTGGATGGCGTGGTTACAGTGAGGGCAGAGTATTGGGGTGTAGGGTTGGGTGTTGGGGTAATGGTGAGGGCGGAGCATTGGGGGTAGGGTTTGATGTTGGTGTTACGGTGAGGGCAGAGTATTGGGGGGTAGGGTTGGGTGTTGGGGTTACAGTGAGGGCAGAGCATTGAGTGGTAGGGTTGGGTGTTGGGGTTACAGTGAGGGCAGAGCATTGAGGGGGTAGGGTTGGTTCTTAGGGTTACAGTGATTGTAGGGCATTGGGGGTACAGTTGGTTGGGGTTACGGTGAGGGCAGAGCATTGGGGGGTCGGGTTGAATGTTGGGGTTACAGTGAGGGCGGAGCATTGGGGGTAGGGTTGGATGTTGGGGTTACAATGTGGGCAGAGTATTGTGGGGTAGGGTTGGCTGTTGGGATTATGGTGAGGGAAGAGCATTGCGGGGTAGGGTTTGATGTTGGGGATACAGTGAGGGGAGAGCATTGCGGGGTAGGGTTTGATGTTGGGGATACAGTGAGGGGAGAGCATTGAGGGTAGGGTTGGTTGTTGGGGTTACGATGAGGGCAGAGAATTGGGGGTAGGGTGGGGTGTTAGGGTTACGGTGATGGTAGAGTATTGGGGAGTACGGTTGGTTGGTGGGGTTACAGTGAGGGCAGAGCATTGGGGGGTAGGGTTGGTTGTTGGGGTTATGACGAGGGCAGAGCATTGGAGGGTAGGGTTGGTTTTTAGGGTTACGGTGAGGGCAGGGCATTGGGGGATACGGTTGGTTTTTAGGGTTACTGTGGGGGCATAGCATTGGAGGGTATGGTTGGTCGTTGGCGTAACGGCGAGGGCAGAGTATAGGGGGGAAGGTTGGTTTTTGGGGTTACGGTGAGGGCAGAGTATTGGGGGGTAGGATTGGTTGTTGGGGTTACAATGTGTGCAGAGCATAGGGGGTAGGGTTGGCTGTTGGGGTTACGGTGAGGGCAGTGCATTGGGGGGTAGGGTTGGGGGTTGGGGTTACGGTGAGGGCAGAGAATTGGGGGTAGGGTTGGCTGTTCGGGTTACGGTGAGGGCAGAGCATTGGGGGGTAGGGTTGGATGGCGGGGTTACGGTGAGGGCAGATCATTGGGGTGTAGGGTTGGGTGTTGGGGTAATGGTGAGGGCGGAGCATTGGGGGTAGGGTTTGATGTTGGTGTTACGGTGAGGGCAGAGTATTGGGGGTAGGGTTGGGTGTTGGGGTTACAGTGAGGGCAGAGCATTGAGGGGGTAGGGTTGGTTCTTAGGGTTACAGTGATTGTAGAGCATTGGGGGTACAGTTGGTTGGGGTTACGGTGAGGGCAGAGCATTGGGGGCTCAGGTTGGCTGTTGGGGTTATGGTGAGGGCAGAGCATTGGGGGGTCGGGTTGAATGTTGGGGTTACGGTGAGGGCGGAGCATTGGGGGTAGGGTTGGATGTTGGGGTTACGACGGGGGCAGAGCATTGGGGGGTAGGGTTGGGTGTTTGGGTTACGGCGGGGCAGAGCATTGGGGCGTAGGGTTGGTCGTTGGGGTTACGGCGAGGGCAGAGCATTGTTGTGTAGGTTTGGTTGTTGGGGTTACAATGTGGGCAGAGCATTGGGGGTAGGGTTGGGTGTTGGGGTTTCAATGTGGGCACAACATTGTGGGGTAGGGTTGGCTGTTGTGGTTACGGTGAGGGCAGAGCATTGGGGGGTTGGGTTCAATG
This sequence comes from Glyptemys insculpta, assembly GCA_032172135.1. Classification (NCBI taxonomy): domain Eukaryota; kingdom Metazoa; phylum Chordata; order Testudines; family Emydidae; genus Glyptemys; species Glyptemys insculpta. Next base: position 14,771,789 of record JAVMKA010000017.1, on the reverse strand, counting down.
TTGGGGTTACAGTGAGGGCGGAGCATTGGGGGTAGGGTTGGATGTTGGTCTTACGGTGAGGGCAGAGCATTCTGGCATAGGGTTGGTTGTTGGGGTTACGGCGAGGGCAGACCATTGGGGGGTAGGGTTGGTTGTTGAGGTTACAGTGAGGGCAGAGCATTGGGGGTAGGGTTGGCTGTTCGGGTTACGGTGAGGGCAGAGCATTGGGGTAGGGTTGGATGGCGTGGTTACAGTGAGGGCAGAGTATTGGGGTGTAGGGTTGGGTGTTGGGGTAATGGTGAGGGCGGAGCATTGGGGGTAGGGTTTGATGTTGGTGTTACGGTGAGGGCAGAGTATTGGGGGGTAGGGTTGGGTGTTGGGGTTACAGTGAGGGCAGAGCATTGAGTGGTAGGGTTGGGTGTTGGGGTTACAGTGAGGGCAGAGCATTGAGGGGGTAGGGTTGGTTCTTAGCGTTACAGTGATTGTAGGGCATTGGGGGTACAGTTGGTTGGGGTTACGGTGAGGGCAGAGCATTGGGGGGTCGGGTTGAATGTTGGGGTTACAGTGAGGGCGGAGCATTGGGGGTAGGGTTGGATCTTGGGGTTACAATGTGGGCAGAGTATTGTGGGGTAGGGTTGGCTGTTGGGATTATGGTGAGGGAAGAGCATTGCGGGGTAGGGTTTGATGTTGGGGATACAGTGAGGGGAGAGCATTGAGGGTAGGGTTGGTTGTTGGGGTTACGATGAGGGCAGAGAATTGGGGGTAGGGTGGGGTGTTAGGGTTACGGTGATGGTAGAGTATTGGGGAGTACGGTTGGTTGGTGGGGTTACAGTGAGGGCAGAGCATTGGGTGGTAGGGTTGGTTGTTGGGGTTATGACGAGGGCAGAGCATTGGAGGGTAGGGTTGGTTTTTAGGGTTACGGTGAGGGCAGGGCATTGGGGGATACGGTTGGTTTTTAGGGTTACTGTGGGGGCATAGCATTGGAGGGTATGGTTGGTCGTTGGCGTAACGGCGAGGGCAGAGTATAGGGGGGAAGGTTGGTTTTTGGGGTTACGGTGAGGGCAGAGTATTGGGGGGTAGGATTGGTTGTTGGGGTTACAATGTGTGCAGAGCATAGGGGGTAGGGTTGGCTGTTGGGGTTACGGTGAGGGCAGTGCATTGGGGGGTAGGGTTGGGGGTTGGGGTTACGGTGAGGGCAGAGAATTGGGGGTAGGGTTGGCTGTTCGGGTTACGGTGAGGGCAGAGCATTGGGGGGTAGGGTTGGATGGCGGGGTTACGGTGAGGGCAGATCATTGGGGTGTAGGGTTGGGTGTTGGGGTAATGGTGAGGGCGGAGCATTGGGGGTAGGGTTTGATGTTGGTGTTACGGTGAGGGCAGAGTATTGGGGGTAGGGTTGGGTGTTGGGGTTACAGTGAGGGCAGAGCATTGAGGGGGTAGGGTTGGTTCTTAGGGTTACAGTGATTGTAGAGCATTGGGGGTACAGTTGGTTGGGGTTACGTTGAGGGCAGAGCATTGGGGGGTAGGGTTGGGTGTTGGGTTTACGGTGAGGGCAGAGCATTGGAGGGTAGGGTTGGTTTTTAGGGTTACAGTGATGGTAGAGTATTGGGGAGTACGGTTGGTTGTTGGGGTTAGAGTGAGGGCAGAGCATGGGGGGGTAGGGTTGGTTGTTCGGGTTATGGCGAGGGCAGAGCATTGGAGGGTAGGGTTGGTTTTTAGGGTTACTATGGGGGCATAGCATTGGAGGGTATGGTTGGTCGTTGGGGTAACGGCAAGGGAAGAGTATAGGGGGGTAGGGTTGGTTGTTGGGGTTACAATGTGTGCAAAGCATAGGGGGTAGGGTTGGCTGTTGGGGTTACGGTGAGGGCAGTGCATTGGGGGGTAGGGTTGGGGGTTGGGGTTACAGTGAGGGCAGAGAATTGGGGGTAGGGTTGGGTGTTGGGGTTACAGTGAGGGCAGAGCATTGGGGGGTCGGCTTGGATGTTGGGGTTACGGTGAGGGCAGAGCATTGGGGGTAGGATTGGATGTTGGTGTTACGGTGAGGGCAGAGTATTGGGGGGTAGGGTTGGGTGTTAGTCTTACGGTGAGGGCAGAGCATTGAGTGGTAGGGTTGGGTGTTGGGGTTACAGTGAGGGCATAGCATTGAGGGGGTAGGGTTGGTTCTTAGGGTTACAGTGATTGTAGAGCATTGGGGGTACAGTTGGTTGGGGTTACGGTGAGGGCAGAGCATTGGGGGTTCAGGTTGGCTGTTGGGGTTACGGTGGGGGCAGAGCATTGGGGGCTCGGGTTCTGTGTTGGGGTTACGGTGAGGGGGAAGCATTGGGGGTAGGGTTGGATGTTGGGGTTACGACGGGGGCAGAGCTTGGGGGGTAGGGTTGGGTGTTTGGGTTACGGCGGGGCAGAGCATTGTGGTGTAGGTTTGGTTGTTTGGGTTACAATGTGGGTAGAGGATTGGGGGTAGGGTTGGGTGTTGGGGTTACAATGTGGGCACAGCATTGTGGGGTAGGGTTGGCTGTTGTGGTTACGGTGAGGGCAGAGCATTGGAGGGTAGGGTTGGTTCTTAGGGTGACGTTGAGGGCAGAGCACTGGGGGTAGGGTTGGGGGTTGGGGTTACGGTGAGGGAAGAGCATTGGGTGTAGGGTTGGATTTTGGGGTTATGGTGAGGGCAGAGCATTGGGGGGTAGGGTTGTGTGTTGGGGTTACGGTGAGGGCAGAGCATTGGGGGGTTGGGTTCAATGTTGGGGTTACAGTGAGGGCGGAGCATTGGGGGTAGGGTTGGATGTTGGTCTTACGGTGAGGGCAGAGCATTCTGGCATAGGGTTGGTTGTTGGGGTTACGGCGAGGGCAGACCATTGGGGGGTAGGGTTGGTTGTTGAGGTTACAGTGAGGGCAGAGCATTGGGGGTAGGGTTGGCTGTTCGGGTTACGGTGAGGGCAGAGCATTGGGGTAGGGTTGGATGGCGGGGTTACAGTGAGGGCAGAGTATTGGGGTGTAGGGTTGGGTGTTGGGGTAATGGTGAGGGCAGAGCATTGAGTGGTAGGGTTGGGTGTTGGGGTTACAGTGAGGGCAGAGCATTGAGGGGGTAGGGTTGGTTCTTAGGGTTACAGTGATTGTAGAGCATTGGGGGTACAGTTGGTTGGGGTAACGGTGAGGGCAGAGCATTGGGGGGTCGGTTTGAATGTTGGGGTTACAGTGAGGGCGGAGCATTGGGGGTAGGGTTGGATGTTGGGGTTACGACGGGGGCAGAGCATTGGGGGGTAGGGTTGGGTGTTTGGGTTACGGCGGGGCAGAGCATTGGGGCGTAGGGTTGGTCGTTGGGGTTACGGCGAGGGCAGAGCATTGTGGGGTAGGGTTGGCTGTTGTGGTTACGGTGAGGGCAGAGCATTGGGGGGTAGGGTTGGTCGTTGGGGTTAGGGTGATGGCTGTTGGGGTTATGGTGAGGGTGGAGCCATGTGGGGGTAGGGTTGGGTGTTAGGGTTACGGTGAGGGCAGAGCAGTGGGGTTAGGGTTGGGTGTTGGGGTTACGGTGAGGGGAGAGCATTGGGGGGTAGGGTTGGATGTTGGGGATACAGTGAGGGGAGAGCATTGGGGGGTAGGGTTGGGTGTTGGGGTTACGGGGAGAGCAGAACATTGGGGGATACGGTTGGTTTTTAGGGTTACGGTGGGGGCAGAGCATTGGGGGATACGGTTGGTTGTTAGGGTTCCGGTGGGGGCAGAGCATTGGAGAGTAGGGTTGGGGGTGGGGTTACGGTGCGGGCTGAGCATTGCGGGGTAGGGTTGGGTGTTGGGGTTACGGTGAGGGTAGAGCATTGGGGGATACGGTTGGTTTTTGGGGTTACGGTGGGGGCAGAGCATTGGGGGATACGGTTGGTTGTTAGGGTTCCGGTGGGGGCAGAGCATTGGAGAGTAGGGTTGGGGGTGGGGTTACGGTGAGGGCAGAGCATTGCGGGGTAGGGTTGGGTGTTGGGGTTACGGGGAGAGCAGAACATTGGGGGGTAGGGTTGGGTGTTGGGCTTACGGTGAGGACATAGCATTCTGGCGTAGGGTTGGTTGTTGGGGTTACGGCGAGGGCAGAGCATTGGGGCGTAGTGTTGGCTGTTGGGGTTATGGTGAGGTCGGAGCACTAGGGGTTAGGGTTGGGTGTTGGGGTTACGGTGAGGGCAGAGCATTGGGGGTCGGGTTGGATGTTGGGGTTACGGTGAGGGCAGAGCATTGGGGGTAGGATTGGATGTTGATGTTACGGTGAGGGCAGAGTATTGGGGGGTAGGGTTGGGTGTTGGGGTTACGGCGAGGGCAGACCATTGGGGGGTAGGGTTGGTTGCTGGGGTTACAATGTGTGCAAAGCATAGGGGGTAGGGTTGGCTGTTGGGGTTACGGTGAGGGCAGTGCATTCGGGGGTAGGGTTGGGGGTTGGGGTTACAGTGAGGGCAGAGAATTGGGGGTAGGGTTGGGTGTTGGGGTTACAGTGAGGGCAGAGAATTGGGGGTAGGGTTGGGTGTTGGGGTTACAGTGAGGGCAGAGCATTGGGGGGTCGGCTTGGATGTTGGGGTTACGGTGAGGGCAGAGCATTGGGGGTAGGATTGGATGTTGGTGTTACGGTGAGGGCAGAGTATTGGGGGGTAGGGTTGGGTGTTAGTCTTACGGTGAGGGCAGAGCATTGAGTGGTAGGGTTGGGTGTTGGGGTTACAGTGAGGGCATAGCATTGAGGGGGTAGGGTTGGTTCTTAGGGTTACAGTGATTGTAGAGCATTGGGGGTACAGTTGGTTGGGGTTACGGTGAGTGCAGAGCATTGGGGGTTCAGGTTGGCTGTTGGGGTTACGGTGGGGCAGAGCATTGGGGGCTCGGGTTCTGTGTTGGGGTTACGGTGAGGGGGGAGCATTGGGGGTAGGGTTGGATGTTGGGGTTACGACGGGGGCAGAGCATTGGGGGGTAGGGTTAGGTGTTTGGGTTACGGCGGGGCAGAGCATTGGGGGGTAGCGTTGGTCGTTGGGGTTACGGCGAGGGCAGAGCATTGTGGTGTAGGTTTGGTTGTTTGGGTTACAATGTGGGTAGAGGATTGGGGGTAGGGTTGGGTGTTGGGGTTACAATGTGGGCACAGCATTGTGGGGTAGGGTTGGCTGTTGTGGTTACGGTGAGGGCAGAGCATTGGAGGGTAGGGTTGGTTCTTAGGGTGACGTTGAGGGCAGAGCACTGGGGGTAGGGTTGGGGGTTGGGGTTACGGTGAGGGAAGAGCATTGGGGGGTCGGGTTGGATGTTGGGGTTATGGTGAGGGCAGAGCATTGGGGGGTAGGGTTGTGTGTTGGGGTTACGGTGAGGGCAGAGCATTGGGGGGTTGGGTTCAATGTTGGGGTTACAGTGAGGGCGGAGCATTGGGGGTAGGGTTGGATGTTGGTCTTACGGTGAGGGCAGAGCATTCTGGCATAGGGTTGGTTGTTGGGGTTACGGCGAGGGCAGACCATTGGGGGGTAGGGTTGGTTGTTGAGGTTACAGTGAGGGCAGAGCATTGGGGGTAGGGTTGGCTGTTCGGGTTACGGTGAGGGCAGAGCATTGGGGTAGGGTTGGATGGCGTGGTTACAGTGAGGGCAGAGTATTGGGGTGTAGGGTTGGGTGTTGGGGTAATGGTGAGGGCGGAGCATTGGGGGTAGGGTTTGATGTTGGTGTTACGGTGAGGGCAGAGTATTGGGGGGTAGGGTTGGGTGTTGGGGTTACAGTGAGGGCAGAGCATTGAGTGGTAGGGTTGGGTGTTGGGGTTACAGTGAGGGCAGAGCATTGAGGGGGTAGGGTTGGTTCTTAGGGTTACAGCGATTGTAGGGCATTGGGGGTACAGTTGGTTGGGGTTACGGTGAGGGCAGAGCATTGGGGGGTCGGGTTGAATGTTGGGGTTACAGTGAGGGCGGAGCATTGGGGGTAGGGTTGGATGTTGGGATTACGACGGGGGCAGAGCATTGGGGGGTAGGGTTGGGTGTTTGGGTTACGGCGGGGCAGAGCATTGGGGCGTAGGGTTGGTCGTTGGGGTTACGGCGAGGGCAGAGCATTGTGGTGTAGGTTTGGTTGTTGGGGTTACAATGTTGGCAGAGCATTGGGGGTAGGATTGGGTGTTGAGGTTACAGTGAGGGCAGAGCATTGGGGGTAGGGTTGGCTGTTCGGGTTACGGTGAGGGCAGAGCATTGTGGGGTAGGGTTGGCTGTTGTGGTTACGGTGAGGGCATAGCATTGGGGGGTAGGGTTGGTCATTGGGGTTAGGGTGATGGCTGTTGGGGTTATGGTGAGGGTGGAGCCATGTGGGGGTAGGGTTGGGTGTTAGGGTTACGGTGAGGGCAGAGCAGTGGGGTTAGGGTTGGGTGTTGGGGTTACGGTGAGGGGAGAGCATTGGGGGGTAGGGTTGGATGTTGGGGATACAGTGAGGGGAGAGCATTGGGGGGTAGGGTTGGTTGTTGGGGTTACGGTGAGGGTAGAGCATTGGGGGATACGGTTGGTTTTTAGGGTTACGGTGGGGGCAGAGCATTGGAGAGTAGGGTTGGGGGTGGGGTTACGGTGCGGGCTGAGCATTGCGGGGTAGGGTTGGGTGTTGGGGTTACGGTGAGGGTAGAGCATTGGGGGATACGGTTGGTTTTTGGGGTTACGGTGGGGGCAGAGCATTGGGGGATACGGTTGGTTGTTAGGGTTCCGGTGGGGGCAGAGCATTGGAGAGTAGGGTTGGGGGTGGGGTTACGGTGAGGGCAGAGCATTGCGGGGTAGGGTTGAGTGTTGGGGTTACGGGGAGAGCAGAACATTGGGGGGTAGGGTTGGGTGTTGGGCTTACGGTGAGGACAGAGCATTCTGGCGTAGGGTTGGTTGTTGGGGTTACGGCGAGGGCAGAGCATTGGGGCGTAGTGTTGGCTGTTGGGGTTATGGTGAGGTCGGAGCACTAGGGGTTAGGGTTGGGTGTTGGGGTTACGGTGAGGGCAGAGCACTGGGGGTCGGGTTGGATGTTGGGGTTACGGTGAGGGCAGAGCATTGGGGGTAGGATTGGATGTTGGTGTTACGGTGAGGGCAGAGTATTGGGGGGTAGGGTTGGGTGTTAGTCTTACGGTGAGGGCAGAGCATTGAGTGGTAGGGTTGGGTGTTGGGTTTACAGTGAGGGCATAGCATTGAGGGGGTAGGGTTGGTTCTTAGGGTTACAGTGATTGTAGAGCATTGGGAGTACAGTTGGTTGGGGTTACGGTGAGGGCAGAGCATTGGGGGTTCAGGTTGGCTGTTGGGGTTACGGTGGGGGCAGAGCATTGGAGGCTCGGGTTGTGTGTTGGGGTTACGGTGAGGCGGGAGCATTGGAGGTAGGGTTGGATGTTGGTGTTACGACGGGGGCAGAGCATTGGGGGGTAGGGTTGGGTGTTTGGGTTACGGCGGGGCAGAGCATTGGGGGGTAGGGTTGGCCGTTGGGGTTATGGCGAGGGCAGAGCATTGTGGTGTAGGTTTGGTTGTTTGGGTTACAATGTGGGTAGAGGATTGGGGGTAGGGTTGGGTGTTGGGGTTACAATGTGGGCACAGCATTGTGGGGTAGGGTTGGCTGTTGTGGTTACGGTGAGGGCAGAGCATTGGAGGGTAGGGTTGGTTCTTAGGGTGACGTTGAGGGCAGAGCACTGGGGGTAGGGTTGGGGGTTGGGTTTACGGTGAGGGAAGAGCATTGGGTGTAGGGTTGGATTTTGGGGTTACGGTGAGGGCAGAGCATTGGGGGGTCGGGTTGGATGTTGGGGTTATGGTGAGGGCAGAGCATTGGGGGGTAGGGTTGTGTGTTGGGGTTACGGTGAGGGCAGAGCATTGGGGGGTTGGGTTCAATGTTGGGGTTACAGTGAGGGCGGAGCATTGGGGGTAGGGTTGGATGTTGGTCTTACGGTGAGGGCAGAGCATTCTGGCATAGGGTTGGTTGTTGGGGTTACGGCGAGGGCAGACCATTGGGGGGTAGGGTTGGTTGTTGAGGTTACAGTGAGGGCAGAGCATTGGGGGTAGGGTTGGCTGTTCGGGTTACGGTGAGGGCAGAGCATTGGGGTAGGGTTGGATGGCGGGGTTACAGTGAGGGCAGAGTATTGGGGTGTAGGGTTGGGTGTTGGGGTAATGGTGAGGGCAGAGCATTGGGGGTAGGGTTTGATGTTGGTGTTACGGTGAGGGCAGAGTATTGGGGGGTAGGGTTGGGTGTTGGGGTTACAGTGAGGGCAGAGCATTGAGTGGTAGGGTTGGGTGTTGGGGTTACAGTGAGGGCAGAGCATTGAGGGGGTAGGGTTGGTTCTTAGGGTTACAGTGATTGTAGAGCATTGGGGGTACAGTTGGTTGGGGTTACGGTGAGGGCAGAGCATTGGGGGGTCGGGTTGAATGTTGGGGTTACAGTGAGGGCGGAGCATTGGGGGTAGGGTTGGATGTTGGGGTTACGACGGGGGCAGAGCATTGGGGGGTAGGGTTGGGTGTTTGGGTTACGGCGGGGCAGAGCATTGGGGCGTAGGGTTGGTCGTTGGGGTTACGGCGAGGGCAGAGCATTGTGGTGTAGGTTTGGTTGTTGGGGTTACAGTGTGGGCAGAGCATTGGGGGTAGGATTGGGTGTTGGGGTTACAATGTGGGCACTGCATTGTGGGGTAGGGTTGGCTGTTGTGGTTACGGTGAGGGCATAGCATTGGGGGGTAGGGTTGGTCGTTGGGGTTAGGGTGATGGCTGTTGGGGTTATGGTGAGGGTGGAGCCATGTGGGGGTAGGGTTGGGTGTTAGGGTTACGGTGAGGGCAGAGCAGTGGGGTTAGGGTTGGGTGTTGGGGTTACGGTGAGGGGAGAGCATTGGGGGGTAGGGTTGGATGTTGGGGATACAGTGAGGGGAGAGCATTGGGGGGTAGGGTTGGTTGTTGGGGTTACGGTGAGGGTAGAACATTGGGGGATACGGTTGGTTTTTAGGGTTACGGTGGGGGCAGAGCATTGGGGGATACGGTTAGTTGTTAGGGTTCCGGTGGGGGCAGAGCATTGGAGAGTAGGGTTGGGGGTGGGGTTACGGTGCGGGCTGAGCATTGCGGGGTAGGGTTGGGTGTTGGGGTTACGGTGAGGGTAGAGCATTGGGGGATACGGTTGGTTTTTGGGGTTACGGTGGGGGCAGAGCATTGGGGGATACGGTTGGTTGTTAGGGTTCCGGTGGGGGCAGAGCATTGGAGAGTAGGGTTGGGGGTGGGGTTACGGTGAGGACAGAACATTCTGGCGTAGGGTTTTTTGTTGGGGTTACGGCGAGGGCAGAGCATTGGGGCGTAGTGTTGGCTGTTGGGGTTATGGTGAGGTCGGAGCACTAGGGGTTAGGGTTGGGTGTTGGGGTTACGGTGAGGGCAGAGCATTGGGGGTCGGGTTGGATGTTGGGGTTACAGTGAGGGCAGAGCATTGGGGGTAGGATTGGATGTTGGTGTTACGGTGAGGGCAAAGTATTGGGGGGTAGGGTTGGGTGTTAGTCTTACGGTGAGGGCAGAGCATTGAGTGGTAGGGTTGGGTGTTGGGGTTACAATGTGGGTAGAGCATTGGGGGTAGGGTTGGGTGTTGGGGTTACAATGTGGGCACAGCATTGTGGGGTAGGGTTGGCTGTTGTGGTTACGGTGAGGGCAGAGCATTGGAGGATAGGTTTGGTTCTTAGGGTGACGTTGAGGGCAGAGCACTGGGGGTAGGGTTGGGGGTTGGGGTTACGGTGAGGGAAGAGCATTTGGGGTAGGGTTGGATTTTGGGGTTACGGTGAGGGCAGAGCATTGGGGGGTAGGGTTGGGTGTTGGGGTTACGGTGGGGCAGAGCATTGGGGGGTCGGGTTGGATGTTGGGGTTATGGTGAGGGCAGAGCATTGGGGGGTAGGGTTGTGTGTTGGGGTTACGGTGAGGACAGAGCATTGGGGGGTTGGGTTCAATGTTGGGGTTACAGTGAGGGCGGAGCATTGGGGGTAGGGTTGGATGTTGGTCTTACGGTGAGGGCAGAGCATTCTGGCATAGGGTTGGTTGTTGGGGTTACGGCGAGGGCAGACCATTGGGGGGTAGGGTTGGTTGTTCGGGTTACAGTGCAGGCAGAGCATTGGGGGTAGGGTTGGCTGTTCGGGTTACGGTGAGGGCAGAGCATTGGGGGGTAGGGTTGGATGGCGGGGTTACGGTGAGGGCAGAGTATTGGGGTGTAGGGTTGGGTGTTGGGGTAATGGTGAGGGCGGAGCATTGGGGGTAGGGTTTGATGTTGGTGTTACGGTGAGGGCAGAGTATTGGGGGGTAGGGTTGGGTGTTAGTCTTACGGTGAGGGCAGAGCACTGAGTGGTAGGGTTGGGTGTTGGGGTTACAGTGAGGGCAGAGCATTGAGGGGGTAGGGTTGGTTCTTAGGGTTACAGTGATTGTAGAGCATTGGGGGTACAGTTGGTTGGGGTTACGGTGAGGGCAGAGCATTGGGGGGTCGGGTTGAATGTTGGGGTTACAGTGAGGGCGGAGCATTGGGGGTAGGGTTGGATGTTTGGGTTACGGCGGGGCAGAGCATTGGGGCGTAGGGTTGGTCGTTGGGGTTACGGCGACGGCAGAGCATTGTGGTGTAGGTTTGGTTGTTGGGGTTACAATGTGGGCAGAGCATTGGGGGTAGGGTTGGGTGTTGGGGTTACAATGTGGGCACTGCATTGTGGGGTAGGGTTGGCTGTTGTGGTTACGGTGATGGCAGAGCATTGGGGGGTAGGGTTGGTCGTTGGGGTTAGGGTGATGGCTGTTGGGGTTATGGTTAGGGTGGAGCCATGTAGGGGTAGGGTTGGGTGTTAGGGTTACGGTGAGGGCAGAGCAGTGGGGTTAGGGTTGGGTGTTGGGGTTACGGTGAGGGGAGAGCATTGGGGGGTAGGGTTGGATGTTGGGGTTACGGTGAGGGTTAGAGCATTGGGGGATACGGTTGGTTTTTAGGGTTACGGTGGGGGCAGAGCATTGGGGGATACGGTTGGTTGTTAGGGTTCCGGTGGGGGCAGAGCATTGGAGAGTAGGGTTGGGGGTGGTGTTACGGTGCGGGCTGAGCATTGCGGGGTAGGGTTGGGTGTTGGGGTTACGGTGAGGGTAGAGCATTGGGGGATACGGTTGGTTTTTGGGGTTACGGTGGGGGCAGAGCATTGGGGGATACGGTTGGTTGTTAGGGTTCCGGTGGGGGCAGAGCATTGGAGAGTAGTGTTGGGGGTGGGGTTACGGTGAGGGCAGAGCATTGCGGGGTAGGGTTGTGTGTTGGGGTTACGGGGAGCGCAGAACATTGTGGGGTAGTGTTGGGTGTTGGGCTTACGGTGAGGACAGAGCATTCTGGCGTAGGGTTGGTTGTTGGGGTTACGGCGAGGGCAGAGCATTGGGGCGTAGTGTTGGCTGTTGGGGTTATGGTGAGGTCGGAGCACTAGGGGTTAGGGTTGGGTGTTGGGGTTACAGTGAGGGTAGAGCATTGGGGGGTAGGGTTGGGTGTTGGGGTTACGGTGAGGGCAGAGCATTGGGGGTTCAGGTTGACTGTTGGGGTTACGGTGGGGGCAGAGCATTGGGGGCTCGTGTTGTGTGTTGGGGTTACGGTGAGGGGGGAGCATTGGGGGTAGGGTTGGATGTTGGGGTTACGACGGGGGCAGAGCATTGGGGGGTAGGGTTGGTTGTTGGGGTTACGGTGGGGGCAGAGCATTGGGGCTCGGGTTGTGTGTTGGGGTTACGGTGAGGGGGGAGCATTGGGGGTAGGGTTGGATGTTGGGGTTACGACGGGGGCAGAGCATTGGGGGGTAGGGTTGGTCGTTGGGGTTACGGCGAGGGCAGAGCATTGTGGTGTAGGTTTGGTTGTTGGGGTTACAATGTGGGTAGAGCATTGGGGGTAGGGTTGGGTGTTGGGGTTACAATGTGGGCACAGCATTGTGGGGTAGGATTGGCTGTTGTGGTTACGGTGAGGGCAGAGCATTGGAGGGTAGGGTTGGTTCTTAGGGTGACGTTGAGGGCTGAGCACTGGGGGTAGGGTTGGGGGTTGGGGTTACGGTGAGGGAAGAGCATTGGGGGTAGGGTTGTATTTTGGGGTTACGGTGAGGGCAGAGCATTGGGGGTAGGGATGGGTGTTGGGGTTACGGTGGGGCAGAGCATTGGGGGGTCGGGTTGGATGTTGGGGTTATGGTGAGGGCAGAGCATTGGGGGGTAGGGTTGTGTGTTGGGGTTACGGTGAGGGCAGAGCATTGGGGGGTTGGGTTCAATGTTGGGGTTACAGTGAGGGCGGAGCATTGGGGGTAGGGTTGGATGTTGGTCTTACGGTGAGGGCAGAGCATTCTGGCATAGGGTTGGTTGTTGGGGTTTCGGCGAGGGCAGACCATTGTGGGGTAGGGTTGGTTGTTGAGGTAATGGCGGGGGCAGAACATTGGGGGGTAGGGTTGGTTGTTGGTGTTACTGTGAGGGCAGAGCATTGGGGGTAGGGTTGGCTGTTCGGGTTACGGTGAGGGCAGAGCATTGGGGGGTAGGGTTGGATGGCGGGGTTACGGTGAGGGCAGAGTATTGGGGTGTAGGGTTGGGTGTTGGGGTAATGGTGAGGGCAGAGCATTGGGGGTAGGGTTTGATGTTGGTGTTACGGTGAGGGCAGAGTATTGGGGGGTAGGGTTGGGTGTTGGGTTTACGGTGAGGGCAGAGCATTGGTGGGTAGTTTTGGTTTTTAGGGTTACGGTGATGGTAGAGTATTGGGGAATACGGTTGGTTGTTGGGGTTACAGTGAGGGTAGAGCATTGGGAGTAGGGTTGGTTGTTGGGGTTACGGTGAGGGCAGAGCATTGGGGGGTAGGGTTGGGTGTTGGGTTTACGGTGAGGGCAGAGCATTGGAGGGTAGGGTTGGTTTTTAGGGTTACGGTGATGGTAGAGTATTGGGGAGTACGGTTGGTTGTTGGGGTTACAGTGAGGGCAGAGCATGGGGGGTAGGGTTGGTTGTTCGGGTTATGTCGAGGGCAGAGCATTGGAGGGTAGGGTTGGTTTTTAGGGTTACGGTGAGGGCAGAGCATTGGGGGATACGGTTGGTTTTTAGGGTTACTGTGGGGGCATAGCATTGGAGGGTATGGTTGGTCGTTCGGGTAACGGCGAGGGCAGAGTATAGGGGGGTAGGGTTGGTTGTTGGGATTACAATGTGTGCAGAGCATAGGGGGTAGGGTTGGCTGTTGGGGTTACGGTGAGGGCAGAGCATTGGGGGGTCGGGTTGGATGTTGGGGTTACGGTGACGGCGGAGCATTGAGGCTAGGGTTGGATGTTGGTGTTACGGTGAGGGCAGAGCATTGGGGGGTAGGGTTGGGGTTTGGGGTTACGGTGAGGGCAGAGCATTGGGGTTAAGGTTGGATGTTGGGGTTACGGTGAGGGCAGAGCATTGGGGGGTCGGGTTGGATGTTGGGGTTATCGTGAGGGCAGAGCACTGGGTGGTAGGATTGGGTTTTGGGGTTACGGTGACGGCAGAGCATTGGGGGTAGAGTTGGTTATTAGGGTTACAGTCATGGCAGAGCATTGGGGGGTAGGTTTGGGTGTTTGGGTTACAGTCATGGCAGAGCATTGGGGGGTAGGTTTGGGTGTTTGGGTTACGGTGACGGCAGAGCATTGGGGGTAGGGTTGGTTGTTAGGGTTACAGTCATGGCAGAGCATTGGGGGGTAGGGTTGGTTGTTAGGGTTACAGTCATGGCAGAGCATTGGGGGTAGGGTTGGTTGTTAGGGTTACAGTGAGGGTAGAGCATTGGGGGTAGTGTTCACTGTTGGGGGTGAGGGAGGGGAGCTACGTGATACCCCAGAACCCCAAACCCTTCCCCGCAGTCTCTCCACACACACCCTCCCAAACTGGGGTGAATGGGCTCTGGGGAGTCTCCCCCCCAAAATCTGGGCCCATCTGCCTCCAACTGGTGCAACCCCCCCTCCATGCCAAGCTCATTAGTTCTGTCTCCCTCCTCAATCCTTGACCAGCAGGATGGGGGGAGGCGCCCAGACCCTGGAACACTTCCCCCCCCACGCCCTCAAAAATATACAGTTCCCCTCCCCAGAAGGTCAGACATAGGGGGTCGGGGGAGGGCAAGGATTATAGTTGGGACAACGTAGGTGGAGGGTGGTGGGGAGGAGCTCCCCAGCCTAGCACAGACTTTGGGGGAGGCACGTTCCCAGCCAGGCAGAGACCCTTGGGGGCCAATAGGGCCCCTTACCTTCGTGGTGGCTACAGTGCCACACTGCTGCTCCCAGAGCTGCAGAGAGAACCCAGGAGTCCTGGCTCCCAGCCCGCCCTGCTCTAACCCACCAGCCCCCACTCCCCTCCCAGCGCCGGGGAGAGAACCCAGGAGTCCTGGCTCCCAGCCCCCCCTGCTCTAACCCACCAGCCCCCACTCCCCTCCCAGAGCCGGGGAGAGAACCCAGGAGTCCTGGCTCCCAGCCCCCCCTGCTCTAACCCACCAGTCCCCACTCCCCTCCCAGAGCCAGGGAGAGAACCCAGGCGTCCTGGCTCCCAGCCCCCCAGTAGAATCACATCCAGCTCTGTCTCTCTGTATGCAAATATAAAGTCACAGTGTGAAACGATTGGGTAGATATATATATATATATATTGTCCGTTTTAATTCTCTGCCGGTGGTAATAATATTTCTATGCAAAATATTCTTTTCTCCCCCCCTCCCCCATTCCCAGACCCCTGTAGGAAAGAGACCCCCCCAGTCGCTAAACCTGAAACAGCCCCAGAGGTCAACGCGCCCCCAGGGGGGAATTCCTGCCCGCCCCCAAATGCTTCCTGCTTCACCCGCGTGAAGTACAGGAGAGACGGGGCCCAGGGTGACGGGAGGCTGGCTGGTCAGTTGTCTCCTGGCGTGGGGAGGGGTGGGGGGGCGTCCGGCTGTCCCGGGGGTATTAACTGCAAACAGCGCCGCCCTGGGGATGGGTTATGGTGACTGCAGAGGCCGAGAAAGTGCATTTGGGGGAGAGAACCCAGGAGTCCTGGCTCCCAGCCCCCCCTACTCTAACCCACCAGACCCTGCTCCCCTCCCAGAGCCGGGGAGAGAACCCAGGAGTCCTGGCTCCCAGCCCCCCTGCTCTAACCCACCAGCCCCCACTCCCCTCCCAGAGCCAGGGAGAGAACCCAGGAGTCCTGGCTCCCAGCCCCCCCTGCTCTAACCACCAGCCCCAACTCTCCTCCCAGAGCCAGGGAGAGAACCCAGAAGTCCTGGATCCCAGCCCCCCCCCCCCCCCCCGCTCTAACCCACCAGCCCCCACTCCCCTCCCAGAGCCGGGGAGAGAACCCAGGAGTCCTGACTCCCATCTTCCTCTACTCTTACCACTAGACGCAACTCCCCTCCCAGAGCCAGGGAGAGAACCCAGGAGTCCTGGCTCACAGCCCCCCTGCTCTAACCACCAGCCCCCACTCTCCTCCCGGAGCCAGGGAGAGAACCCAGGAGTCCTGGCTCCCAGCCCCACCCCGCTCTCACCATGATACTCAGCTGTTCCTGTTTCTCGGTACCTACTGATCATCCCTTACCCCTTTCTTTCTCTTCCCCCCCTGCCTTTCCCCCTTGCCCCGGGGTGGAAGGGAGGGGGGCAACCCCATACCCAAATTCACCGCAAATTCACCGGTAGGTCTTTTTTCTAGCAAGGGTCTCTGCGGCCAGCTGGAGTTTATATACAAAAAAAAAAAAATGAAATAAATAAGCATCGTCATAATTAAGAACATGTCCCAACGAAAATGCCTGTAACGAGAAAAGGAAGGACCGTCTGACATCTCCCCGCCCACCCACCCCCGGTTTCATACAATCACGCACAGCCAGACCGAAATACTCGCTATGACCCCGAGAAAAAAGAAATATTCACAGAACGTCGAAAATGTGTTTTGGTTCCCCCCCTCCCACAAGTCTTTTCTCCGCCCAGAAAGAAAAATAGAAATTGCCGAACAGCAAAATGCTCATTTTTTTTGTCACGTTTTCCTGTTGCTTTTTTGTTTGGTTGGTTTTTTTAAAGCCACCATGCGCTGAAAAGGGAAGGAGATGAACCGTACTGAGAAAGAAAAAGGAAAGGAAAAGAACGGGTCCGATCCGTCTGGAAACATCACGGGCGGGGGGGGGGCGGGGGGAGAATAAATCGGCGAAGCGCCTGCCTTTTGGAGACAGGGCGATCGGGTGTCTCTCGCCGACGCGCCTTCCCGCGTTGGTTTAAAAAGAAAGTTTCCCTTCGGTTGGGTAGAAAGATAAAGGAGGATCGTGGGTTATTTTCTCCTCTGTCCCCGGCCGGGAAAGCAAAAAATAAATAAATAGCCTCAAAGCGGTTGGTTGGTTTTTAATCCGTTTTCCCTGCTTTATCCTTCCACGCCGTTCGTTTTCCCCTCCAAAGAACGCGCCAAATCCGGGGTCGATTCCACTCCGAAAAGAAACGGGGTCTCCTTTCATCTCGGCGGGCGGAATAGTTTTTGCCCGAGAAATCCGGTTTTCCGATCCTCCGGAGATGCGCTTTTGCTCCACCCTTCTCTTCTTTTTTTCTCGGTGCGTTTCGTTCCTTTCTTCTCCTCCGCCCCCTTTCCGGTCCTTCGCGCGTCTCCTCGATTGGATCCCAGGGTCCGGATCCAATGGGGATGGGGGGCGGACGGGGGGGATCGAAAGCAAAATGCCAGAAGCGCAGACGTCACAAGCCAACACCTCTCGAAAAAATACAAGCATGCACAGAGCGCTTTTCCTGGGTGCAAAGAGACGGGAGCGGATCTTGGCTGAGGGGGGTGGGGAAGGAGCCAGGCGAAGGATTGCGAGAAAAAAACAACCCAGAAAGGAGAAGAAGAAAGAAATAGACCGGATCCCTTCCCCCCCGCCCCCGAAACCTCCTCCCCGAAAAGAAAGCGAACGGCTCAGTTCCGGGTCGGGCCGCAGTTCCCACCGAGCGGGGAGGTCCCTAAAGTCTCTCCCGGGCCGGGATCCAGATGTACGGCCCCGAAAGTTCCTCGATAATCCGTTTGATTTTGTGGTAGATCTCCTCGAAACTCTCGCCTTCGACGATGGCTGCGGGGGGACACACACGGTACAGGGTCAATAGGGCTGGGGCACCCACAGGCAGCTCCCTGCTGCGTCCCCCCGTCCCAGCTCACCTCCGCCTCCTCCCATGAGGGATCCAATGGGACAGAGAGGGGCGGATTTGGGGCGGGGGCTTTGGGGCAGGGGCGGGCGCGAGCCCCCACCGGCGCCGAAAAAAGTCGGCGCCCATGAACGGGGCGAGACGGGGTGGGGAAAAAACCATCCAGCCCCGGAGAACCCACCCAGGCCGGGGAAATCTCCGCCCCGGATCTGGGGATGCCCATGGGAGCCGGCGGCCTCCGTGTCCCCCCCATCCCAGGAGTTTGGGACAGCGGGACCATCCCGGGGAACTGGGGGGGCCGGGGGGGACACCTACCCGAGAAGCACTCTGTGAATTCTTGTTCCAGTTTGATGGCTCGGTCGAAGGCTTTTCGCGCCTGCTCCTCCGTAATCCGCTTGCTGATCTCCCTGTGGGGGGGGGACACACATGGACACCCGTCAGACTTCGCGCCTGCCCCCCCCGAAAAGGGGGCGATTAAAGGCCTCGGGGATAACGAAGGGGGGGGGGTTTCGGCCCCATGGGCTGTGGGACGCAGAGCCCAGGACGGGTGCGAAGCCGCCCGGCCCACGCTCACCCGCCAGCGCCCACCGGCAGCCACCAGCTGCAATGGCTGGGGCAGAGCGCTAGAGACCCCACCCCAATTATCTCAGACCCCGCCCCCACAGCCCACTTAGACCCCGCCCCCAGCCACCTCAGACCCCGCCCCCTTATCCTACCTAGACCACGCCCCCAATCATCTCAGACCCCGCCCCCTTATCCTACCTAGACCACGCCCCCAATCATCTCAGACCCCGCCCGCTGATCCCACCTGGACCCCGCCCCAATCATCTCAGACCCCGCATCCTACCTAGACCCTGCCCCAATCATCTCAGACCCCGCCCCCCTATCCCACCTAGACCCCGCCCCAATCATCTCAGACCCTGCCCCCAGGCCCCTTATCCTACCTAGGCCCTGCCCCCAGCCATCTCAGACCCCGCCCCTTAGCCTACCTAGACCCCGCCCCCAATCATCTCAGACCCCGCCCCCTGATCCCACCTAGACCCCGCCCCCACCGTCTCAGCCCCCGCCCCCAGCCCCCATACTCACAGGACGTTCTCCAGGGACCGGGGCCGGATGAAGATGGCGATCGGGTGAAGCTGGGCGGCCTGGAGCCGCCGCACAGCGTTGGCCGAGACGTCCAGGATGCAGTGTTTGCCCTGCGGGGGAGGGGGGTGTCATCAGCCATCCATGGACCTCCCCGCTGGCCCCCTCTGCCATCCCTCCCTCCCCCCCGCTGCTCCCTCCCCAGTCCTCTGCCGTCCCTCCCCCTCTCCTCCCTCCCCCATCCTCTGCCGCCCCTCCCTCCCCCCGCTGCCCCCTCCCCATCTTCTGCCGTCCCTCCCTCCCCCCCCTCCCTCCCCCATCCTCTGCCGTCCCTCCCCCTCTCCCCCACTGCCCCCTTCCCCCATCCTCTGCCGTCCCTCCCTCCCCCCGCTGCCCCCTCCCCATCTTCTGCCGTCCCTCCCTCCCCCCCTCCCCCACCCTCTGCCGTCCCTCCCCCTCTCCCCCACTGCCCCCTTCCCCCATCCTCTGCCGTCCCTCCCTCCCCCCCGCTGCTCCCTCCCCAGTCCTCTGCCGTCCCTCCCCCTCTCCTCCCTCCCCCATCCTCTGCCGCCCCTCCCACCCCCCGCTGCCCCCTTCCCCCATCCTCTGCCGTCCCTCCCTCCCCCCGCTGCCCCCTCCCCATCCTCTGCCGTCCCTCCCTCCCCCCCTACCTCCCTCCCCCATCCTCTGCCGTCCCTCCCCCTCTCCCCCACTGCCCCCCTCCCCCATCCTCTGCCGTCCTTCCCTCCCTCCCCTGCTGTCCCTCCCTCCCCCCGCTGCCCCCTCCCCTGTCCTCTGCCGTCCCTCCCTCCCCCCGCTGCCCCCCTCTGCCGTGCCACCCTCCCCCATCTGACACCCCCCCCGTACCTGCTCGGCCACCTCGCGCACGGACTGGACGCTGGTCCCGTACAGGTGGCTGTTGTACTGCCCGGCCTCGATGAACTTGTGGCCCTGGATGTCCTTCTCCATCTTCTCCCGCGACGCCACGAAGTGATAGTCCCGCCCGTCCACCTCGTACTCCCGCTTCGGCCGCGTGGTGTCTGGCGGGGCAGGCGGGCGGGGGTGGTCAGGCCCTTCTCCGGCAGCCTGGGGCCCCACTGCCCTGCCCCGCCCCCCTGCAGCCTGTCACCCCCCGCCCTGCCCCCCTGCCCCACCCCACCCCCTGCAGGCCGTCACCCCCCTGCCCCCACCAGGCCCCCTGCCTCGCCCCCTGCAGCCCGGCGCCCCCCCTGCTCCACCCCCGCACTGCCCCCTGCAGCCTGGCAACTCCCTGCCCCGCCCCCCCATGCAGCCCAACACCCCCCTGCCCCGCCCCCCTGCAGCCTGGGCCCCCCCACCCTGCCCCCTGCCCCGGTGCCGCCCCACCCTGCCCCTCCCCCCTGCAGCCTGGCACACCCTGCCCAGCCCCGCCCCCTGCCCCACCCCCATTCTGCCCCCTGCCCCGCCCCCCTGCAGCCTGGCACCCCTTTGCCACGCCTCCCCTGCACCCCAGCGCCCCCTGCCCAGCCCCCACTCTGTCCCCTGCCCCGCCCCCCTGCAGCCCGGCACCCCCCCCCGTGCCCCACCGCGGCGCGCCCAGCAGGACTCACGGGGGACGCAGGAGCCGAACTTGTCGGGGAACTCGGAGAGCAGATCGTCGTTCGCTCGGTCCTTGGTGGGCCCCAGGATGATAATGGGGCGAGCATAGTGCACTGGGGGGGGGAGAGAGAGAATAGTGATGGGGGAGAGACCGATTCCCCCCCCCCGCACAGCGCCCCCTGCTGGCAGCCAGCCAGACTCTCACCTTCCATCTGCATCACTGTCTCGTAGCTCAACACCGAATCCTCCCGACCTGGGGGCGAGAATCCAAAAGAGTCACCGGCAGAACTGGGGGGGGCAGGGCTGGGCTGGCAGGGGCTGCGGGTCGGGAGTGAGGGGCACCGGCAGAGCTGGGGGGGGCAGGGCCGGGCTAGCAGGGGCTGCGGGTTGGGAGTGAGGGGCACCGGCAGAGCTGGGAGGGGGCAGGGGCTGCGGGTTGGGAGTGAGGGGCACCGGCAGAGCTGGGGGGGGGCAGGGGCTGCGGGTCGGGAGTGAGGGGCACCGGCAGAGCTGGGGCGGGGGGATGTCACAGCTGGGACACTCATAGCGTAGGAAGAACAGGTACGAAATAAAGGGACAGTTGGAAACGGAAGAAAGAGGCGACAGCAGGAGAGAAACCCACCTTGAGAGCCCGATCCTGGCACCCGATCCTGGAGGGGGCAGAAAGAGAGAGAGAGAGAGAGAAAGAGAGTGAGACACAGATAGATAGATAGACGCGGTGTCTGGGGATAGATAGATAGATAGATAGATAGATAGATAGATAGATAGATAGATAGCGGGGGTGGATGGGGATAGATAGATAGATAGACAGATAGAGGGGGTGGATGGGGATAGATAGATAGATAGATAGATAGCGGGGATGGATGGGGATAGATAGATAGATAGATAGATAGATAGATAGCGGGGATGGATGGGGATAGATAGATAGATAGATAGATAGATAGATAGATGGGGTGGATGGGGATAGATAGATAGAGGCGGTGGATGGGGATAGATAGATAGATAGATAGATAGATAGATAGATAGATAGATAGATAGATAGATGGGGTGGATGGGGATAGATAGATAGATAGATGGATAGATGGGGTGGATGGGGATAGATAGATAGATAGAGGGGGTGGATGGGGATAGATAGATAGATAGAGAGGGTGGATGGGGATAGATAGATAGATAGATAGATAGATAGATAGATAGATAGATAGATAGATAGAGGGGGTGGATGGGGATAGATAGATAGATAGATAGATAGATAGATAGATAGATAGATAGATAGATAGATAGAGAGGGTGGATGGGGATAGATAGATAGATAGATAGATAGCGGGGGTGGATGGGGATAGATAGATAGATAGACAGATAGAGGGGGTGGATGGGGATAGATAGATAGATAGCGGGGATGGATGGGGATAGATAGATAGATAGATAGATAGATAGATAGATAGATAGATAGATAGATAGATAGAGGGGGTGGATGGGGATAGATAGATAGATAGATAGATAGATAGATAGATAGAGGGGGTGGATGGGGATAGATAGATAGATAGATAGATAGAGGGGGTGGACAGACAGAAATTGCCCATACCCCCTTCCGTTTCTCCATCCATGGGGGGGACCCATTACAGCCTCCATTTCTCACCTCCCCCCATCGTATTCCCCTGCCCCCCACACAACCCCAGAGCCCCTCCCCCCAGGAGAATCCCCTCCCCAAGGATCTCCCCATCTCCCCCGTCTGGTCCAGCTCTGGTGCCTGAGGTGGGAGCCGCTCCCCACAGCGCCCCTTGGGGGTCAGGCGGAAGCAGCCACGCCCCTTTGTGGATTGACTCCCTGATTGGCCCCCGCCATGTTGGGCAGGTGAGGAAGGGGTTAATGGCCTCGACTTGGGGCGCGACACACTGTGAATGGTGGAGCTGGCCGGCATCGGCACGGGGGCGTGCAAAGGCAGTTGTGCGCACGCTCGCACGCACGGTGCCACACTCGTGGGAAGGCACGGAGAGGACCGGGGGGGGGAAGTGCCCCTGGGGGTCTGGGCGTGGCCAGGAGAGGCCCAACGAGAGAGCCCCGCCCCCAGCCTTGCACACTCACTCCTGGGACTGATGGTAGCTTTGCACACCCAGCCCCCCCTGCCCCCGGGGTGGGTGGGTGTGTCGGGGGGGCGGTCACTCACCTTGGCCTTTAACCGCGTCCACTCCCGGCGCTCCACCCTGCAGGGAGACCAAACCTCAGAGATGGCCCCGCCCCCTGCCCCGGAGCCCCGGCCCCCTCATCTCCCTCCCCACAACCTCTCCCCCTGTGGCCCCTCCCCCTGCCCTGCAGCCCCTTCCCTTGTGAACCCTCCCCCACTCCTCAGCTGCCCCGCCCCCTGCCCTGGAGCCCCGCCCCCTCCTCTCCCTCCCCACAACCTCTCCCCTGTGGCCCCTTCCCCAGCCCTGGAAGCCCGCCCCCTTCCCATAGCCCCACCCCCAAACCCTCCTCACAACCTCTCCCCCTCTGGCCCCGCCCACTGCTCACCAGCCCCACCCCTTCCCATAGCCCCACCCCAAACCCTCCTCACAACCTGTCCCCCAGTGGCCCCACCCACTGCTCAGCAGCCCCGCCCCCTTCCCAAAGCCCCACCCCTAATCCTTCCCCACAACCTCTCCCCGTCTGGCCCCGCCCACTGCTCAGCAGCCCCGCCCCTTCCCATAGCCCCACCCCCAAACGCTCCTCACAACCTCTCCCCCTCTGGCCCCGCCCACTGCTCAGCAGCCCTGCCCCCTTCCCAAAGCCCCACCCCCAAACCCTCCTCACAACCTCTCCCCCTCTGGCCCCGCCCACTGCTCAGCAGCCCCAACCCACCCACAGCCCCACGTCCCCCCACAGCTCACAGCCACTTCAGCCCGACAGTTTCTCCCACCAAGTCCCCCCCTTCCCACAATGCCCCTCTGCCCCCCTCCGGTACCGTCTCTTGCTGGGCACGAAGCCGATCTCGTCCCCCTCCCCGTCGGGGTGGACCCGCCGCGCCTGCCACCACTCGTCGTCCGAGGCGTCCACCACGTGCAGCACGTCCCCGAAGCGGAAACTCAGCGCCTGGCTCAGGAACCCGCAGTCCTTCGTCTTGTCGTAGTCGAACAGCGCCCTGTGGGGGCAGGGCTGGGGGTCAGAGAACCCAGGAGTCCGGGCTCCCAGCCCCCACTGCTCTAACCCACCAGCCCCCACTCCCCTCCCAGAGCCGGGGAGAGAACCCAGGAGTCCGGGCTCCCAGCCCCCCGTGCTCTAACCCACCAGCCCCCACTCCCCTCCCAGCGCCGGGGAGAGAACCCAGGAGTCCGGGCTCCCAGCCCCCCCTCCCCTCCCAGAGATGGGGAGAGAACCCAGGAGTCCGGGCTCCCAGCCCCCACTCCCCTCCCAGAGCCAGGGAGAGAACCCAGGAGTCCTGGCTCCCAGCCCCCCCTGCTCCAACCCACCAGCCCCCACTCGCCTCCCAGAGCTGGGGAGAGAACCCAGGAGTCCTGGCTCCCAGCCCCTCCTGCTCTAACCCACCAGCCCCCACTCTCCTCCCAGAGCTGGGGAGAGAACCCAGGAGTCCTGGCTCCCAGCCCCTCCTGCTCTAACCCACCAGCCCCCACTCTCCTCCCAGCGCCGGGGAGAGAACCCAGGAGTCCGGGCTCCCAGCCCCCACTCCCCTCCCAGAGCCGGGGAGAGAACCCAGGAGTCCTGGCTCCCAGCCCCCCCTGCTCCAACCCACCAGCCCCCACTCCCCTCCCAGAGCCAGGGAGAGAACCCAGGAGTCCTGGCTCCCAGCCCCCCCGCTCTAATCCAGCGGAGGAGACTACACTCCCCTTTGCGGAGAGGTGGGATATCGGGGTAACTGGCTTCATGCGGATGAGGGGCAGAGTCAGTGGGGTGGTCAGCAGCCGGGTCCGGGAGGGGGTCGTGCGGGTGGGGACAGTGGAGGGTCGGGGGGGCTCGTGGGGGTCAGTGAGGGGTTGGGAGGGTCTTGGGGCTCTGTGGGGGGATGGGGGTTTCAGGGGGTGGGCAGGCTCCTGGGGCTCTGTGGGGGGTCCGTGGAGGCATGTGGTGGAGTGGAAGATCTTAGGGGGCTGGGGGGGGTGGGGGGGACTCGGGGGGGCTCTCACCGGATATAAAAGCCCCTCTTGGGGTTGCTGCGGAGCGACGCCGTCCCAGAGCCCAGGCTGCTGTTCATCAGCTGCTCCCGCAGGTCGTGGATTTTGGCCTCGAAGCGGCTGTACTCTGGGGGGGGGGATTGGGGGGATGAGGGCCAGGTGATGCCTTGGGCCACCGCCCCCGAACTTCCCTCTCCACCCCTCGTGGTCCCCCAAATCCACCTGGCCAGTGAGACGCCTGCTTCCGGTACAACCCGCCGGTCCTCCCGCCCGCCCTCCATCACTTCATCCCTACATCCCACCCACCCATCTCTCCACCCAACCTCCATCCCCATCCCTCTGTCCTCCCGCCAGCCCCATCCCTCCGTCCTCCTGCCCCCCATCCCTCCATCCTCCTGCCCTCACCCATCCCTCCGTCCTCCTGCCCCCCCATCCCTCCGTCATCCCACCATCCACCCACCACCCTCCATCACCTCATCTCTCCACCCGTCCATCCATTCAACACCCCATCCCTCCATCCTCCCGCCCGCCCACCCAACCTCCATCCCCATCCCTCTGTCCTCCCGCCAGCCCCATCCCTCCGTCCTCCTGCCCCCCATCCCTCCGTCCTCCTGCCCTCACTCATCCCTCCGTCCTCCTGTCCCCCATCCCTCCATCTATCCACCCACCCAACACCCCATCTATCCATCCATCCACCCATCATCCATCACTTCATCCCTCCATCTGTCCATCCACCCAACCTCCATCTGTCCATCCACCCAACACCCCACCTATCTAGCCATCCACCCATCCTCCATCACTTCATCCCTCCATCCCACCCACCTCTCCATCCAACCTCCATCCCCATCCCTCCATCCATCCACCCAACCTCCATCCCCATCCCTCTGTCGTCCCTCCCGCCCGCCCCCATCCCTCCATCATCCCACCCTCACCCATCCCTCCATCCACCCACCACCCTCCATCACCTCATCTCTCCACCCGTCCATCCATTCAACACCCCATCCCTCCATCCTCCCGCCCGCCCACCCAACCTCCATCCCCATCCCTCTGTCCTCCCTCCCGCCCGCCCCCCATCCCTCCGTCATCCCACCCTCACCCATCCCTCCATCCACCCACCACCCTCCATCACCTCATCTCTCCACCCGTCCATCCATTCAACACCCCATCCCTCCATCCTCCCGCCCGCCCACCCAACCTCCATCCCCATCCCTCTGTCCTCCCGCCCGCCCCCCATCCCTCCGTCATCCCACCCTCACCCATCCCTCCATCCACCCACCACCCTCCATCACCTCATCTCTCCACCCGTCCATCCATTCAACACCCCATCCCTCCATCCTCCCGCCCGCCCACCCAACCTCCATCCCCATCCCTCTGTCCTCCCGCCAGCCCCATCCCTCCGTCCTCCTGCCCCCCATCCCTCCATCCTCCTGCCCTCACCCATCCCTCCGTCCTCCTGCCCCCCCATCCCTCCGTCATCCCTCCATCCACCCACCACCCTCCATCACCTCATCTCTCCACCCGTCCATCCATTCAACACCCCATCCCTCCATCCTCCCGCCCGCCCACCCAACCTCCATCCCCATCCCTCTGTCCTCCCGCCCGCCCCCCATCCCTCCGTCATCCCTCCATCCACCCACCACCCTCCATCACCTCATCTCTCCACCCGTTCATCCATTCAACACCCCATCCCTCCATCCTCCCGCCCGCCCACCCAACCTCCATCCCCATCCCTCTGTCCTCCCGCCCGCCCCCCATCCCTCCGTCATCCCACCCTCACCCATCCCTCCATCCACCCACCACCCTCCATCACCTCATCTCTCCACCCGTCCATCCATTCAACACCCCATCCCTCCATCCTCCCGCCCGCCCACCCAACCTCCATCCCCATCCCTCTGTCCTCCCGCCAGCCCCATCCCTCCGTCCTCCTGCCCACCATCCCTCCATCCTCCTGCCCTCACCCATCCCTCCGTCCTCCTGCCCCCCCATCCCTCCGTCATCCCACCATCCACCCACCACCCTCCATCACCTCATCTCTCCACCCGTCCATCCATTCAACACCCCATCCCTCCATCCTCCCGCCCGCCCACCCAACCTCCATCCCCATCCCTCTGTCCTCCCGCCAGCCCCATCCCTCCGTCCTCCTGCCCCCCATCCCTCCGTCCTCCTGCCCTCACCCATCCCTCCGTCCTCCTGTCCCCCATCCCTCCATCTATCCACCCACCCAACACCCCATCTATCCATCCATCCACCCATCATCCATCACTTCATCCCTCCATCTGTCCATCCACCCAACCTCCATCTGTCCATCCACCCAACACCCCACCTATCTAGCCATCCACCCATCCTCCATCACTTCATCCCTCCATCCCACCCACCTCTCCATCCAACCTCCATCCCCATCCCTCCATCCATCCACCCAACCTCCATCCCCATCCCTCTGTCGTCCCTCCCGCCCGCCCCCATCCCTCCATCATCCCACCCTCACCCATCCCTCCATCCACCCACCACCCTCCATCACCTCATCTCTCCACCCGTCCATCCATTCAACACCCTATCCCTCCATCCTCCCGCCCGCCCACCCAACCTCCATCCCCATCCCTCTGTCCTCCCGCCAGCCCCATCCCTCCATCCTCCTGCCCTCACCCATCCCTCCATCCTCCCGCCCGCACCCCATCCCTCTGTCCTCCTGCCCCCCCATCCCTCCATCTATCCATCCACCCAACACCCCACCTATCTATCCATCCACCCACCCATCCTCAATCACTTCATCCCTCCATCCCACCCACCTCTCCATCCAACCTCCATCCCCATCCCTCCATCCATCCACCCACCCAACCTCCATCCCCATCCCTCCGTCCGTGCATCCACCCAACCTTCATCCCCACCCCTCCGTCCGTCCTCCACCCACCCAACCCCCATCTATCCATCCACCCACCCATCCTCAATCACTTCATCCCTCCATCCCACCCACCTCTCCATCCAACCTCCATCCCCATCCCTCCATCCATCCACCCAACCTCCATCCCCATCCCTCCATCCGTGCATCCACCCAACCTTCATCCCCACCCCTCCGTCCGTCCTCCACCCACCCAACCCCCATCTATCCATCCACCCACCCATCCCTTCACCCGGCTGGACAACCCCCAGGCATCCCTCCATCCTTCCAACCTCCATCCGTCTTTCCAACCCCATCTGCCCACCCACCCAACCCCGGATCCAAACCCTGTCCCACCCTCCACACCACCCAGAGGCGGGATGCGCCTCCAGCCCCGCCCCCCACCCCCAGCTGAGACTCACCATCAGGTTTATACTGTGCGATGATCGTCACCGTCTGCCCAGCATTTTTCAGAGCGATGGCAGCCTGCTCGTGGGTTGCGTTCCGGAGATCCACCCCGTTCACCTGCGGGGAGAGGGAAGCCACGTCAGGGGGGCGGGGAATGGGGCAGGGGCCTGTCCCCTCTAGGGGGCGCCGGCTCCCATCTGGCCCCAGGGCAGGGACTGGCTGGCTCAGGGGGGCGGGGGATGGGGCAGGGTCCTGTCCACTCTAGGGGGCGCCGGCTCCCACCCAGCCCCAGGGCGGGGACTGGCTGGCTCGGGGGGGTGGGGAATGGGGCAGGGGCCTGTCCCCTCTAGGGGGCGCCGGCTCCCACCCAGTCCCAGGGCGGGGACTGGTTGGCTCAGGGGGGCGGGGGATGGGTCAGGGGCCTGTCCCCTCTAGGGGGCGCCGGCTCCCACCCGGCCCCAGGGCGGGGACTGGCTGGCTCAGGGGGGCAGGGAATGGGGCAGGGGCCTGTCCCCTCTAGGGGGCGCCGGCTCCCACCCGGCCCCAGGGCGGGGACTGGCTGGCTCAGGGGGGCAGGGAATGGGGCAGGGGCCTGTCCCCTCTAGGGGGCGCCGGCTCCCACCCGGCCCCAGGGCGGGGACTGGCTGGCTCAGGGGGGCGGGGAATGGGGCAGGGGCCTGTCCCCTCTAGGGGGTGCCGGCTCCCACCTGGCCCCAGGGCGGGGGCTGGCTGGCTCAGGGGGGCAGGGAATGGGGCAGGGGCCTGTCCCCTCTAGGGGGCGCCGGCTCCCATCCGGCCCCAGGGCAGGGACTGGCTGGCTCAGGGGGGCAGGGAATGGGGCAGGGGCCTGTCCCCTCTAGGGGGCGCCAGCTCCCATTTGGCCGCAGAGTGGGGGATTGGCTGGCTCAGGGGGGCGGGTTCTTACCGAGAGGATCTGGTCCCCTTTCCGCAGCTCCCCACTCAGGTCAGCCGGCCCCCCGGCCAGGATGAAGGAGATGAAGATTCCTTCGCCGTCCTCACCCCCGACAATGTTGAATCCCAGGCCCGTCGAGCCACGGTGGATGATGATCCGGCGGGGTTCCCTAGGGGGGTGAGGTGGGGG
Organism: Glyptemys insculpta; assembly: GCA_032172135.1. Taxonomy (NCBI): domain Eukaryota; kingdom Metazoa; phylum Chordata; order Testudines; family Emydidae; genus Glyptemys; species Glyptemys insculpta. Next base: position 14,743,636 of record JAVMKA010000017.1, on the reverse strand, counting down.
TAGAGAGGTCAGGAACCCCCACGGGGAAGGGGGACAGTCACCGACGAAGTCCCGCAACACCCCACCACCAGAGTGCACAGCGGGGGACGCAGAGCACCCAGGAACGATGGGGTGTGTGAGGTCTGACTGTAATGACCCCTTTAGGTTACAGTGGGTGGGTGTATGTCTCATGGGCGACGGTAGCTTACGTGTGCGGCTGTATGTCGCTGCAACTTTGTGTGTGTGTGTGTTTGCCTCGTGCGCCTGTACATCACAGGCGCACTCTTGAACCTCCACAACATGTAGGCACCTGTACTTTCAACGGCGCGTGTGTGCATTTGCCAGTACCCCTCCTGTTTGCCTGTATGCAAGGTGTACACCTTGCGGATGCGCCCGTGTGCCTGTACTTCATCATGAGGCTGTAAGGGTTGCATGGACTGGCAGGGCGCCTGTATCTTATCTGTGTGCTTGTAGCACCTGTTACAGGATGTGATAACATATACATTTGACATGCACTCCTATTTGAACGCCTGTACATCCTGTGGGCACCTGAACATTACATGGTAGCCTGTAGGTCACACGTGTGGCCGTGTGTTACATGTGTACCTGTATATTCCAGATGCGGCTGTATATTCTGTAAATACCTATACAGCATCTGAGCGCCTGTACCTTACCGAGTTGCCTGTTCATTATGTGGCTGAGTGTATGTCAGAACGGTGTATGTGTGTTATGTGGGTACCTGAATGTCTCACGGCTGCTTGTCTATTAGTTGTGCGCCTCTGTGTTATGTACACAGCTGTACATTACCTGTGCGCCTGTGTGTTACGGTGTGTGGCTGTATATTACCTGTGCACCTGTATATCACGGTGTGTGGCTGTCCATTACCTGTGCGCCTGTATGTCACGGTGTGTGGTTTTACATTACCTGTGCGCCTGTATGTCACGGTGTGTGGCTGTACATTACCTGTCCGCCTGTATGTCACAATGTGTGGTTTTACATTACCTCTGCGCCTGTACATTACGGTGCGTGGTTGTCCACTGCCTGTGCACCAGTATATCATGCATGCGGCTGTGTGTTACATGTATGCCTGTATGTTACAGGTACACCTGTCGTCTCCTGCACTCAGGTGCCTACACTTCAGACGGATAACCGTGTGCACCCCTGGCAGATGAACGCCATTAAGAGGCCACAAAGGGGGTGATCTTTGTACACCCCAAACCGTGCCCCCTTCCTCTCTGGGCGGCAGGCGCCAGTCACCTCCCTCCCTCGGCACCCAGCCCCGCTAGGGGGCAGCCCCCAGGGGAGGGGCAGGGGCTTTGCTCACCTGGGTATGTCCTCTTCCCCCATCATCTCTTTGGGGATGGGGGAGTAGCGCCGGGGGGAGGTGGGGGTCATGGCTTGGGGGTAGTCGGTCCCCAGGTAACTCTGGTGGCTGATTTCGTTGTCCAGGTGCTGGGAATACGCTGGAGCGGGGAGAGAAAAGGGGGCGGCGTTAATGGCTGAGATGTGGCCACCTCTGGGGTGGGGTGGCCGTTCAGGCCGGGCTCCCGCCCCGCTCCCTGCCCCCCCCCCAGCACAGTTCTCACAGGTGGTGATGTCGGGCGGGGCGTAGGAGTCGTTGAGGTACATGTTGGTGGGTTTGGCCACCTTCAGGTAGACGACGTCGTACGTGTTCTTCAGCGCGGCCACGGCGTCCTCGTGCATCACATCCTCCAGGCTGACGTTGTTCACCTGGAGGGGGGGGGGGGACGGGGACGACGCAGGGTCAGACCCATGGGCCCCATCTCCCCCCCCCCAGTATCCCACCTGCCTCCTGCCCCGGCTCAGACCCACGGGCTCTTCTACTGTCGGCGATATCCAGTGGCAGGGAGTTCTGCAGGGAGTCCCCACACAGCTCAGCACCCCTCCCCGCTCCAGTAAGCCCCTCCCACTCAGCTTTTCCCCTGACGTAGGCTCCTCCCCCTCAATTAGGCCCTGCCCCTAACTCCCTCCACTCTGCTAAGCCCCTCCCACTCAGCTCCCTCCTCTCAGCTAAGCACCTCCCACTCAGCTTTTCCCAGACATAGGCTCCTCCCCCTCATCTAAGCCCCTCCCCTCAATTAGGCCCCTCCCCTAACTCTTTCCACTCCGCTAAGCCCCCTCCCACTCACCTCCCTCCTCTCAGCTAAGCACCTCCCACTCAGCTTCCCCCCTCACTTAGGCTCCTCCCCTTCAACTAAGCCCCTCCCTCCACTAACCCCCTCCCACCCTGCTAAGCCCCTCCCACCCTCCACTCCCTCCGCTCAGGCCCATCCCCCCCGGGGGCTCAGTTAACCCCTGCCTGGCTGGGGGGGCGACTCACCGCCAGGATCTTGTCCCCGATCTGGAGGCGCCCGTCCTTGTGGGCGGCCCCCCCCTCGATGATCTTGGTGACGTAGATGCTGTTGTCCCCGGGGATGTGCTGGTTCCCGACACCCCCCGCGATGCTGAACCCCAGACCTGAGCAGGGGGGGAGGGGAGAGAGATTCAGAGCGGGAGATTTTCGGGGCCGGGGGGGCAGACAGATCTGGGGCAAGTCAGAGAGAAAGGGACGGGGGGGGAGATCCCGGGGGTTCCCCCTCTGGGGAGGATGGGGAGATGATGGGGTTTGGGGGGATCCCGGGAAAGAAAGGGGGAACCTCTGCCCGAGGGGGAGGATCTCCTAGGAGAAGAAAGGGGGGGCCGTCAGGGGAAGCAGAGACTGTATGGGGGGGCTAGTAGTGATGTGGAGGGGACTTCAGGGGGACCCCTGGCTTTGGCATGTGCTGGGTCCAAGGGCCTCTCTCCAGTATGTGGGTTATCCGGTGGGGGGGGTCTCTCAGTGGGGGGGGACCAGGGGGTATTGAGGGGTTCTCTTTGGGGGTTCCTTAGCAGGGGACCAGGGGGGTGGACGATGGAGACCCTGGATCTAGGGGGGATCTGGGGTGTTCTCTTGGGAGGCCCCAGGAGCAGGAGGGGGGTGTGGGGGTGGCTGGCGGGGCAGGGGGTGTATGTGACCCCCAAGGGAAGACGGGGGGTGCACAGGCACATCCCCAGCCATGGGGGGGGGTCTCTCAGAGGGAGGATGTTCCCAAGGAGCTTGGGGGGCTGTCTGGGGTATCCCGAGCCATAGGGAGGTTTCAGGGGGGCTATCCAGGGGGCTCCCCAGCCGCAGGGCGTCTCTGACCTTTGGGCCCCTTGATGAGCTTCACCTCCATGACCTTCTCGGCCAGGGCCTTACGCCGCATGACGTAGAGACGCACGATGGAGCCGGCTTCCTTCAGCGCCTCCACCGCCGTGCTGTGCGTCACCTCTCGCACGTCCACGTCATTCACAAACAGGATGCTGTCATTCACCCTGGGGCAGGGACATGGGGAGGGGGCGGATCAGGGGGATTCACGGGGGCGGGCACGGCGCCAACTGGGGCCCAGGCGGCCCGGGGCAATTGTGAGCGGGTGCCGTGCGCAAGCGTGCGACATGTGTGACGAGCGAGCATGCGATGAGCGATGGCGCAATGGGGGAGAAACGAGCAGCCGTGCAAGGAGCGCTTGGGCGGGTATGCCATGAGCAATTGGGGAATGAGTGTGCAAAAAGTAACAGAGCGGCAAGCAATTGTGCAGTGAGCAGTTGTGAGCCTCTGCAATTAGCAGTTGTGCAATGAGTGTGCAACGACCAACTGGGCAATGAGAGATTGTGCAACAAATGATTGTGAGCATCTGCAAGACCGATTATGCAAGGAACAAACTAGGAGAGTCTGCAATCAGCTGTTGTGCAAGGAGCAATTGTGCAAGGAACTAGTAGGTGTGTGTGCAAGGAGCAGTCGTGCAAAGAGTCATTGTGAGCACATGCCATGAGTGATTGTGTGATGAGGAATTGCGCAGAAAGTTATTGTGATCACAGGGAATGAGTGTGACGAACTGAGACTGTTCTTAAAGTGGTCTGTGAATGCTGACAGGGGAGTGTGGCTAGGATAGTCTGCAATGGGGGATGGGAGACTGACCGATGGAGAATACCTGAGCAGGTAACATGAGAACCCAGGAAGGGGTTAGAGGCCAGGTGACACCTTTGCCCGGGAAACTGAACAAAGGCTGTGGGAGGGGTCGCTGAAGGCAGAGTTTCGGGAGCTGGCTAGTGACCATGGCTGGGAGGCAGACGGGGCTCTGACCTCCCAGGGGGGCTAGGGTGCCCGGGGACCCCAAGATGGACCTAACTGAGGGGTATCCTGTTGTCTGCGCCTGCAAGACCTGTCTTGGACTGTATTCCTGTCGTCTAAATAAACCTTCTGCTTTACTGGCTGGCTGAGAGTTATGGTGAATCGCAGGACGCCGGGGGGTGCAGGGCCCTGAGGCCCCCCATACTCCGTGACAACTGGTGGCAGCGGCGGGATCTACTGCACCCCGTGGACGGCGCTTCCTGCAGTAAGTGACTGGGGGAGAAGTAAAACGAAGGGGGATTGACGGGGACCAGGCGTGCTGAAGAGTCAGAGACGGTTATCACCCCTGGGAGTGTGTGACCAGCGAGAAGGACTTTTGCAGTAACAGGGTCCCCCGGGGGATCGCAGCGAGTGGTCCCAGGGGCGGAGGAGTCTGCAGCTCGACCCTGGCAGAGAGGTGGTGACCTCGAGAAGGGCTGGCACACTAGGGGTCTCCCGGGAAACTGTGGGGAGCGGTGAGCACACAGGCCTGTGAGTGGCCAGCAGGAAGATGTATGCCAAGCGGCGTAAGAGCGACCTGCTGGAGCTGTGCAAGCAGAGGGGGGTGCGCATTGGGAAGCTCACCAAAGAACAGCTCATTGCCCAGCTGGAGAAGGGAGATCGCTCGAATGAACTGATCCCTGTCTCTGAGGGAAGCAGCCTGGCAGATGCAGCGCAGGCCCCAGTGTCTGTCCCATCTGGGAGTGGTCAGCCGGCTGCTGAGGGCTTCCCAAGACCCCTCCTTCCTATGCCTAGGGGAAGGGTGGGGAGGAGCCCAGCAAATACCGAGGGCGCGGTGACCCCCCCCGGCCAGCAGGGGATCCTCCCGGCCACGCGCGCCATCCGTGGAGCGGAATGGGCTGGACTGGGAGAAAGAGCTAAAACTGAGAGAGCTGGAGAATCGTGAACAACAGAGACAGCATGAAGAGAAACAGAGGCATCATGAACGGGAGGAGAATGAGAGACAGAGGCAGCATGAAGAGAGACAGCGTCAGCATGAACTGGAGCTGGCGAGGCTGAAGGGCCGCGAGACCCCAGCTGCGGTGAGTGAGGGGGGACCCAGGACTGCACGGAGCTTTAATAAGTGCATCCTGGCCCCACGTAAGGAGGGGGAGGACATGGATGACTTCCTGGATGCCTTTGAGACGGCCTGCGAGCTGCACCAGGTTGATCCTGCGGACAGACTCCGGGTCCTTACCCCCTTACTGGACCCCAAATCCGTGGCATTGTACCGCCAACTGGAAGAGGCGGAGAAAGGGGACTACGAACTATTCAAAAAGGCCCTGCTACGTGAGTTTGGGCTGACTCCTGAGATGTACCGGGAAAGGTTCCGGAGTCAGGATAAAACCCCTGAGATCTCATATCTGCAACTAGCCGTCCGCATGGAGGGATACGCCAGCAAGTGGGCTGATGGGGCCCAGACGAAGGAGGACCTGGTTAAACTGCTGGTACTGGAGCAACTGTATGAGCGGTGTCCATCCGACCTGAGGCTGTGGTTGGTGGACAAAAAGCCAGAGAACCCGCGACACGCAGGGCGGCTGGCCGATGAGTTTGTAAAGAGCCGGTCAGGGGATAACAGGGAGGAGTCCCAAAGGAACAGTCCCACCACAACACAGAGAGAGAGTCACCATGGGACCTCCCCGTGGGAAAATACGGAGAACCCCCATCAAAGGGGAACATCCGGCGTCAGGGCCATCCGACCCACTCGAGGGGACCCACGGGACATGGGCTGCTATCACTGTGGCCAAAGAGGCCACATACGGGCCCAGTGCCCCAGACTCAGGGACAGACTGAGCAGACCAAACCCACAGAGGGTTGACTGGGTAGAGACCCAGCCGGGCGAGAGGCAGCATTCCCAGGGAAGGGGGGCTGGCAGAGTATCACCTGCTAAGGAGGGAGGAGAGCTCCAGGCCAGCTCCTCTGGGGGGCTGGATGCTCCAGACTCAGGGTTTTTGGTTAATACGGTGGGCGCGGGGCTGTCCCTGCTGAGCGAGTACCTTGTTCCCCTGGAGGTGGATGGGAGGAAGGTCGATGGATACTGGGATACGGGCGCAGAGGTGACGCTGGCCCGGCCCGAGGTGGTGGCCCCAGATCAGGTGGTGCCCAACACCTACCTGACCCTGACGGGGGTGGGCGGGACACCAGTCAAAGTGCCCGTGGCGAGGGTACACCTGAAGTGGGGGGCCAAGGAGGGCCCCAAGGATGTGGGGGTACACCCGTATTTGCCCACTGAGGTGTTGATGGGGGGGGACCTGGAGGACTGGCCAAGCGACCCAGAAAGTGCACTGGTTGTGACCCGCAGTCAGAGCCGGCGAGGGGCACTGCGCCCTGACCTTGGGGAGGGTGCCTTGCCCGAGGCGCAGGACCCTAACCTGGTGGGGAGGGAACACCCAGGGACACGGCTCAGGGAGGCTGCGGCTTCAGACCCAGCCGGCGAGAGAGAACAGGTGGCCATCCCTGTCCCAGCTGCTCAGTTCCAGGCCGAGGTGCAGAAAGATCCCTCCTTGCGGAAGATAAGGGACCTGGCCGACCTCGGTGCGGTACAGACCATGGGGAGAGGTGGCCGGAAAAGGTTCCTGTGGGAGAAGGGGTTCCTGTACCGAGAATGGGCTCCCCCAGGGAAAATGGAGTCAGGGGGGATCAGGAGGCAGCTGGTGGTACCCCAGAAGTATCGCCGCCAGCTGCTGTACCGGGCCCATGACACCCCCCTCTCAGGGCACCAGGGAACCTGGCGTACCCAGCAGAGGCTGCTACGGAGCTTTTACTGGCCTGGGGTCTTTGTTACTGTCCGACAGTACTGCCGATCCTGTGACCCCTGTCAGAGGGGGAGGAAGGCCCGGGACAAGGGGAAAACGGCTTTAGGACCCTTGCCCAGCATAGAGGAGCCTTTCCAGAGGGCGGCCAGGGTAAAAAGGGGGGCTCTGAACCAAGAGAGCCCGAAGCACAGACCTCCAGACTGGAGCGCTGGGAGAAGACCCCAGCCCCGTTGGAACCCCAGGGGTATTGGGGTGGGAAAAGGGCACAGGCCGCATAAACCTTCCCACGTGCGAACTACGAGTGCCATCGAGCACCCCCGACCTAAGGGGGGGCGTGAAACTGGAGGGGCCTGGTGTAATTCTCACCAAGGAATGGGAGGGATGCTGGGGCATCCATGGGAACGGGGGTAGGTTCGAACTTCCCCGGGTCACTGGCTAAAGTGACCCCGCTCAGTTCGGTCTCGGAGGGGGGAGAGATGTGACGAACTGGGACTGTTCTTAAAGTGGTCTGCGAATGCTGACAGGGGAGTGTGGCTAGGATAGTCTGCATTGGGGGATGGGAGACTGACCGATGGAGAATACCTGAGCATGTAACATGAGAACCCAGGAAGGAGTGAGAGGCCAGGTGACACCTTTGCCCGGGAAACTGAACAAAGGCTGTGGGAGGGGTCGCTGAAGGCAGAGTTTGGGAAGCTGGCTAGTGACCATGGCTGGGAGGCAGACGGGGCTCTGACCTCCCAGGGGGGCTAGGGTGCCCGGGGACCCCAAGATGGACCTAACTGAGGGGGTCCTGTTGTCTGCGCCTGCAAGACCTGTCTTGGACTGTATTCCTGTCGTCTAAATAAACCTTCTGCTTTACTGGCTGGCTGAGAGTCATGGTGAATCGCAGGACGCCGGGGGGTGCAGGGCCCTGAGGCCCCCCCATACTCCGTGACAATGAGTGTGGGATGAGCAATTGTGTAGTGAGTGATTATGAACATCTCCAACGAGTGATTGTGCAAGTGTGATTGTGTGCCATGAGCAACTGTGTAACAAGTGTGCAACGGGTGCTGGTGCAGGGAACAATTGTGCAAAGAGGGATTGGGGGAGCCTCTGCAATGAACGATTGTGCAACCAGCAATTGTGAGAATTTGCCATGAGTGATGGGGTCATCAGTGTGCAATGAGCAATTGTGCAAGGAGTGAGGGTGAGCACGTGCCACCAGTGATTGTGTAATGAGCGTGCAATGAGTGGTTGTGCAGTGAGCGATTGTGAGCACTTACAATGGGCAATGGTGCACTGAGAAATTGTGAGCATGTGCCATGAGTGATTGTGCACATGCAATGCGTTTTGGATGAGTGCAACAAGCAGTTGTGAGCATGAGCAATTGTGCAATGAGTGTGCAAGGAGTGTGCGAGGAGTGACTGTGAGCTTGCGCAAAGAGTGAGGGGTGAGTGTTGTGCAACAAATGATGCTGACAGTTTGCAATAAGCGATTGTGTGCAGGCCATGAGTGATTGTATAAGTGTGTGATGAGTGTGCCATGAGTGATTGTGCCCCAAGCAACTGTGCGCACACAAGTGTAAGGAGCAGTTGTGAACATGCAACGAGTGATTGTGCAAGTCATTAGGTGCATGTGCAAAGAACATTTAGCAAACCGGTTCGCACGTGTGCGAGGAGTGATTCTGCACTTGATTGTGCACATGGACAGCCAGCCATTCTGGGCACGAGGCAAGGTGATCGTGCAAGAGGCGGTGGGTGTATATGCAATACGTCACTGTAGGAGCACCGAGGCGTGTCTTTGCACACGTCTGAGGGTTTGTGCAAGTGCTGGGCACGTGCAAAGAAGCAGCGTGCGAGCCAGTGTGCACAGCCACACAATTGCTGAGTGCACACTCACTGCACAGGCTCGTGCGCTCACAACCTTACACCCCCAGTGCACAGGCTCACAATCACTTGCACAATCACTCACTCCCCACTCCCCAGCCCCTCCTCCGCCCCCCACCACTCCACCCCCCCGGCCCCGCGGGTACCTGAGGCGGCCGTCCTGAGCCGCCGCTCCCCCAGGGATGATTTTCGTGATGAAGATGCTGGGGTCGTCCCCAATGTGGGGGTTGTCCGTCCCCCCGGCAATGCTGAACCCCAGCCCGGAGTTACCCTGCAGGAGACACCCCCGAAACCTGTCAGTCGTCCTCCAGGGGCTGCGGGTCGGGAGTGAGGGGCACCGGCAGAGCTGGGGGGGGGCAGGGCTGGGCTAGCAGGGGCTGGGTCGGGAGTGAGGGGCACCGGCAGAGCTGTGGGGGGGGGGGCAGGGCCGGTAGCAGGGGCTGCGGGTCGGGAGTGAGGGGCACCGGCAGAGCTGGGGGGGGCAGGGCTGGGCTAGCAGGGGCTGCGGGTCGGGAGTGAGGGGCACCGGCAGAGCTGGGGGGGGGGCAGGGCCGGTAGCAGGGGCTGCGGCTCGGGAGTGAGGGGCACCGGCAGGGCTGGGCTAGCAGGGGCTGCAGGTCGCGAGTGAGGGGCACCGGCAGAGCTGGGGGGGGCAGGGCCGGGCTAGCAGGGGCTGCGGGTCGGGAGTGAGGGGCACCGGCAGAGCTGGGGGGGGGGACAGGGCCGGGCTAGCAGGGGCTGCGGGTCGGGAGTGAGGGACACTGGCAGAGCTGGGGGGGCAGAGCTGGGCTGGCAGGAGCTGCGGGTCGGGAGTGAGGGGCACCGGCAGAGCTGGGGGGGCAGGGCTGGGCTGGCAGGGGGCTGCGGGTCGGGAGTGAGGGGCACCGGCAGAGCTGGGGGGGCAGGGCCGGGCTAGCGGGGGCTGCGGGTCGGGAGTGGGGTGCACCGGCAGAGCTGGGGGGGGCAGGGCTGGGCTAGCAGGGGCTGCGGGTCGGGAGTGAGGGGCACCGGCAGGGCTGGGGGGGGCAGGGCCGGGCTAGCAGGGGCTGCGGGTCGGGAGTGAGGGACACTGGCAGAGCAGGGGGGGCAGAGCTGGGGGGGCAGGGGCTGCGGGTCGGCAGTAAGGGGCACCGGCAGAGCTGGGGGGGCAGGGCTGGGCTAGCAGGGGGCTGCGGGTCGGGAGTGAGGGGCACCGGCAGAGCTGGGGGCGGGGCAGGGCCGGTAGCAGGGGCTGCGGGTCGGGAGTGAGGGGCACCGGCAGAGCTCACCCGTTCTAACGTGATTTCTTCGTACTCCATCTCCCCCTCCGTCCCGTTCACCTAGACAGAAAGGGGGGGTTGAGAATTGGGCCCCCGCATGGCAGAACGAAGGACAAAGAACAAAGGGACGAGTTAATAGAAAGAAGAGAACCAAGGAAGAGAAGAGAGAATGAAAGAATAAACTCAGAGCCTGAAGAACAAACGAACGAACGAACGAAAAGCCACAAGAGCTATTTGCCTGCATCGGACAAGACCCCCCCATTCACTCCCCCAAATCCCATGGGGGGATCTTCCACCCAACCCCCATGGTTCCTCCCCAACCTGGGAAACGGGGTAAGAACTATAGACTGGACTCTCTATCGAACAGAAGCAGATGTGGGGGTCAGAGATGAGTTTGGGGGGAAGGTTTGGGGGGTCAGATCAGGGGGGAGGAGTTTGGGGGGAAGGTTCGGGGGGAAGGTTTGGGAGGTCACATCGGGGAGGAGTTTGGGGGAAAGGTTGTGAGAAGGTTTGGGGGGGTCAGATCAGGGGTGAGTTTGGGGGAAAGGTTCAGGGGGTCACATCAGGGGTGAGTTTGGGGGGAAGGTTTGGGGTGTCACATCAGGGGCGAGTTTGGGGGGGAAGGTTCGGGGGGAAGGTTTGGGGGGGTCACATCAGGGGTGAGTTTGGGTGGAAGGTTCGGGGGGAAGGTTGGGGGGTCACATCAGGGGTGAGTTTGGGGGAAGGTTCAGGGGGTCACATCAGGGGTGGGTTTGGGGGGAAGGTTTGGGGTGTCACATCAGGGGTGAGTTTGGGGGGAAGGTTTGGGGGGGGTCACATCAGGGGTGAGTTTGGGGGGAAGGTTCGGGGGGAAGGTTTGGGGGGTTACATCAGGGGGAGTTTGGGGGGAAGGTTTGGGGGGTTACATCAGGGGGAGTTTGGGGGGAAGGTTGGGGAACTGGGGGGCGTTTGGGCGAGGGGAAGATTTGCGGGGGAGTTTGGGGTGGGGGGGACGGTTCCCAGAGATGAAGGTGCGTCTAGGAGGAAGCTGCACCAGTCCAGACACGAGGCTCCCCCCATCCCCCAACCCCCCCTGGGCCCCCCCACTTGGCTACTCACATACGCTGGCGCCTCCAGCGTGTCCGTGTTGACGATGACGGGTGGAGAATTCGCCTGCAGGAGAGACGGAGGCAAAAGTAGGAGACCCCAGCGTGAGCTGGAGGCATCTCAGCCGCTTCTCCGGGGTGCCACCAGCCCCCCGAGATACCAGATCCCCGCCCCCCCGGGAGGAGACACCCCCAGACCGGAGGCAAGTGTGCCACCCTCCAGGCACCCCTGCTTGTCCTTGGGTTCGCAGTGAGCCAGAGGCTCTGGTCCCCCCAAAACGGGTGGGCGAGACCTGGGGACTTTTGGGGCGGAAGAGGAAGATCCCCCCCAACTTTATGCTGCGCCCCAGAAGCAGCCGCACGCCAGCAGGGCTGGGGGGCCCAGCCAGAGGCTGCACCCTGAGCCCTGAAAGGGACCGGCCCCCCCAAATATTCAACCCATCGAGCTCCAAAATGTGACCCTCTGAAATGTCACATCCCAAACGATACAGCAGCCTCGAAAGCTCCTGAGGTTTTGTCCCCCGCAAACAGTGAGGGAACCCCAAAAAACCGACACTGAACCAGCACCCCTCAAAATTCATGGGACCCCCTGCGAATATCCCCCAGCAAAAAATCAGCCCAAATATTCACCTGAACCCCCCAAAACCATCACTCTGAACTGACACACCAGGAACACCCCCAAATAGCACCACACCAAACCGACAGCCCCAAAGCACCCGGGGAACCCCCAAACTCGACATCTGCGACCCGTCAAACTAAAACTTCAGCGCCACATTTGACCTCAGGGCGGGGCTAGCAGGGGCTGCGGGTCAGGAGTGAGGGGCTGGGGGGGGCAGGGCTGGGCTGGCAGGGGCTGCGGGTCGGGAGTGAGGGGCACCGGCAGAGCTGGGGGGGGCAGGGCCGGGCGTGCAGGGGCTGCGGGTCGGGAGTGAGGGGCACCGGCAGAGCTGGGGGGGCAGGGCTGGGCTAGCAGGGGCTGCGGGTCGGGAGTGAGGGGCACCGGCAGAGCTGGGGGGGGCAGGGCCGGGCGTGCAGGGGCTGCGGGTCGGGAGTGAGGGGCACCGGCAGAGCTGGGGGGGGCAGGGCTGGGCTAGCAGGGGCTGCGGGTCGGGAGTGAGGGGCACCGGCAGAGCTGGGGGGAGCAGGGCCGGGCGTGCAGGGGCTGCGGGTCGGGAGTGAGGGGCACCGGCAGAGCTGGGGGGAGCAGCGTAACTCTGTACAGGGAAACACCCCACCCCAGAGGTGGCTGCATGTTGGCCCCGGGACGGGGAAGGGGGAACTGGCCGGGTTCTCCTTCCTTCGCTGGCTCCTCTCCCTAGCGACTTTCCCAGCTTCCCCCGCCCCGTCCGCCTCGGCAACCGTAACCATGGCGATGCCAGGGAACTGGGACCAAGTACTGCAGGGGGAGACAGTTGTCGTGGCAACAAGGGGCATCGCTACAGTACATGGAGCTCTGACCCACCAGCCCCCGCTCCCCCCTCCGAGAGCCGGGGAGAGAACCCAGGAGTCCTGGCTCCCAGCCCCCCCTGCTCTGACCCACCAGCCCCCGCTCCCCCCCTCCCAGAGCCGGGGAGAGAACCCAGGAGTCCTGGCTCCCAACCCCCCCTGCTCTGACCCACCAGCCCCCGCTCCCCCCCCTCCCAGAGCCGGGGAGAGAACCCAGGAGTCCTGGCTCCCAGCCCCCTAACCAGTAGACCGCCCTCCCCTCCGTATCTCCCAGCGGGGGAGGCTGCGTCTCGAAGCTCCGGCTGAGAAGAGGAGAGAAGGGACATTTCAAATGTGCCTAACGGAGGTTTCCTATTAATTATTCAGAGCCGCCAATGACTCGGCCTTGTTCTCAGCCCAGCCGAGCCCGGCTTTCAGCTGGCAGAAGAGCGATATTTCAGCACCACCCCAGAGGTGGCGGCGTCTCAGCGCCGAGCGAGGGGTCCCCGTGTAGCCAGCCGCCCCGCCCCAGAGGTGGCTGCATCTCAGCGCCTCTCCCACCCTCCCCCGCCAGTTCCTGCAGCAAATTACAATTAGGGGCCTTTAATCAGCTAACTGGGACAGGTGGAGGGTCCCGGAGGGGCACGTAACTAGGGCTGCGTTCAGATCTTGGATGAGAGACCAGCACCCACTGCTCCAGGGCGGTGCTAGGGGGTGCTGTGGGGCAGGGAGCGGGGGGGGGGGCGCTGGGTGGCAGGGAGCGGGGCGGGGGGCTCAGCAGGGGGCGCTCTCCCCTGGCAGGCGGGGCTGGCTCCAGGGTGGCGCTAGGGGGTGCTGGGGTCAGGGGGCGGGGGGGGAGCGCTGTGGGGCAGGGAGCGGGGGGGGCGCTGGGGGGCAGTGAGGGCAGCTCCCCTTTGACAGCCTGGCCATGAACCCAGGCATCCGGGACCAGATCTCCCCAGCAGCAGAGACGCAGCCCCCACCCCTCCGCTCCCCCGGAAACATCCTGCCCAGCCCCCAGCCTCTAATTCAGGGGGGTGCGCACATCTGGAGCCCCTCCCCCGCTCCCCCATTCACAGGCAGGGGTGGTGACGTCAGGGGTCCATCCCCCATGACGTCATGACTGACGCCCCCGCCCCTGCTCCATTCATTGCTCCTCGCTCCCGACCCGCAGCCCCTGTTCGCTCAGCCCGGCCCCCCCCCCCCGGACAGCTCTGCCGGTGCCCCTCACTCCAGACCCACAGCCCCCAATAGCCCAGCCCTGCCCCCCCCCAGCTCTGCCGGTGCCCCTCACTCCAGACCCGCAGCCCCCCAAAATCCCACCCCGCCCCCTTCCCCTCACAGCACCCTACCCCCTACACCAGCCCCCAACCTTCTCCCCCATCCCCCTTCCTGTGCCCCCGGCCCATCCTACCCAGTCCCGTCTCTTCCCCACCCCCCGTCGCCCCCCCAGCTCCTCCCCTTGCCCCCCCCAGATCCCTGCCCCCTCCAGCTCTCCCTCTTCCCTGCCCCCCACATCGCTCTGCCCCCATCTCCCCTCCCCTCCCCCATTACTCCAGTCCCCCCTCCCTCCACTATCCCCCTTCCCCCTCCTCTCCCCCATCCCCCAACTTCCTCCCCCTCCCCTCACACATCACCCCGTTCCCCCCTCCCCCCAGCTCCCCCTTTCCTCACACATCACCCCCGGTCCCCCCTCCCCTCACTATCCCCCTTCCCTACCCCCTCCCCTCCCCCAGCTTCCTCTTCCCTCCCCTCACACATCATCCCCAGTCCCCCCTCCCTCATCCCCTCAACTTCCTCCCCCTCCCCTCACACATCACCCCCAGTCCCCCCTCCCCCATCCCCCCAGCTTCCTCCCCCTCCCCTCACACATCATCCCCGGTCCCCCCTCCCTCCACTATCCCCCTTCCCCCTCCCCTCACACATCACCCCAGTCCCCCCACCTCATCCCCCCAGCTTCCTCCCCCCTCCCCTCACACATCACCCCGATCCCCCCTCCCCTTCCGCATCCCCCGTCCCCCCGCCGCCCCCCGGTACCGTGGCCCGGCCCCGCTGTCTCTGGCCCGGCGGACGTTGTCCAGGAGGCGGCGGCCCATCTTCTTGGCGTACCAGACCGACACGAACATGGCCCCGGTGCGGGGGGGGGATGGGCCCCCCCTCCCCTGCCCCCCCCCGCTGCAGCCCCCGCCCCCAAACGGGGAAGGGCAAAAGCCCGCGGGGGGAGGGACTAACCCCCCCTCCGCCTCCAGCAGCCGGGCCCCCCCCGCACCCCGGGGTGTCCCCCACCCACCCCCCCGCCGGCTGCAGGGAGCCCCCGATCCGCCGCCGCCTTCTCCCCCCGCCGGCCGGGACGCAGACTCCGAAGTGGGGCGGGGGGGGAGGCGATTTTTTATTTTTTATCCCTCCGCCCCCGGCGGCCCCGGCTTCCCCCCCCGCTCGGCGGCCCCTTCCCCCATCCCGCGCCGCAGCCGGGGGGGCGCAGCGAGCCGCGGATCGCGCCTGGATCGTCCCCCTGCGCGTCTGACGGAGCCACGGTCCTGCCGGGAGATTGGGCGACGGGGGGAAGGAGGCAGCTCCCCTCCCCCCACACCGAGGCCATCCCCCCCAATTAAGGGAAAATCACAGCCTGGGTGTCCCCCCCCCAGCTCCGCCGGTGCCCCTCACTCCCGCCCCGCAGCCCCCTGCCCCCCCAGCCCCTGCCGGTGCCCCTCACTCCCGCCCCGCAGCCCCTGCCCCCCCAGCCCTGCCGGTGCCCATCACTCCCGCCCCGCAGCCCCTGCCCCCCCCAGCCCTGCCGGTGCCCCTCACTCCCGCCCCGCAGCCCCTGCCCCCCAGCCCTGCCGGTGCCCCTCACTCCCGCCCCGCAGCCCCTGCCCCCCCCCAGCCCTGCCGGTGCCCCTCACTCCCGCCCCGCAGCCCCTGCCCCCCCAGCCCTGCCGGTGCCCCTCACTCCCGCCCCGCAGCCCCTGCCCCCCCAGCCCTGCCGGTGCCCCTCACTCCCGCCCCGCAGCCCCTGCCCCCCCCAGCCCTGCCGGTGCCCATCACTCCCAACCCGCAGCCCCCTGCCCCCCCCCAGCCCTGCCGGTGCCCCTCACTCCCGCCCCGCAGCCCCCTGCCCCCCCAGCTCCGCCGGTGCCCCTCACTCCCGCCCCGCAGCCCCTGCCCCCCCCAGCCCTGCCGGTGCCCCTCACTCCCGCCCCGCAGCCCCTGCCCCCCCCAGCCCTGCCGATGCCCCTCACTCCCGCCCCGCAGCCCCTGCCCCCCCCAGCCCTGCCGATGCCCCTCACTCCCGCCCCGCAGCCCCTGCCCCCCCCAGCCCTGCCGGTGCCCATCACTCCCAACCCGCAGCCCCCTGCCCCCCCAGCCCTGCCGGTGCCCCTCACTCCCGCCCCGCAGCCCCTGCCCCCCCCAGCCCTGCCGGTGCCCATCACTCCCAACCCGCAGCCCCCTGCCCCCCCCAGCCCTGCCGGTGCCCCTCACTCCCGCCCCGCAGCCCCTGCCCCCCCCAGCCCTGCCGGTGCCCATCACTCCCAACCCGCAGCCCCTGCCCCCCCCCCAGCCCTGCCGGTGCCCCTCACTCCCGCCCCGCAGCCCCTGCCCCCCCAGCCCTGCTGGTGCCCCTCACTCCCGCCCCGCAGCCCCTGCCCCCCCCAGCTCCGCCGGTGCCCATCACTCCCAACCCGCAGCCCCCTGCCCCCCCAGCCCTGCCGGTGCCCCTCACTCCCGCCCCGCAGCCCCTGCCCCCCCCAGCCGTGCCGGTGCCCCTCACTCCCGCCCCGCAGCCCCTGCCCCCCCCAGCTCCGCCGGTGCCCATCACTCCCAACCCGCAGCCCCCTGCCCCCCCCCAGCCCTGCCGGTGCCCCTCACTCCCGCCCCGCAGCCCCTGCCCCCCCCCCAGCTCCGCCGGTGCCCCTCACTCCCAACCCGCAGCCCCCTGCCCCCCCAGCCCTGCCGGTGCCCCTCACTCCCGCCCCGCAGCCCCTGCCCCCCCCAGCCGTGCCGGTGCCCCTCACTCCCGCCCCGCAGCCCCTGCCCCCCCCAGCTCCGCCGGTGCCCCTCACTCCCGCCCCGCAGCCCCTGCCCCCCCCAGCTCCGCCGGTGCCCCTCACTCCCAACCCGCAGCCCCCTGCCCCCCCCAGCCCTGCCGGTGCCCCTCACTCCCGCCCCGCAGCCCCTGCCCCCCCCAGCTCCGCCGGTGCCCCTCACTCCCGCCCCGCAGCCCCTGCCCCCCCCAGCTCCGCCGGAGCCCCTCACTCCAGCCCCGCAGCCCCCTGCCCCCCCCCAGCCCTGCCGGTGCCCCTCACTCCCGCCCCGCAGCCCCTGCCCCCCCCAGCTCCGCCGGTGCCCATCACTCCCAACCCGCAGCCCCCTGCCCCCCCCAGCCCTGCCGGTGCCCCTCACTCCCGCCCCGCAGCCCCTGCCCCCCCCAGCTCCGCCGGAGCCCCTCACTCCAGCCCCGCAGCCCCTGCTGGTGCCCCTCACTCCCGCCCCGCAGCCCCTGCCCCCCCCAGCCCTGCCGGTGCCCCTCACTCCCGCCCCGCAGCCCCCTGCCCCCCCAGCCCTGCCGATGCCCCTCACTCCCAACCCGCAGCCCCTGCTAGCCCGGCCCTGCCCCCCCCAGCCCTGCCAGTGCCCCTCACTCCCGCCCCGCAGCCCCCTGCCCCCCCAGCCCTGCCGGTGCCCCTCACTCCCGCCCCGCAGCCCCCTGCCCCCCCAGCCCTGCCGGTGCCCCTCACTCCCAACCCGCAGCCCCTGCCCCCCCAGCCCTGCCAGTGCCCCTCACTCCCGACCTGCAGCCCCCCCAGCCCAGCCCTGTCCCCCCATCTCTGCCAGCGCCCCTCACTCCCGCCCCCCCCCCCCGCTGCCATTTCATGGATCTCTAGCTCGGTGTTGAGATGCAGCCACCTCTTGGGTGAGGTGCAGCACATGTCTAAGAGCGCACAGCACTGCAGGCAGATTCTTTGGGACAGGAAGCGAAGGAGGTGTCTGTCTCCCATTGACACTGCCACGGGCGGGGGGGGGGTTGTTTAGCCCGCCAGAATGGTCTGACCCAAGGGGGGAATTTAGCCCGGACACCGGGGTCCTGACACCCTGAGCTCCGGGGAAAATTACCTGAGAAACTTTAATGCACCTAAAACCAAGCCATTGAAAACCAAGGCTCTGGTGGTTGGGGGGGCTGGGAGCCAGGACTCCTGGGTTCTCTCCCTGGCTCTGGGAGGGGAGCGGGGGCTGGTGGGTTAGAGCAGGGGGGGCTGGGAGCCAGGACTCCTGGGTTCTCTCCCCGGCTCTGGGAGGGGATTTGGGGCTGGTGGGTTAGAGCGGGGGGCTGGGAGCCAGGACTCCTGGGTTCTCTCCCTGGCTCTGGGAGGGGAGCGGGGGCTGGTGGGTTAGAGCAGGGGGGGCTGGGAGCCAGGACTCCTGGGTTCTCTCCCCGGCTCTGGGAGGGGATTTGGGGCTGGTGGGTTAGAGCGGGGGGCTGGGAGCCAGGATTCCTGGGTTCTCTCCCTGGCTCTGGGAGGGGAGTGGGGGCTGGTAGGTTAAAGCGGGGGGGTTCTAGTCCTCTATCTGTGCCTCAGTTTCCCCCTCTATCACACGGAGCTGGTGTTAACCCTCTCTCCGAGCGTGGGAGGGGTACCGGTGTGGTTCCCTAAAGCGGCCACGCGGTGGCGCCACAGTCCCGCAGGTGGCTGCTTCCGGCACCTCCGCACCATTTTACAAAGAGGCTTAAAGGGAAAGGCCTCCTTTATCGGCGGGGCTGGGGGGGAGGGGGGTTAAATGATGGGGGGGGGGGGGTAAACTTGGGAGACAGAGATGAAGAGTGAAAGAAAGAAAGAAAGAAAGAAAGAAGCTGAGTGAGAAAGAAAGAAAATGCATGGGCAATTATAGCATATAAAAAAGAAGTAAAAAAAAAAAAAAAAGAACCAAGGAACAAATGAAGGAAAGAATCAAACACAGATAGAGAGAAACAATCAAAGTATGAATAAAGGAATGAAAGAAACGAAACCATGGAAAGTGATAATAAATAGAAAGAAAGAAAGAAAGAAAGAAAGATGGAACAAACGAATGAAAGAATGAAGCAAAGAAAGAAGCCACCGAAGTACGACTGGAGGAATGAAAAGAAAGGCCTGGAAAATGATAGAAAATGAAAAAAGAAAAGCAAGAAGTGGTTAGCGAATGGAAGGAAGGAAGAAGGAAGGAACGAAAGAAAGACTGGAATAGGAATAAAAGCAGGAAAGAACCAGCGAGGACTGAATGAACGAAGGGGGTCGGGGGGAATGATAGAAAGAAAGAAAAACGAAAGGCTGGAAGAACGTCAGGCGAGGTATTTCCAGTAGAGATCAGGAGGTGTTAGTACCGTTATACAAGGCACTGGTGAGACCTCATCTGGAATACTGGGTGCAGTTCTGGTCTCCCATGTTTAAGAAGGATGAATTCAAACTGGAACAGGTTCAGAGAAGGGCCACTAGGATGATCCGAGGAATGGAAAACCCGTCTTATGAAAGGAGACTCAAAGAGCTCGGCTTGTTTAGCCGAACCAAAAGAAGGCTGAGGGGAGATCTGATTGCTCCCTATAAATATATCCGAGGGATAAATCCCAGGGAGGGAGAGGAATTATTTAAGATTGGACATAAACTGGCCATCAGGAAGTTTAGACTTGAAATGAGACGAAGGTTTCTAACCATCAGAGGAGGGAAGTTCTGGAACAGCCTCCCAAGGGGAGCAGTGGGGGGGGGGAAAGACGTATCTTCAAGACAGCTTGATAAGTTTATGGAGGGGATGGTAGGATGGGATCGCCTCATTTTGGCAATTAATTGATCTTTGATTATTAGCGGTAAATATGCCCAATGGCCTGTGATGGGAATTCTCTCCCGGGTGCTGGCTGGTGAGTCTTGCCCACATGCTCAGGGTTTAACTGATCGCCATATTTGGGGTCGGGAAGGAATTTCCCTCCAGGGCAGATTGGCAGAAGCCCTGGGGGGTTTTCGCTTCCTCTGCAGTGTGGGGCACGGGTCACTTGCTGGAGGATTCTCTGCAACTTGAAGTCTTTAAACCACGATTTGAGGACTTCAGTAACTCAGGCATAGGTTAGGGGTTTGTTCCAGGAGTGGGTGGGTGGGGTTCTGGGGCCGGCGTTGTGCAGGAGGTCAGACTAGATGATCATAATGGTCCCGTCTGACCTTAAAGTCTATAAGTCTAACTAACAGAATCAACGCATGGGAAAAAATGATCCCAAACTGAAGGAAGGAAAGAGTGAAACCCCCGAAGAACAGAATGAAAGAAAGACCAGATGAAACAGGGAAGGAGAAGTGAACGGAAGAATGGATGCAAAAAGGCCAGAACGAAGGAGGGCAGAAGTGAACTAATGAAAGCAGCACAGAAGAAAGAAAGAAAGAAAGAAAGAAAGAAAGAAAGAAAGAAAGAAAGTTGGGGTGTGGGCAGGGGCAGATGGTCTCCTATATGTTCCCCCCAGGTCCATTGTGGCTTATTTCATGGGGGTGGGAGCGAGGGGCAATGAGGCAGCCCCGCCTGCTGAGCCCCCCGCCCGGCTCCCTGCCCCACAGCGCCCCCTAGTGCCGCCCTGGGGCCAGCCCTGCCTGCCAGGGGAGAGCGCCCCCCGCTGAGCCCCCCCCCGATCCCTGCCCCACAGCGCCCCCTAGCACCGCCGTGGGGCCAGCCCTGCCTGCCAGGGGAGAGCGCCCCCCGCTGAGCCCCCCCCCGCTCCCTGCCCCACAGCGCCCCCTAGCACCGCCGTGGGGCCAGCCCTGCCTGCCAGGGGAGAGCGCCCCCTGCTGAGCCCCCCACCCCGCTCCCTGCCCCACAGCGCCCCCTAGCACCGCCGTGGGGCCAGCCCTGCCTGCCAGGGGAGAGCGCCCCCTGCTGAGCCCCCCCCCCGCTCCCTGCCCCACAGCGCCCCCTAGCACCGCCGTGGGGCCAGCCCTGCCTGCCAGGGGAGAGCGCCCCCTGCTGAGCCCCCCCCCCGCTCCCTGCCCCACAGCGCCCCCTAGCACCGCCGTGGGGCCAGCCCTGCCTGCCAGGGGAGAGCGCCCCCTGCTGAGCCCCCCCCCCGCTCCCTGCCCCACAGCGCCCCCTAGCACCGCCGTGGGGCCAGCCCTGCCTGCCAGGGGAGAGCGCCCCCTGCTGAGCCCCCCGCCCCGCTCCCTGCCCCACAGCGACCCCTAGTGGGCTGCTTCTGTGTTCTGTCCTCTGCCAGCCCTTGGCCGGGGGAGCCGCAGCCCCCGGTTAATTGGATTGTGGCAGGAAGGGAGAAAAGCCGCTTTGGGCGGCTGGGGCAGCTACATAAGGGGATCAGAGAGGGTGGGGGAGAACATCCCCCCCCGCCCCGCCGGTGCCCCTCACTCCCGCCCCACAGCTCCCCCCCCAGTCCAGCCCCTCCTGCCCCACACTCCTGACCCGCGGCCCCTGCCAGCCCAGCCCTGCCCCCCCAGCCTGTCCTAAATGCCTGTTGGGGTGTTGTGAATGCAACACACCCGAAAGCCATTAGCGGGATGCAGCGAAACAACACCCCAAAACTGGGCTGGAATGACCCGTCATGTGTCCCCCAAAACGAGCCCCTGCAAATTCCAAGCTGTTCCCCAAGCCCCCCCCTCCGGCCACCCTCTGTCACCCAACATTTCCAGCCTTCACCTCCACAGCCCCCCAGACCCCACCCTGAAACCATTTGCCCTGCAGAACTGAACTCCCCAAAGGTTATTCCACCCCCCCCTAGGACATCCCCCCCCAAAACCTGGATCCCTTGTTTCATAACAACCCCCCAAGTTTTTATCCGGTGCGCTACACTGAACCCCCAAAACGTCCTGGCAGCTCATACAGCACCCCGAAAATGTCATCCCACATCCACCCCCCCACTTTCATCCCAGCCCCTGCAGCGCCCCCCCCAAAGTTTGCGCCCAGCTAGATCCCCTCAACCGTTCCGACGCCTTCTCCCCTCAAGTCCAAATGGCACCCCCCAAATCAAGCCCCAGGCCAAGTTGCCCCCCAGAAACCCCACAAACCTCTCCTTGGGTCTGAGATGCCAGCGTAGAAATCCCCACCCCCACCCTGTCCTGCCCCCCCACCCCAGCCAGGATCTCTGCCCCGCATAACTGGGGTCTGACCCCCACCCCCGTTATAAATACCTCGCCATGGGGCAGATGGAAGCTGCGCAGGGAGGGGCGGCTGGAGGGCGCGGGGGTCATGCATGGGGGTGGGGGGAAGGGAGGGGTACAGAGCTAGAAAGAGACACACACACACCTAGACACACACACCCAACATTCACACAGAGCTAGACACACACTCACAGATGCATAAATTAGACACACACACCCCATGTACACACACATGCAATGAACACACATATACACACACACTATGTATACACCCAGCTACACACACCATGTCTACACCCAGCTACACACAGACACACACCATGTATACACCCAGCTACACACACACACACACTATGTATACACACAGCTACATACACCATGTATACACCTAGCTATACACACACACACACACACACAATGTATACACCCAGCTACACACACACACACACACTGTACACACACTATGTATACACCCAGCTACACACACCATGTATACACCCAGCTACACACACACACACTGTACACACACACTATGTATACACACACACACTATGTATACACACAGCTGTGTACACCATGTATACACCCAGCTACACACACACACAATGTACACACACTATGTCTACACCCAGCTACACACACACACACACAATGTACACACACACACACTATGTATACACACAGCTACACACAAACACAATGTACACACAGAATGTATACACCCAGCTACACACACACACACACAATGTACACACACTATGTATACACACAACTACATACACACACAATGTACACACACACCATGTATACACACAGCTACACACACACACACACACAAACAATGTACACACACACACACTATGTCTACACCCAGCTACACACACACACACACACAATATGTATACACCCAGCTACACACACACACAATGTACACACAGAATGTATACACCCAGCTACACACACACACACAATGTACACACACAGCTACATACACACACACAATGTACACACACAGCTACATACACACACAATGTGCACACAGAATGTATACACCCAGCTACACACACACACACACTGTACACACACGCTATGTATACACACACACTATGTCTACACCCAGCTACACACACACACACACACACACACACACAATGTACACACGCACTATATATACACACAGCTACACACACACACAATCTACACACAGAATGTCTACACCCAGCTACACACACACACACACCTCGCCTCACCAGACACTCCCCAGTGAACCTCTTGCCCTAGTCCTGCTCCGCCTCCTTGTGTCGGGATTTCCACACACGCCCCCAACCCAACTCACTGCCCCCTAGAGGCCGGGCGAGACTCACCCCTCAACCACACAGCGACGTGGCCAGAGAGGCTCCAGGCAGAGCCGGGGGGGGGGGGGATCTCGCTGCCTTCCAGCCCCCCCCTTCCCCGGCTCCGACCCCCCCAGCCCCCACTCCCCTCCCAGAGCCGGGGAGAGAACCCAGGAGTCCAGGCTCCCAGCCCCCCCTGCTCTAACCCACCAGCCCCCACTCCCCTCCCAGAGCCGGGGAGAGAACCCAGGCGTCCTTGTTGCTGATTTTCTCCTGGTGACTAGTAAATTATGCTCTGTCTGTGTGTGTGAAGTATCCCTCCACAAACATGTGAGTGTGCGCACACACACACACAAAACACACTGGCACCCTCAGATACACCCACGGACACCGACACTGTGATACACTCGGACACAGAGTGACACAGACATTCCCTAATATACACACACTGAGCTACACATGGACACACACCCAGCGACACACCCAGATCTTTATGACACACCTCTGACACACAGACACACACACACTAAGATACACAACTGACCCACACACTATCAAACACCCAGATTAAGATACATACTGACACACACACTAAGATACACATAATGCCACACCCTGTGACACACCTCTCTCTCTCTCACACACACACACACACACACACACACTAAGCTACACACTCACACGTTGAAACAGACACACACAAGGATCTGCTAATACACACTCAGTGACTGTCACACACACTGAGGCAGAGTCAGGCACATGCTAAAACTGACACAAAGGACCCAGTGTGACACACACACACATTAAGAAACACACAAACATGGACTCACATATGCACAGCCGCACCCACGACATACTGTGTTGACACACACACTTAGACACAGTAAGATACACATTGACACACACACCCCCTATGATAGACACACTGACAACCCCAACACACCCCCAGGCACATCACACACACAGATACACACACAGACCAACACTTACACACTGATCCATGAACACATGCACAGAGAGAGACTGACAAACGCACATCCGGACACACACTGACACTCACACACACACAGACCCACTAACACACTCACAGAGAGCTAGTGGTACGCACACACTGACACCCACACACACACTGACACACTCAGACACACACTGACCCACCCACGCTGAAACAGACACACAGATCTGCCAACACACACACACACACACATTGACACACTCACAGGGTGCTAGTGATATGCACACCCTGACACCCGTCTCTCTCACACACACACTGATACACTCAGACACACACTGACACACAAACAGAAACACACACAGATCCACTGACATTCACACACACAGCAACATCTAGATTCACTCACACACACCCAGAGAACGACACACCCAGATCCACTGACACGCACACTCTCATAGAGCCAGCGACACTCCCCGACACACACACACACAGAGCTAGTGATACGCAGACCCTGACCCACACAAACTGACACACACACAGAGTGACATACATAGATCCACTCTTACACCCTCCCCAGATCCACACACACACACACACACACACACACAGAGCGACACACACACACACACACAGCGACACACACACATAGAGACGCCCAGATCCACTAACACCCACTCCCAGAGAGACAGTGCCCCCCAAAATACACCTGCACAGAGGGTGACACACCCAGATCCATTCACACACACAGCACACAGCAACACACAGATGCATCCACACACACACAAACACAGAGTGACACAGAAATCCACTGACACACACACACACAGCAACATACCCAGATCCATTCAGACCCACACATACACACACACACACACACACACACACACACACAGAGCGACACACCCAGATCCACTGACACACACACACACACACACACAGAGCGATACCGCCAGATTCATTCACACACACACAGAGCGACACACCCAGATCCACTCACACACGCACACACACACACAGAGCAACACAGAGATCCACTCACACACACAGCGACACACCCAGATCCACTGACACACACACACACACTGACACAGCGACATACCCAGATCCATTCAGACCCACACATACACAAACACACACACACACACACACACACACAGAGCGACACACCCAGATCCACTCACACACAGAGCGACACACCCAGATCCACTGACACACACACACACACACACACAGAGCGACACACACAGACCCACTGAGATGCCCACTGCCCCAGAGCCAGCGCCCCCCTGTCCCCGACACACTCGCCGGCGGGGGAGGAGCGGGGGGCGGGAGCGGGGGGGGGCTGGGCCGGTGCCCCCCTGTGCTGGCCGGGTGCCCCCCGCCCCCCTTCCTACCTTCATGGGGGAGACGTGGGAGTGGGACACGTAGCCGTGGACGTTCTCGATCTGGGACAGGTTCTTCTCCGAGACGTGCACCAGCTCGGGGGCCTTTACCTGGTTGGGGAGATGCGCCGGGCTCTGCTCCAGTGGCGGGCTGTCCTCATCTTGGTAGCGATATTTCTGGGGGGCGACAAGCACGCCGTGAGCGCCCCCTGCTGGGCCCCCTCTGCCCCGCGGCACCCTGCTGGGCCCTCTCTGCCCCCCGGCGCTCCTGCCGGCCCCCTTCTGCCCCGCGGTGCCCCCTGCTGGGCCCCCTCTGCCCCATGGCGCCCCTGCCGGGCCCCCTTCTGCCCCCCGGCACCCTGCTGGGCCCCCTCTGCCCCCCGGCGCCCCTGCCGGCCCCCTCTGCCCCCCGGCACCCTGCCGGGCCCCCTCTGCCCCACGGCACGCCCTGCTGGGCCCCCTCTGCCCCACGGCCCCCCTGCTGGGCCCCCTCTGCCCCCCAGCGCCCCTGGCGGCCCCCTCTGCCCCCCGTCACCCTGCCGGGCCCCCTCTGCCCCACGGCACGCCCTGCTGGGCCCCCTCTGCCCCACGCCCCCCCTGATGGGACCCCTTCTGCCCCCCAGCGCCCCCTGATGGGCCCCCTCTGCCCCCCGGTGCCCCTGCCGGCCCCCTTCTGCCCCGCGGCACCCTGCTGGCCCCCTTCTGCCCCACGGCACCCTGCTGGCCCCCTCTGCCCCGCGGCACCCTGCTGGGCCCCCGCGGCACCCTGCTGGGCCCCTTCTGCCCCCCGGTGCCCCCTGCTGGGTCCCCTCTGCCCCCCGGCGCCCCCTGCTGGGCCCCCTCTGCCCCCCGGCACCCTGCTGGGCCCCCTCTGCCCCACAGTTCCCCCTTCTGCCCCCCCTCTGCCCCATGGCACTCCCTGCTGGCAACCTTCTGTCCCACAATGCCCCCTGTCAGCCCATTTCTGCCGCATGGCACTTCCTGCCTGCCCTCTCAGGTCCATGGCGTCCTCTGTCGGCCCCCTCTGACCCACAGCGCCCCCTGCTGGGCCCCCTTCTGCCCTGCCACACCCTCTGCCAGCCCCCTTCTTCTCCACGGTGCCCCCTTCTGCCCCACGGCGCCCCTCCTGGCCCCCTTCTGCCCCACGGCCACCCCTGCTGGGCCCCCTTCTGCCCCCCTCTGCCCCGTGGCACTCCCTGCTGGCCACCTTCTGCCCTGCCGCACCCTCTTCCAGCCCCCTTCTTTCCCACGGTGCCCCCTTCTGCCCCCCTCTGCCCCACGGCGCCCCTCCTGGCCCCCTTCTGCCCCACGGCCACCCCTGCTGGGCCCCCTTCTGCCCCCCAATGCCCCCTGCTGGGCCCCTTTTGCCCCCCAATGCCCCCTGCTGGCCCCTCTGCCCCACGGTGCCCCCTGCTGGCCCCCTTCTGTCCCACAATGCCCCCTGCCAGCCCATTTCTGCCCCACGGCACTCCCTGCCTGCCCTCTCAGGTCCATGGCGTCCTCTGTCAGCCCCCTCTGACCCACAGCGCCCCCTGCTGGGCCCCCTTCTGCCCTGCCGCACCCTCTGCCAGCCCCCTTCTGCCCCATGGTGCCCCCTTCTGCCCCCCTCTGCCCCATGGCGCTCCCTGCTGGCCACCTTCTGCCCTACGGTGCCCCCTCCTGACCCCTTTGTGCCCTGCAGCGCCCCCTGCTGGCCCCTTTCTGCCCCACAGTGCCCCCTGCCAGCCCCCTTCTTCCCCACGGCGCTCCCTGCTGGCCCTTCTCTGCCCCACGGTGCTTCTTGGTGCCCCCCTCTGCCCCACTGCATCCTCTGTTGGCCCCCCTCTGCCCCACAGTGTCCCCTGCTGGCCCCCATCTACCCCTCAGTGCCCCCTGCTAGCCCCCTTCTGCCCCATGGAGCCCCCTGCTGGCCCCCCTCTGCTCCGCTCTACATGTCACCCCCTGCTGGGCACCCCATTTTGTCCCACTGCATCCCCTGCTGGGCCCCCTCTGCCCCCTGTCCCACAGTGCCCCCTGCTGGGCTTCCTGCCCCCCACCTCACACTAAAACACCCCTTCCCCTTGGCCCCTCCCTGGCCCCCCAAATCGCCTGCTCCCCCACCAAGTACCCTTTTACCCCGGGGAGGGGGGTTCTAATTGGCACTGAAAATAGCGGGGTTCAACCGCACTGTTTAGATTCACGATCGGGTGGGGGGCCCTCAATTGTGCCCGGCGCTGCACGGAGTGAGAGACAGCCCAGGCTCCACACAGCTCCCCGTCTAAACAGACAGCAGGCGGGATAGGAAACTGAGTCAGGGAGCTGGGGACGTGCCCCTGGTCACACAACAGGCCAGTAGCAGAACGGGGACTGGCACCCCAGAACCAGATATCATTGGCAAGAAAAATCTTTTTTTGCCCCCCCCCCCCATTTTTCAATCCCTCTAGCTAAAAAAACTCCCCGCAGCAGAAAGCCAGAAATGTATTCAGGGCTTCCTCGGGTGTCAGCTCGTTATTTTGTTAATTAAGAAGAGGAAAAAATCATTCGTGCGCTTTTTCATAAGCAAAGCCTCTCACCCCACAACCAACAGGGCAACCCATTTTTAGCGGCGTAGGATTGGGATATAACCCAACCGTCTGCCCCAGCCATGGTTCCCTGCATGTGAAATCGGGGGCCAACCTGATGGATTGTCCTCGTCTGGGGATATTGCGTCTCACCATTTTTGGACCATATCGACCTTAAATACTCTGTACAGTAGAGAGCCAGAAATCTGGATCTAGGGTCTCCCTGGAGCGAGCTTGTTATTGGGCTCGTTAACACAAGACGAGAAAAATAAATTAACAGAGTGCATCATAACTGAATTCTACCACGCAACGCTTCTCAGATAATACGGGAATCGGCCTGGTATAGGATGCTGAATAGATGGATGGAGTACACTCATCGCTAATTTTTGGAGCCTCAGACAGAGCTATCTCCTTCTGAAATTCCAGCCCCAATAATGTCGACACAAACCAGCGTCCACCACATTAAACCAGAAAACCACACAAGTAGGCCAGCTGACCCCATTTGGCAAGCCGCCGTTCACCGCAAAGACCACTCAACGCCAAGAAGTCTGACTCAACACAGAGACCACCCAACACCAACTCCAGAACCAAGACAACCCAACACGAAGAGGACCCAAGGCAAAGACAAGTCAACAGGAAGATGATCGGCCAACAGGGTGGAAGGTTGAATGTACAGGGCTCAAGGAGTCCAATGCTAGTCAACATCTTTGTCAATGATCTGGAGGAAAATGATGGGGAATTCATAGATCCATAGGCCCGAAGAGACCTTTAGATCAGTGGTCCCCAACGTGGTGCTGGCCGGCGGACGAGCATCCGTCGAAATGCCACCAAGAAGCAGTGTCATCCAGAGGCGTCGCCGCTGAAATGCCGCCGATTTTCGGCGGCGACGCCTCTGGATGACGCTGGTTATCGGCGGCGACGCCTATTGACGGGCATTTCGGCGGATGCTCGTCCACCGGCCACGGTCCGCGGTGGCTCGTCGTCTGGCGCCCGCCAGATGAAAAAGGTTGGGGACCACGGAGCTAAGGCATCTTCCAGAAAGAGCATCACTGGAAGCCATCAAGGGATGGAGAATCCACCGCTTCCCTTGGGAGCTGGTTCCCCTTGACTGTTAGAAATTAGGGCCTTATTTCCCGTTTGAATTTGTTGGGCTTTCACTTGTAGCCTTGGTTTTAGTTCTACCTGTCTCCACTTGATTCAAGAGCCCTTTGGTACTTTGGATTTTGATCCTGTAATCAAGTCACCCCTCCATTGTTCTTTGGAGAAGCTAAACAGATGGAGCATCTTCAGCGTAAGTCATCTTCTCCAATCCTCTGATCATTTTTTCTGGCTCTTCCTGGCACTCTCTCTAACCTTTTGTGTGGCCAGATCACAACCCCTGTTCTTTGTTTCTGTCCAGCTTGTCCTCCAATCCAGTTCCCTCTGTATAAGGGCCCTCCTCTTTGCTTCCCACCCCACCAGCGATTGGACCATCTGGTGACTCTCCAAGCCAGCATAAAGATGACCCAACACAAAGACCACCCAACGCAAAGACCCAATGCAAAGATACCACAAAGACCAGCCAACGCAATGACCCAATACGAAGATGTCCCAATGCAACACTGACTCAGAGCAAAGACCAGCCAGCACAAAGATCTAATGGAAAGATCACCCAACGCAAAGACCCAATGACCCATTACAGAGGTAACTGGGTGCAAAGACCCAACATAAATATGACCCAAAATGTCCCGCCTAAAAACTCCTTTTAGAGTTTTTGACAAACTGTTTCCCTGTCTCCCCTGTGAAGCGTCCGTGCTTCTCATGGGAAAGTTCAATGTTTTATCGAAAAACCTGTGACGGAGCAGGGAGCGGGGCGGATTTGACCTGGGAATGTTGCAGGGGGGTTACATTGGGGATGGGAGACTTCCCTTGAAGGAAGCTACCTGAGCTGTAACCTGAGCCAGGAGGGGGGGTGGGAGAAATGACACCTTCTGCCCGGGAGACTGAACAAAGGAGAGGAGGAGCAGAGGGGAGGGGGAAGAAAACGGCTGGAGGGATTTGGGAGTTTCAGTTTGGGGCTGGGTGGTGCAACGCAGGGAACCCCAAGCTGGGGGTCTAAGCTCCCTGAATCCCCCAGAAGGACTTGATTGAGGGGTTCTGGTTGTACCTACACGCTCTGCTTGGGACTGTGTTCCTGTCCTCTAATAAACCTTCTGTTTTACTGGCTGGCTGAGAGTCACAGTGAATCTCAGGAAGAGGGGTGCAGGGTCCTGACTCCCCCACACTCCGTGACAACTGGTGGTAGGGTGGGATCTACTGCATCCCGTGGACGGCGCTTCCTGCAGTAAGTGACTGGGGAGCAGTAAAACGAAGGGGGATTGACGGGGACCAGATGGGCTGAAGAGTCAGAGAGAGACGGTTTCAGGGGGCGATTAACCCCTGGGAGTGTGTGACCAGCGAGAAGGACTGTTGCAGTAACAGGGTCCCCCGGGGGATCGCAGCGAGTGGTCCCAGGGGCGGAGGAGTCTGCAGCTCGACCCTGGCAGAGAGGTGGTGACCTCGAGAAGGGCTGGCACACTAGGGGTCTCCCTGGAGACTGTGGGGAGCGGTGAACACCCAGACCTGTGAGTGGCGAGCAGGAAGATGCCAAGCGGCTTAAGAGCGACCTGGTGGAGCTGTGCAAGCAGAGGGGGGTGCGCATTGGGAGGCTCACCAAAGAACAGCTCATTGCCCAGCTGGAGGAGGGAGATTGCTCGAATGAACTGATTCCTGTCTCTGAGGGAAGCAGCCTGGCAAATGCAGCGCAGGCCCCAGTGTCTGTCCCAGCTGGGAGTGGTCAGCCGGCTGCTGAGGGCTTCCCGAGACCCCCCCTTCCTATGCCTAGGGGAAGGGTGGGGAGGAGCCCAGCAAATACCGAGGGCACCGTGACCCCCCCCCCTCCGGCCAGCAGGGGATCCTCCCGGCGACGCTTGGCATCCGTGGAGCGGAAGTGGCTGGAATGGGAGAAAGAGCTAAAACAGAGAGCTGGAGGATCGTGAGAAACAGAGGCATCATGAACTGGAGCTGGCGAGGCTGAGGGGCCACGGGGCCACGAGCCCCTGGCTGCGGTGAGTGAGGGGGGACCCAGGACTGCACGGAGCTTTGATAAGTGCATCCTGGCCCCACGTAAGGAGGGGGAGGACATGGATGACTTCCTGGATGCTTTTGAGACGGCCTGCGAGCTGCACCAGGTTGATCCTGCGGACAGACTCCGGGTTCTCACCCCCTTGCTGGACCCCAAATCCGTGGCATTGTACCGCCAACTGGAAGAGGCGGAGAAAGGGGACTACGAACTATTCAAAAAGGCCCTGCTACGTGAGTTTGGGCTGACTCCTGAGATGTACCGGGAAAGGTTCCGGAGTCAGGATAAAACCCCTGAGATCTCATATCTGCAACTAGCCGTCCGCATGGAGGGATACGCCAACAAGTGGGCAGATGGGGCCCAGACGAAGGAGGACCTGGTTAAACTGCTGGTACTGGAGCAACTGTATGAGCGGTGTCCATCCGACCTGAGGCTGTGGTTGAGGGACAAAAAACCAGAGAACCCGCGACATGCCGGCCGGCTGGCCGATGAGTTTGTGAAGAGCCGGTCAGGGGGTGGCAGGGAGGAGTCCCAAAGGAACAGGCCCGCCGCGATGCAGAGAGAGAGTCACCCAGGGACCTCCCAAAGGGGGAATATGGGGAATCCCTTCCCAAGGGGAACGCCCAGCGTCAGGGCCAACCGACCAGCTCGAGGGGACCCACAGGACATGAGCTGCTATTACTGCGGCCGAAGAGGCCACATTCGGGCCCAGTGCCCCAAGCTCAAGGACAGACTGAGCAGACCGAACCCACACCGGGTTAACTTGGTAGAGGCCCAGACGGATGAGGGGCAGGCTTCCCAGGCAAGGGGGGCTGGCAGCTTATCAACTGCTCAAGAGAGAGAAGGGCCCCAGGCCAGCTTCTCTGGGGGGCTGGATGCTCCGGACTCAAAGTTGTTTACAGGGTGGGCGCGGGGCTGCCCCTGCGGAGCGAGTGCCTTGTTCCCCTGGAGGTGGATGGGAGGAAAGTTTATGGATACTGGGACACGGGCGCTGAGGTGACGCTGGCCCGGCCCGAGGTGGTAGCTCCCGATCAGGTGATGCCCAACACCTTCCTGACCCTGAAGGGGGTAGGCGGGACCCCATTCAAGGTGCCCGTGGCGAGGGTACACCTGAAATGGGGGGCCGAGGAGGGCCCCAAGGACGTGGGAGTGCACCACCATTTGCCCACTGAGGTGTTGATGGGGGGGGACCTAGAGGACTGGCCAAGCAACCCCCAGAACGCCTTAGTCGTGACCCGGAGCCAGAGCCGGCGAGGGGCACGACGCCCTGACCTCGGGAAGGATGTCACACCGGAGGCACAGAACCCTACCCTGGTGGGGATGGAACACCCAAGGACATGGCTCAGGGAGGCTGTGGCTTCCCGACGAGAGGGAGCAGGTCCCCGTCCCTTCCCCAGCCGCCGAGTTCCAGGCCGAGTTGCAGAAAGATCCCTCCTTGCGGAAGATAAGGGACCTGGCCGACCCCAGTGCGGTACAGACCATGAGGAGAGGTTGCCAGGAGAGGTTCCTGTGGGAGAAGGGGTTCCTATACCGAGAATGGGCTCCCCCCGGGGAGATGGAGTCCTAGGGGATCAGGAGGCAGCTCGTGGTACCCCAGAAGTATCGCCACAAGCTACTGTACCTGGCCCATGACATTCCGTCTCGCAGGGCACCAGGGAATCCGGCGCACCAGGCAGAGGCTGCTATAGAACTTTTACTGGCCTGGGGTCTTTATCAACGTCCGACAGTACTGCCGATCCTGTGACCCCTGCCAGAGGGTGGGGAAGGCCCGGGACAAGGGGAAAGCGGCTTTGAGACCTTTGTCCATCATAGAGGAGCCATTCCAGAAGGTGGCCATGGACATAGTGGGGCCTCTCAGCAAGACAAGCCGGTCAGGGAAGAAATAGATTCTGGTGGTGGTAGATTTCGCCACCCGCTACCCCGAGGCAGTGCCCTTATCGTCCGTCGAAGCCGGACAAGGTGGCCTGGACCGAGGAGTGCCAGGAGGCTCTCCGGGCGCTGAAGGAGGCTCTGGTCAGTGGCCCAGTTCTGGCAAACCCAGACTTTGACAAGCCCTTTATGGTGTTCACCGACGCCTCAGACACGGGACTGGGGGCGGTGTTAATGCAGGAGGATGAAAAGGGGGAGAGACACCCCATCGTGTACCTGAGCAAGAAGTTGGCAGAACTACGCGGCCATCGAGAAGGAATGCCTGGCCATGGTGTGGGCCCTCAAGAAACTAGAGCCATATGTCTTTGGGCGACACTTCACCGTGCACACCGACCACTCTCCCCTGACCTGGCTGCACCAGATGAAAGGAGCCAACGCCAAGCTCCTGAGGTGGAGCCTGCTCCTGCAGGATTATGACATGGACGTGGTCCATGTGAAGGGAAGTGCCAACCTGATAGCGGACGCGTTGTCCCGGAGAGGGGGCACCGAACTTCCCCAGGTCACTGGGCAGAGTGACCCCGCTCAGTTCAGTCTCGAAGGGGGGAGAGATGTGACGGAGCAGGGAGCGGAGCAGGGAGCGGGGCGGATTTGACCTGGGAATGTTGCAGGGGGGTTGCATTGGGGATGGGGGGCTTCCCTTGAAGGAAGCTCCCTGAGCTGTAACCTGAGCCAGGAGGGGGGTGGGAGAAATGACACCTTCTGCCCGGGAGACTGAACAAAGGAGAGGGGAGGGGGGAGAAAGCTGCTGGAGGAGGGGTTTTTTTCAGTCTTGGGCTGGGTGGTGCAATGCAGGGAACCCCAAGCTGGGGGTCTAAGCTCCCTGAACCCCCCAGAAGGACTTGATTGAGGGGTTCTGGTTGTACCTACACGCTCTGCTTGGGACTGTGTTTCTGTCATCTAATAAACCTTCTGTTCTCCTGGCTGGCTGAGAGTCACGGTGAATCTCAGGAAGGGGAGTGCAGGACCCTGACTCCCCCACATTGCGTGACAAAACCCAATGCCCAAAATCTGAAAACATTGGGGGGGGGGGGGGGGGAATTCTCCCTGGAAATGCTGCCAGAGAAGCTCATGAGAGTTGGCGTTCAGGTGCTGATTCTGGAGTTCCCCAATTGGGCTATTTCTCCCATGATGCACCACAGTCAGGGACTCCCATGGTGGCACGGGAAGAGGGGGGGTGGAAACGCGGTGCATTATGGGAGATGTATCCAGCCAGGGAGGAGGGGCTATAGAGGAGCATGAGTCATGTCATCAACCGCTCCCAGGAAGCATTTCTGAATTAAAATAGTTTGGGGTTTGGCCGAGATTTTTCAGCGTGAAATCAGGGCCCCATTGCAGTACACAGACCCCGGGCCCCTCCACTGATTGGGCCTCCAAATTGACCCTAATTGTGAGCTCCACAGTGAAAAGTGAGTGAACGTTCACGAGGTGTCACAACAACAAATGTTGATTGGAAAATGGGTGCCAAAGGGAGACCGAAAATGGAATTAATCCGAACACAAAGACCCCCTGATAAAGACTCTGGTAAGGTCATGCCTGATGAACAAGAGACGCATGGGACCCCAAATCAATGGACCACAACTGATTTGTTGAAAATTACGCCTAATTGGCAGGCAGGATAATGAAGGCATGGGTGATTCCAACCAGCCCGCCCTTTAGGGGTTTGTGGCGGGGCCAGGCAACCCCCGGGACTAGAGGGAGGGGCCAGGCAACCCCGCCTTAACCCAGAAGGAGTTAAGCCCCAGGGACTGACAGCGGAAGTCCCGCCTCCCTGGGCGGACTGGGCATGCTCCAAGTGCTATAGGAGTATAAAGGGAGGGAGACCGGCTCAGTCTGTGCGGGAGCCTGTAGGTGAAGGACCTGCTGGGAAGCGCTTGTGGCGGACCAGCCACAGCCGATGGCTACGCTGGGAAGAGACGCTGTCCACGGCCAGCCGGCGCCCCGGCGCTAAGAGGAGACCCAGGGGACGACCGAACTCGCCGAGCACCAAGGACCCGTCGACTCCTGGGAGACCCCAGCGGAGACTCTGGTAGGAAGGGACCCCGGGAGGGTGACAGAGTGGTACCCCCCCCCGGGGAAGCTCAGCGTGTTTCGGTCGGAACCCCCCCGCTGAGCTGGTAGAAAAGCCGCACGCTACCCTCTGCCCGAGGGTCGCTTTTGGGACTCCGGCCGCAAGGCCACGCTGCCCTCCGCCCGAGGGTCGCTTCTGGGACTCCGGCCGCTAGGCCACGCTGCCCTCCGCCCGAGGGTCGCTTTTGGGACTCCGGCCGCTAGGCCACGCTGCCCTCCGCCCGAGGGTCGCTTTTGGGACTCCGGCCGCTAGGCCACGCTGCCCTCCGCCCGAGGGTCGCTTCTGGGACTCCGGCCGCTAGGCCACGCTACCCTCCGCCCGAGGGTCGCTTCTGGGACTCCGGCCGCTAGGCCACGCTGCCCTCCGCCCGAGGGTCGCTTTTGGGACTCCGGCCGCTAGGCCACGCTGCCCTCCGCCCGAGGGTCGCTTTTGGGACTCCGGCCGCTAGGCCACGCTGCCCTCCGCCCGAGGGTCGCTTTTGGGACTCCGGCCGCTAGGCCACGCTGCCCTCCGCCCGAGGGTCGCTTTTGGGACTCCGGCCGCTAGGCCACGCTGCCCTCCGCCCGAGGGTCGCTTCTGGGACTCCGGCCGCTAGGCCACGCTGCCCTCCGCCCGAGGGTCGCTTCTGGGACTCCGGCCGCTAGGCCACGCTGCCCTCCGCCCGAGGGTCGCTTTTGGGACTCCGGCCGCTAGGCCACGCTGCCCTCCGCCCGAGGGTCGCTTTTGGGACTCCGGCCGCTAGGCCACGCTGCCCTCCGCCCGAGGGTCGCTTTTGGGACTCCGGCCGCTAGGCCACGCTGCCCTCCGCCCGAGGGTCGCTTTTGGGACTCCGGCCGCTAGGCCACGCTGCCCTCCGCCCGAGGGTCGCTTTTGGGACTCCGGCCGCTAGGCCACGCTGCCCTCCGCCCGAGGGTCGCTTTTGGGACTCCGGCCGCTAGGCCACGCTGCCCTCCGCCCGAGGGTCGCTTTTGGGACTCCGGCCGCTAGGCCACGCTGCCCTCCGCCCGAGGGTCGCTTTTGGGACTCCGGCCGCTAGGCCACGCTGCCCTCCGCCCGAGGGTCGCTTTTGGGACTCCGGCCGCTAGGCCACGCTGCCCTCCGCCCGAGGGTCGCTTTTGGGACTCCGGCCGCTAGGCCACGCTGCCCTCCGCCCGAGGGTCGCTTTTGGGACTCCGGCCGCAAGGCCACGCTGCCCTCCGCCCGAGGGTCGCTTTTGGGTCTCCGGCCGCAAGGCCACGCTGCCCTCCGCCCGAGGGTCGCTTTTGGGACTCCGGCCGCAAGGCCACGCTGCCCTCCGCCCGAGGGTCGCTTTTGGGTCTCCGGCCGCAAGGCCACGCTGCCCTCCGCCCGAGGGTCGCTTTTGGGACTCCGGCCGCAAGGCCACGCTGCCCTCCGCCCGAGGGTCGCTTTTGGGACTCCGGCCGCTAGGCCACGCTGCCCTCCGCCCGAGGGTCGCTTTTGGGACTCCGGCCGCTAGGCCACGCTGCCCTCCGCCCGAGGGTCGCTTTTGGGACTCCGGCCGCTAGGCCACGCTGCCCTCCGCCCGAGGGTCGCTTTTGGGACTCCGGCCGCTAGGCCACGCTGCCCTCCGCCCGAGGGTCGCTTTTGGGACTCCGGCCGCTAGGCCACGCTGCCCTCCGCCCGAGGGTCGCTTTTGGGACTCCGGCCGCTAGGCCACGCTGCCCTCCGCCCGAGGGTCGCTTTTGGGACTCCGGCCGCTAGGCCACGCTGCCCTCCGCCCGAGGGTCGCTTTTGGGACTCCGGCCGCTAGGCCACGCTGCCCTCCGCCCGAGGGTCGCTTTTGGGACTCCGGCCGCAAGGCCACGCTGCCCTCCGCCCGAGGGTCGCTTTTGGGACTCCGGCCGCAAGGCCACGCTGCCCTCCGCCCGAGGGTCGCTTTTGGGACTCCGGCCGCAAGGCCACGCTGCCCTCCGCCCGAGGGTCGCTTTTGGGACTCCGGCCGCAAGGCCACGCTGCCCTCCGCCCGAGGGTCGCTTTTGGGACTCCGGCCGCAAGGCCACGCTGCCCTCCGCCCGAGGGTCGCTTTTGGGACTCCGGCCGCAAGGCCACGCTGCCCTCCTCCCGAGGGTTGCTTTTGGGACTCCGGCCGCTAGGCCACGCTGCCCTCCTCCCGAGGGTTGCTTCCGGGACTCTGACCTATAGGCCCTACCGCCCGGTAGCCACGGGCTGGGTTCCAGACTCTTGCCGTTAGGCTGCGTCCCCTTGAGGCAAAGGGGACGTCATAGACTTTGGCCACTAGGCTATACAGCCCTGGATTAAAGGGCTAGTTGACAGACGGTGGCGGATAGTCCACGCCGCCCGCAACCTTAGGGGCGTGGACCGTCACAGGGTTCTTAAAAGAAAAGACTTTGGGGGAGAAATTAGCAGAAGCAGCAGCTGTCTGCCGACAACCACTGCAGCAAACTTCACCACCCTGGCTGCCAACCCCACCATCTCCCGGGACCCATAACACCGTTGGGCTTGCGAGATCAAAGTGAAGAAAACCATACAAACAGACTACCTGAACCCATTCCCCAAGCTGCAACCCAACAAAAAGACGGCCCGACACAAAGACGACCCAACGCAGAGATGACCCAATGCAAAGACAACCCAATGCAAGGACCCAACATAAGCATGATCCAACACAGAGACAACCCAATGTGAAGAAGACCTAACACAAAAATGACTCAACACAACGACCCAAAGCAAAGATGACCCAACACAACCCCTACTGTCTCCTGGGTTCCCAGGATCTACCCATAGCACCATTAGGCCTGCAAGATCAGAGTGAAAAAACAACACAAACATACTAGCCGACCCCATTCCCCAAGTTGCCACCTAAGGCAAAGACCACCCGAGGCAAACACCCAACACCATAGGTGATGACTTTCTAATGTGCTGGGGGTAGTGTTCCCCGTGGCTCTGCCCCAGGCCCCGCCTCTACTCCACCTCTTCGACCCCCACCCTGCCTCTTCCCATCCCTGCCCCGCCTCTTCCTGCCCCATTACGTCCCCTCCCCTGAGCACACCCCGTCCCCGCTCCACCCCAGCGTCTCCTGCACGCTGTGGAACAGCTGATCCACAGCGGGTGGGAGGCGCTAGGCGGGGGAGGCGTTGATCGGCAGAGCCACCGGTGGGTGGGAGGCGCTGCAGGGGTGGGAAGCTGATGGGGGGGCTGCCGGTGGGTGCTCAGCACCCACCTTTTTCCCCCCATGGTTTCTCCAGGGGTGGAGCACCCACAAAGTCAGCGCCTATGCCCAACACAACACATTGTCCTGACCCAACCGGGCCAAGAGAGGGATCCAA
This sequence comes from Glyptemys insculpta, assembly GCA_032172135.1. Lineage (NCBI taxonomy): Eukaryota > Metazoa > Chordata > Testudines > Emydidae > Glyptemys > Glyptemys insculpta. The sequence continues at coordinate 14,705,358 of JAVMKA010000017.1, read as the reverse complement.
AAGGAACAAACAGAACAGGGAATCATCAAGTGATCCATCCCCCGTGGCCCATTCCCCGCGTCTGGCAAACAGAGGTAGGGACACCATCCCTGTCCATCCTGGCTAGTAGCCATCGATGGATCTGTCCTCCATGAATTTATCTAGTTCTTTTTTGACCCCAGTTCTAGTCTTGGCCTTCACAACATCCTCTGGCGAGGAGTTCCCCAGGTCGACTGTGCATTGTGTGGAAAAAAAAAAGACTTCCTTTTGTGTGTTTAATCCCAAGTGAGAGGCCTTTTCTCTCCCCCTCCTGTGCGTGTTTGTCTTGTTTTGGCCTCGCAGGAAACAGGACCGGACTTTAGCTCCAACCCAGCTCAATCTTCTGCGTTTTCTCCCCAAAAGGACAGTTATTACTATCTTTAATCCCAGCTAAAAGACGGTCAGACAAGAGATTTTTTTCCGGCTAAAGAGACAGGGAACACGGGATGTCCGTAAAATTAAAGCTTTTCTTAATCCTCGACCTTGCCGGTGTTTCAGCTGGTTCCCCGGCTGGTGAATAAAGGGGGTTTATCGGGGCGTTTGCCGTGGGACGAGGCAGGCTGGGGTTTCTGGACGCCCGAAGCGTCTGTCCAGCTGTTTAGTAGTGGACAGTTTGGGGGTCACCTTAACCGCTTTGGCTCTTCGGGGCCACCCGAACAAACGCCACCAATTCCCAGCTTATGGGGCCGGGCGCTGCACAGACCCAAAGGAAGCAACAGGATAATGACACAAAGGGCTGGAGGGGAAACCGAGGCAGGGAGGTGGGCCACGTCGAAGGGCACACAGCCGGGCAGGGCAGAACCGGGAATTGGATTTCGAGAGAACCCAGAAGTCCCGGCTCCCAGCCCCTCACCCTGCTCTAACCCACCAGCCCCCACTCCCCTCCCAGAGCCGGGGAGAGAACCCAGGAGTCCTGGCTCCCAGCCCCCGCTGCTCTAACCCACCAGCCCCCACTCCCCTCCCATAATACCCCAATACACATGCAGCCCCCCTTCACACTCCGGCTTCGATCTGCTGCCAGGACCGACCGAGAAGGGGAGAAACACCAGAAGGGAATGATGGGAAGGGGGCTGCAGGTCGGGAGTGAGGGGCACCGGCAGAGCTGCGGGGGGGGGGGGGGGGGCAGGGCCGGGCTAGCAGGGGCTGCAGGTCGGGAGTGAGGGGCACCGGCAGGGCTGGGGGGGGGGCAGCGCTGGGCTAGCAGGGGCTGCAGGTCGGGAGTGAGGGGCACCGGCAGGGCTGGGGGGGGGCAGCGCTGGGCTAGCAGGGGCTGCAGGTCGGGAGTGAGGGGCACCGGCAGAGCTGGGGGGTCCGGGGCAGGGATAGCAGGGTCTTCCCCCCCCTCTCCCCGTTGGCCTGCCCCGTGTGGTTCCCACCCAGCTTCGCTGGTCTCAGTGGATTAATTCCCTTAATCCCCGACACAGGCCTCCAGGACAGGCTAAGGACACAGAAGCCAAGACTGAACGCGGCTTAGAAACTGCCCTGCCCCCTAACCCAGCCCCACAGAGCCTTCCAGCCTGCATAGCCCCCTAACCCAGCCCCACAGCCCAATCCCCTAATGCAGATCCCACAACCCCTCTCCTCCAGCCCCACAGAGCCCTCCAGCCCCCAACCTAGCCCTCCAGATCCCTCCAACCTGGCAGAGGTGTGTGTGTGGGGAGGGGGGGGGGGTCAAATTCAATTTCCAGACAGTATCCAGAATCTGACCCCAGTGACTTTCCTAAAAAAATACTGCTCGGTCGGTACCGGAACCCCAGCCGGACCAGTGCCAGAAACACCACCCGGCCGGTACCAGAGCCCCAGCCGGACCAGTGCCAGAACCGTCGCTCGGTCGGTACCGGAGCCCCAGCCGGACCGGTGCCAGAACCGTCGCTCGGTCGGTACCGGAGCCCCAGCCGGACCGGTGCCAGAACCGTCGCTCGGTCGGTACCGGTGCCCCAGCTGGACCGGTGCCAGAACCGCCGCTCGGTCGGTACCGGAGCCCCAGCCGGACCGGTACCAGAACCGCCGCTCGGTCGGTACCGGAGCCCCAGCCGGACCGGTACCAGAACCGCCGCTGAGCCAGTACCAATACCCCAGCCGGACCAGTGCCAGAAACACCACCCGGCCGGTACCAGAGCCCCAGCTGGACCGGTACCAGAACCAGAACCGTCGCTCGGTCGGTACCGGTGCCCCAGCTGGACCGGTGCCAGAACCGCCGCTCGGTCGGTACCGGAGCCCCAGCCGGACCGGTACCAGAACCGCCGCTCGGTCGGTACCGGAGCCCCAGCCGGACCGGTACCAGAACCGCCGCTCGGTCGGTACCGGAGCCCCAGCCGGACCGGTACCAGAACCGCCGCTGAGCCAGTACCAATACCCCAGCCGGACCAGTGCCAGAAACACCACCCGGCCGGTACCAGAGCCCCAGCTGGACCGGTACCAGAACCAGAACCGCCGCTCGGTCGGTACCAGAGCCCCAGCCAGACCGGTACCAGAACCGCCGCTCGGCCAGTACCAGCGTCCCAGCCAAACTGCCACTATCAACGCTACTAAAGTGGTACCAGCCCCAGGCCCCGTGCCGTCCCCGCCCTGAGCCGCCCCAGCGCCAGCCCCCCCGGACTGCAGGGCCAGCCCAGAACCCGAACCCACCCGGATCAGAACCGGGGCCCTCAGCACATCCCCCCCCAGGGACCCATGTCCACCCCGTCTCCTTCCCCACCCCCAGGCTCACACTCCCCCCCCCGAACTCCCCTGTCTTCCAGCCCCCACCCACTCAAACCTTTCCCCCCCCGATTCCAATTCACCCCCTCTCCCCCCCCCGGCCCCCAGCTCGGTCCCCTTCCCTTCCAATCCACTGCCCCTCCCCAACTGGGTTTCACCCCCCCGACCCATCACATCCCCCTTAGTCCCCCCACGGCCCCTCCCCCGCCCCACATTTCCCCCCCCCCCCCCCGCGGTACCTTGCACCCAAACATCAGGGACAGGGTCCGGTTGCTGCAAATGACTTTGCACTGGCACATGACGGGGGGGAAGCAGCCCAGCTTCCTGAAGGGGGGGGACACGCCGTTCAGCCCCATGTCTCCCCCCCGGCTCCACGGCGCCCCCTACCGGCCCCTCCCCCCCCCGCCGGTGCGGGGCGGGCCCCCCCGCATCCCTCCGCCGCCCCCCCCCCCGCCGCGCTCCCTCCTTCCTCTGGGCTCCGAGTCTCTGGTCGGTGCCCTTCGAGTGATCTTCCCCCTCCGGCCGGTCCTCCCCCCCCAGCCCAGCCCTCCCCCTTCATCCTCCCCCCTCCTCCTTCCCTCCCTACCCCTCCCCTCCCCTCCCTTCCTCCTCTCCCCCCAGCCCTCCCCCCTCCTCCTTCTCTCCCCCTCCCCCAGCCCTCCTCCTTCCCCCCAACCCTCCCCTCCCCTCCCTCCCCCCAGCCCTCCCCCTCCCTTCCCCTCCCCCCTCCCCCCCAGCCCTCCTCGGTCGATCCCCCCTCCCCTCCTCCATTCCTCCCCCTCCCCTCACAGCCCTCCTCGGTCCTTCCTTCCCTCCTCCTTCATCCCTCCCTCCCCCCAGCCCTCCGCCCGCCTCCTTCCCTCCCTCCCTCTCCCCTCACTTCCTCGTTCCCCCTCCCTCCCTTCCTCCTCCCCCCAGCCCTCCTCAGTCCAGCCCTCCCTCCCCCACTCCCCTCCCCTCCTCTCCTCCTTCCCTTCCTCTCCCCTCACTTCCTCCATCCCCCTTCATCCTTCCCTCCCCCCTCACTTCCTCCTTCCTTCCCTCCGTCCCCCTCCCCTCAATTCCTCCTTCCTTCCCTCCCTCCCCCATCCATCCCACCCCTCCCTTCCCTCCCCCTCCACTTCCCCTCACTTCCTCCCTCCTTCCCTTCACTCATTTCCACCTTCCATCCCTCCCCCCCCACATCCCTCCCCATCCATCCCTCCCCCCGACACATTCCCCTCCAAACCCCCAGGGCGGGGACTGGCTGGCTCAGGGGGGCGGGGAATGGGGCAGGGGCCTGTCCCCTCTGGGGGGCGCCGGCTCCCACCCGGCCCCAGGGCAGGGACTGGCTGGCTCAGGGGGGCGGGGAATGGGGCAGGGGTCTGTCCCCTCTAGGGGGCGCCGGCTCCCACCCGGCCCCAGGGCAGGGACTGGCTGGCTCAGGGGGGCGGGGAATGGGGCAGGGGCCTGTCCCCTCTAGGGGGCGCCGGCTCCCACCCGGCCCCAGGGCAGGGACTGGCTGGCTCAGAGGGGCGGGGAATGGGGCAGGGGTCTGTCCCCTCTAGGGGGCGCCGGCTCCCACCCGGCCCCAGGGCAGGGACTGGCTGGCTCGGGGGGGTGGGGAATGGGGCAGGGCCCTGTCCCCTCTAGGGGGCGCCGGCTCCCATCCAGCTGGATCTCCCTACACCCGGGGCAGGGGGCAGTTTCAGAGGGTCCCATATCTTCCGGCACCCGAGAGGCCTCCAGCTGCCCACCCCACCCCATTCCCCTTTGCCCGCCCACGTACCCCCCAGCAGCCAGCTGGCTGGGCCCAGATTAACCTCAGCGTCCGGCCCCCACCCGCCGCGCCCCACCTCTGGCAGCCCCCAGTTCAATCAGAAATATTTGCAGCACAATAGGATTAGCAGAGCAGATGCCAAATTTCAGTAGGGAGGAAAGAAACGCGGAAGGGTGGCAGTGGAGCGCCCCCTGCAGCACAGCGCCCCCCAAGTGCCAGCCCCCTGCCAGGGGAGAGCGCCCCCTGCTGAGCCACCCCCCCGCCCTGCTCCCTGCCCCACAGCGCCCCCCTAGTGCCGCCCTGGGGCCAAGCCCGCCTGCCAGGGGAGAGCGCCCCCTGCTGAGCCTCCCAACCCACTCCCTGCCCCACAGCGCCCCCTAGCGCCGCCCTGGGACCAGCCCCGCCTGCCAGGGGAGAGCGCCCCCTGCTGAGCCCCCCCCCGCCCCGCTCCCCGCCCCACAGCGCCCCCTAGCGCCGCCCTGGGGCCAGCCCCGCCTGCCAGGGGAGAGCGCCCTGCCCCACAGCGCCCCCCTAGTGCCGCCCTGGGGCCAAGCCCGCCTGCCAGGGGAGAGCGCCCCCTGCTGAGCCTCCCAACCCACTCCCTGCCCCACAGCGCCCCCTAGTGCCGCCCTGAGGCCAGCCCTGCCTGCCAGGGGAGAGCGCCACCTGCTGCCCCCTGCCCCGCTCCCTGCCCCACAGCGCCCCCTAGTGCCGCCCTGGGGCCAATAAATATCATGGTATTTCTATATCTATACCAACAGACTATGTTTAGTAAATACATAAAAAGACATAATTATGAATCCTTAAAGACGTCTATGAATTACACTTCACGGTCGATAGACAGAGAGAGTGTGTGGAGGGACAGATAGATAGATAGAGGGGGTGGATGGGGATAGATAGATAGATAGATAGATAGATAGATAGATAGATAGATAGATAGATAGAGGGGGTGGATGGGGATAGATAGATAGATAGATAGATAGATAGATAGATAGATAGATAGATAGATAGAGGGGGTGGATGGGGATAGATAGATAGATAGATAGATAGATAGATAGATAGATAGATAGAGGGGGTGGATGGGGATAGATAGATAGATAGATAGATGGGGTGTATGGAGATAGATAGATAGAGGGGGTGGATGGGGATAGATAGATAGACAGACACCCCCTCCCACACCCAAACTCCCTCCTGGAGCCTACACCCCCAGCCAGAGCCCACACCCCCTCCCGCACCCCAACCCCCTGCCCCAGCCCGGTGAAAGTGAATGAGGGTGGGGGAAAGTGAGCGACGGAGGGAGGGGGGATGGAATAGGTGGTGGGCGGGGCCCCAAGGAAGGGGCAGGGCGGGGCAAGGGATTCGGTTTTGTGCGAGTAGGAAATTGGCAGCCACCCCCACACTAACCCCACACTACCCTGCTGCCACATACACAAACAGCATCACACAAGCTCCCACTCCCACTAAGTCACAGGCATTAACCATCAGCCACACGCTCACCCAGTCAAAGAATCGAGCCCATGGTGAGGGTCACCCACCCGTGTGTCTCTCTCTGTCACACACACACCAATATCTCCTGCACACAGAGACATATGTACACACACCTCGCCACACAATCCCTCACACACGGTGACACAATCCCAGGTGCACACACACACACACACGCACGCGCACACACAGTTCCAGGTGTGCGCACACACCCTGCATCACAATCCCTCACACACACACACACACACACACACAGTGACACAATCCCAGGTATACACACATTGACACAATCCCTTCGGTGTGTGCACACACTCTGACACAATTCCATCTGCACACACACACGCCCAACCACAATCCCAGCTATGCACACACTGACATAACCACCAGTGCGCGCGCGCGCACACACACACACTCTCAGCTACCCACACATTGACACAATCCCAGGTGCACGTACACACACCCTGCATCACAATCCCATGCACACTCACAAATCTCAGACACACACACACATATTCACACCAACACAATCCACACACACACACCAATACAATCCCAGGTATACACACACCTCATAACACAATCCACCCTGCACACACACACAGAGAATGTGCATAGACCCCCCCTCCCAACCCAGCCCCCCCCCCCTCCCGAGCAGGGCACACAACATCCACCAGAGGTAGCACCCCCTCAAGTCGTGACTGGGGGCGCCTGCCCCGTATGACCCCGTGATCTAGAACCAATGGGTGCTTATCATGGTGCCGTACTATGCCCCAAAGTCAGGGGGGTCCCCCTCCCTGGTCTCTCTGGCCACAGGATTAGAACCGGCAACCTATGAATCCATCACCACCCGCCCCTAGAGCCTGACAGAGCCAAAGGAGCTGCTCCACTGACTCAGAGACACCCATAATGCACTTGGCAGAGGCAAAACTACCTCTTGGGTTAGCACGCTCACCATCCTTCCCTCCCCCCTACTCAATTAACTAAACTAATCTAAATTGACTCCATGTGGTCGCTTAAAGGGGGCCAGCTAATTAAACCTGCTTTGTTAACTGGCTACATCAATTCATTCATTAAACGGTTTGTCTACATGGAAAATTAATCCAGATTAATGGAAGGTGGGAAATTAATTCAGATTAACTGGAAAATAGGTATTTAATCCCGATGAACGGACATTAGAAATTGACTATGGATTAATGGAAGATGGGAATTTAATCCAAATTATGAGAAGGTGGGAATTGAATCCATATGAATGGAAGGTGGGGATTGAATCCTTATGAATGGAAGGCGGGAATTGAATCCAGATTAACAGAAAGTGGGAGATGAATCCAGATTAACTGATTGTGGGGATTTAATCTGGATTATCAAATGGTGGGAACTGAGACCTAACTATCAGAGGGTGGGAACTGAATCCATCGGAATGGAAGGTGGGAATTGACTCTGAATGTTCAGAATGTGAGAATTGAATCCAGATTAAAGGAAGATTGAAATTTGATCCAGATTAATGAAAAATGTGGATTGAATCCGGACCAATGGCAGGTGATTTAACCCAGATTTAACCCATATTGACAGAAAGTGAGAAAATAATATGGATTTTCAGAAAGTGTGACTTTAATCTGGATTAAGACCCACCCATGTGGACAAGACCCCCATGAATTTGGATTAGTATAATTCACTTCCAAAGCAGAGGAATTTCCAAATAGAGGGTCCATCTGAACAGCGACGGTGGACAATTTCCTCCCGTAACCAGGGAGTTAACTAGCACAACCAGAAACAATAAATCATAATCCTGTATTGGGGGAAGCGGTAGACGTGGTATATCTTGACTTCAGTAAGGCTTTTGATACGGTCTCCCATGACCTTCTCATAAACAAACTAGGGAAATGCAACCTAGACGGAGCTATTATAAGGTGGGTGCAGAACTGGTTGGAAAACCGTTCCCAGAGAGTAGTTATCAGCGGTTCACAGTCGTGCTGGAAATGCATGAGTGGGGTCCTGCAGGGATCGGTTCTGGGTCCGGTTCTGTTCAATATCTTCATCATAGAATCATAGAATATCAGGGTTGGAAGGGACCTCAGGAGGTATCTAGTCCAACCCCCTGCTCAAAGCAGGACCAACTCCAACTAAATCATCCCAGCCAGGGCTTTGTCAAGCCAGGCCTTAAAATTTAATCTCTAAGGAAGGAGATTCCACCATCTCCCTGGGAACCCATTCCAGTGCTTCACCACCCTCCTAGTGAAATAGTGTTTCCTAATATCCAACCTAGACCTCCCCCACTGCAACTTGTTCTGTCATCAGGGAGTTAGATAATGGCATAGAGAGTACACTTATAAAGTGTGCGGACGATACCAAGCTGGGAGGACGTTTCAAGTGCTTTGGAGGATAGGATGAAAATTCAAAATGATCTGGACAATCTGGAGAAATGGTCTGAAGAAAATAGGATGAAATTCAATACAGACAAATGCAAAATACTCCACTTAAGAATGAACAATCAGTTGCACACATACACAATGGGAAATGACTGCCTAGGAAGGAGTACTGCGCAAAGGGATCTGGGGGTCATAGTGGATCACAAGCAAATTATGAGTCAACAGTGTAACGCTGTCGCAAAAAAAGAGATCATTGTGGGAGGTATTAGCTGGAGCGTCATAAGCAAGACACGGGAAGTAATTCTTCTGCTCTACTCCGCACTGATTAGGCCTCAACTGGTGTATTGTGTCCAGTTCTGGGCGCCAGAGTTCAGGAAAGATGTGGACAAATTGGAGAAAGCCCAGAGAAGAGCAACAAAAAATGATGGAAGGTCTAGAAAACATGAGCGATGAGGGAAGGTTGAAAAACTCGGGTTTGTTTAGTCTGGAGAAGAGAAAACTGAGAGGGGACATGATCACAGTTTTCAAGTCCATAAAAGGTTGTTACAAGGAGGAGGGAAAAATTCATTTTGGGTTGAAAATGAAACAACTCTAAACTTTTGGTGAATCAAAAAGTTGGAGGGGGAAAATCGATTCGCGTCCAACGTTCCGCTTTTGAGCCTTTAAAATTTTTTCGCATCGTTTTATACATTTCAAGTGCTTCGGAGGATAGGATGAAAATTCAAAATGATCTGGACAATCTGGAGAAATGGACTGGAGGAGGAGAAAGTAACGCTGAAGCGAAAAACCAGAACATTTAAAAAATGGTATGAAACCCTCTGGTCTTTGCGGAGTGTCTGGCCGAATTTTGCTTTTATGTGTATTTGACTTATACTTTTGCAGATTGGGTAAAATTAATGGATTTACTTGATTTTTTTTGCATAATTGTTTATCTATTTATTTGTAGTTTAGTTCATGGTTGCCAGTATTTTTTGCCGAACGATTTTATGTTTGCAGATTTTTTCCTACATTTTATTTATGTATCACTTCTATTTCTGCCGATTTTTTTTTTTTACTTTTGCAGAATTTTTTATTTACGTTCTTATTTCACTTTGGCAGATATTTATTTCTGCCATTGTATTTTTGCAGATTTTTTTTTATGTATTTTATTTATTTCATGCTCCTTGGACAGATTTTTTTTGCAGAATTTGTTTTACATTTGCAGGTTCATTTGCTTGTTTCATTGTATTTTTGCAGGTTGATTTTTGCGGCATTTCTGTATATATATTAGGTTTTGTTTATTTTATTTTTGGCAGATTTTTAATTTCATTTTATTTTTGCATTTATTCTGCAGATTTTAGAGAAAAAAAACATTTATATTTTGGCAGGGTTTTGTGTGGTTATTTTTATTTCTTTTCCTTTTGCAGATTTTCCCCCCCTCCCAGAATTTGTATCAAAAGTTGGTTTGTTGTCTTTTGGGTGTTTTTCTTCCATCCAAAATAATTCAGCAAAATCCAGCCACAAAACTATTCAGTGTCACTCAATCTGTATTTTTCATGGGAAAAAAACCAACCTAAAAGTGTCACTTCGTCACTTAAACGCACATAGCTAAATTTCCAGTCAAAATTCGGTGGGTTGCAAGGGTCATGGTGGATTTGCCATCACAGGCAGTTTGTAAATCATGAGTGAATGGTTTAGGGGGCTGGGGCACATGACTTACGAGGAGAGGCTGAGGGAACTGGGGTTATTTAGTCTGCAGAAGAGAAGAGTGAGGGGGGATTTGATAGCAGCCTTCAACTACCTGAAGGGGGGTTCCAAAGAGGATGGAGCTCAGCTGTTCTCAGGGGTGGCAGATGACAGAACAAGGAGCAATGTCTCAAGTTGCAGTAGGGGAGGTCTAGGTTGGATATTAGGAAACACTATTTCACGAGGAGGGTGGTGAAGCACTGGAATAGGTTACCTAGGGAGGTGGTGGAATCTCCATCCTTAGAGGTTTTTAAGATCAGGCTCGACAAAGCCCTGGCTGGGATGATTTAGTTGGGGTTGGTCCTGCTTTGAGCAGGGGGTTGGACTAGATACCTCCTGAGGTCCCTTCCAACCCTGATATTCTATGTTTCTGTGATTCCTAAAAGATCAGTTTGAGGAATGAATTCATGGAAGTTTTCCTGTGTTATCCAGGAGCACTGACTTGATCAGAAAGGTCTGTGGAATTTATGACTCGATAAATCAATTTGCATTTTTCCCCCGTGAAAAATTCATTTCTTCCCACCTCCATGCAGGTCCCATTTCAACACTTCCAAGGGGACAGAATCTAATATTGCAGATTCTTTTCCCCCACAACGGTTTGTTGGTGCGATTCCTTCTTCGGGCAACTCCTAGAGTTTCACTATGTTGTAACTAGATCCTGCACGTATCAACCACACGTTAACTCGCTGCTTGCGGCGGAAATCACCTTATTCTGTCAAAACTCCCCAGGTGGACACTCCCCTCCTGAAATCACAATCAATTTTATGTTGCTAGAATTCCTCCGCTTTGGAAGCGAAGCAAACAAACGGGCTAATCCGGATTAATTTCCTCCGTGTAGACAAAAAACTGTGGTTCTTTGCGGAAACAACCTTGGCCTTCGAATGTCTAATTTGCGGCATTAGAATTGAATTGGTCATAGATTCTTTGTAGGGTGACCAGATGTCCCAATTTTATAGGGAATAGTCCCGATTTTTGGGTCTTTTTCTTATATAGGCTCCTATTACCCCTCACCCCCTGTCCTGATTTTTCCCATTTGCTGCCTGGTCACCCTAATTCTTTCTGTCCTAGATTTGAAGGCCAGAGAGATCAATAGCGATAACGGGGTCAAACTCCTGACGCCAGGGCTGAGATTCTGGGCAAAATTATCTCGCTTGTGTTATACAAGAGGTCAGAATAAGGGACTAATGATCCGGATATCTATGTATCTATTCGCATCAGGAGGAAATCCTATTCCTGTAACTTTCCGTCCAACTTTGCCAGTGGAATAAAGCAACAGAAGAGGTAGAAAAATGTTTCTTTTTTCCCCCCACCCAAACTTTCTCCCACTTTTGGGCCTGTAATCCCACGGAAAAGAACGGGTAAGAGATCAAGGCAAAATGGGGATTTAAATCCACATTTGGGTAACAAAAAAAAACCCAGATGAAACCCGCCCCCCCTGCAAAGAAATATGTGGAAAATTATTATTACTATTATTTTTGCTCTGGGGAAAAAAATTGTTTCCGGTGAAACGGATAAAAATATTTACCATGGGGAAAATTTTGATCATTCCTATGCCAAAAGAGAGTCTCAGCTCTTAACGCGCACACACCGATTGGAAGAGGTAAATAAATATTGTGAACCCACTACTCCCCACAGGTGACTCCCAGCCCCCCCCCCGCTCTAACCACCAGCCCCCACTCCCCTCCCAGAGCCAGGGAGAGAACCCAGGAGTCCTGGCTCCCAGCCCCCCCCCCGCTCTAACCCTCCAGCCCCCACTCCCCTCCCAGAGCCGGGGAGAGAACCCAGGAGTCCTGGCTCCCAGCCCCCCTGCTCTAACCCTCCAGCCCCCACTCCCCTCCCAGAGCCGGGGAGAGAACCCAGGAGTCCTGGCTCCCACCACCCCCCCCGCTCTAACCCCCCAGCCCCCACTCCCCTCCCAGAGCCAGGGACAGAACCCAGGAGTCCTGGCTCCCAGCCCCCCCTGCTCTGACCCACCAGCCCCCACTCCCCTCCCAGAGCCGGGGAGAGAACCCAGGCGTCTTGGTTCCCAGCCCCCCGCTCTAACCCCCCAGCCCCCACTCCCCTCCCAGAGCCAGGGAGAGAACCCAGGCATCCGGGCTCCCAGCCCCCCCTCTTCTAACCCACCAGCCCCCACTCCCCTCCCGGAGCCGGGGAGAAAACCCAGGAGTCCTGGCTCCCAGCCCCCCTGCTCTAACCCACCAGGCCCCGCTCCCCTCCCAGAGCCGGGAAGGGAACCCAGGAGTCCTGGCTCCCAGCCCCCCCCCTGCTCTGACCCCCCAGCCCCCACTCCCCTCCCAGAGCCGGGGAGAGAATCAAGGAGTCCTGGCTCCCAGCCCCCCAGCTCTAACCCACCAGCCCCCACTCCCCTCCCAGAGCCGGGAAGGGAACCCAGGAGTCCTGGCTCCCAGCCCCCCCTGCTCTAACCCACTACTCCCCACAGGTGAGGGATTGAAAAGGTGAAAGATGCAAAGGCTGAACAACGTAAGGAGACCAAGAGCCTGTCTTTGCCCTGTTTGCTTTGTGAATCTACATTCTGGCAGAAGGACTTCAAAGCAAGCAGGCCAGGAATACTTAGAGACTACCCGAGCAAACCTGGCATCTGGGCCACCCTGAAAATTGACACAGTTGCGTTTGCGATGACCTCCACATTCCCTTAGTGTTTCCAGAGCAGCACTTAGATGCAACAGACGCCATCCCTGCCCTATAAAACAAGCCCAGAAGCCCTATGAGCTAAATGAATCGAGTTCAGAAGCCCAACCTCATAAGTTAATTGTTACTTGTAGATCAGTTAGAATCATAGAATATCAGGTTGGAAGGGACCTCAGGAGGTATCTAGTCCAACCCCCTGCTCAAAGAAGGACCAATCCCAACTAAATCATCCCAGCCAGGGCTTTGTCAAGCCGGGCCTTAAAAACCTCTAAGGATGGAGATTCCACCACCTCCCTAGGGTGCTCGTTTCTCAAAGTCCCAAAATGGTTTTTGAAATAAGTGGGACACAACTCTGGGTCCACTTCCCAGCTGTAAAAATTCCACCTCGAGAAAGGCCGCTCTCCTTTCAGAAATATTCACAATAATACACAAGAGAATGCAATAATAAATAGGCAGGCTCATAAGCCAATAGGCTGCAAGAATTTTCAGTGGAACGCAACACGACTGCAACCGTGAACGATCGGAAATAGAATGCGCCACTAAGTCTTATCGATAATAAATACAGCTCTACCCTGATATAACGTGACCCGATATAACATGAATTCAGTAAAGCAGCGCTCCGGGGGGGGGGGGGGGGGGGGGGGCTGCGCGCTCCAGCGGATCAAAGCAAGTTCAATATAACGCGGTTTCACCTATAACACGGTAAGATTTTTTGGCTCCTGAGGACAGTGTTATATCGGGGTAGAGGTGTAGATTACCTAAGGAGGTGGTGGAATCTCCATCCTTAGAAGTTTTTAAGGCCCGGCTTGACAAAGCCCTGGCTGGGATGATTTAGTTGGGGGTTGGTCCTGCTTTGAGCAGGGGGTTGGACTAGATACCTCCTGAGGTCCCTTCCAACCCCGATCTTCTATGATATCAATGCTCAGAGATCGCAAGAATATTAATTGACGAGGAACCGGATGTGAGGATAAATTGAATGCAATAACCAATATCGATAACACGGAGCAGAAGGCACGAATGAAGACGAAAGCGAATAAGTAACAGAATTACCAGTCGAATGAAAAATGAACACAATATTGTCAATAATAACTGGCGGAATGTGATAATGAATAGGACTGCTATGTAATAAAAACAGAATACAATAAATGATCACAAATATTCTGTAATCATAAATATTGATCATAAAAAGCAGGAGGCAATAGGCAATATGAATACTAATGCAATGCATTCATATTATCAGTAATAAAGAGCAGGATGTAATAATCAATATGAATGCTAATAAACTGCAAGAATATAAACTATCATAAAAGCAGAGGACAATCAGAATCGTAGGGCTGGAAGGGACCTCGAGAGGTCATCTAGTCCAGTCCCCTGCCCTCAAGGCAGGGCTAAGTATCTAGACCAGGGGTAGGCAACCTATGGCACCTGTGCCGAAGGCGGCACGCGAGCTGATTTTCAGTGGCACTCACTGCCTGGGTCCTGGCCACCGGTCCGGGGGGCTCTGCATTTTAATTTAATTTTAAATGAAGCTTCTTAAACATTTTAAAAACCTTATTTACTTTACATACAACAATAGTTTAGTTATATGTTATAGACTTATAGAAAGAGACCTTCTAAAAACGTTAAAATGTATGACTGGCATGCGAAACCTTAAATTAGAGTGAATAAATGAAGACTCGGCACACCACTTCTGAAAGGTTGCCGAGCCCTGATCTAGACCATCCCTGACAGGTGTTTGTCTAACGTGCTCTTAAAAATCTCCAATGATGGATATGCCACCATCTCCCCGGGCAATTTATTCCAGTGCTTAACCACCCTGACAGGAACTTTTTCCTAATGTCCAACCTAAACCGCCCTTGCTCCAATTTAAGCCCATTGTGTCTTGTCCTGTCCTCAGATGTTAAAGAGAACAATGTCCCTCCCTCCTCCTTGTAACAACCTTTTATGGACTTGAAAACTGTGATCATGTCCCCTGTCAGTCTTCTCTTCTCCAGACTAAACAAACCCAAGTTTTTCAATCTTCCCTCGTAGCTCATGTTTTCTAGACCTTCAATCATTTTGGTTGCTCTTCTCTGGGCTTTCTCCAATTTGTCCACATCTTTCCTGAAATGTGGCGCCCAGAAATGGACACCATCCTCCAGTGAAGGCCTAACCAGCGCGGAGTAGAGCGGAAGAAATGATCATAAAATGCAATAATAAATATCGATGGTAAATAACAGGATGCAATAATCGATATGAATGCTAATAATAGATTGCAAGAATATTAAATATAAGAAAACTGAATGCAATCATAAAGACAGAATACATAGAATGCACTGATAAATGTTATTGATAAATAGCAGAATGAAGTAATGCATATGAGCACTAATAAATAATAGATTGAAAGAATATTAAATTTGATAATGCAATAGTAAATAAACGATAATAGAATGCACTGAGAGATATTACTGATAACTAATAGCAGACTGCACTTATAAATATTAACGCGGATAGGGAAGAAAGCTGGGCGAAATATTTTGGCTCAACGTCTTTCCGCTAAAAATACAGACAGAGCAACACTGAAACGTTTTGAAAATTCCCGTCGGCTTCGCTGGACGGTCTCAGAAGGAAAAGCCAACTCATTCCCGGGAAGTTGAAACACGTCAATTTTTCATTTCAAGTTCATTTCTTTTCAAATGTGTTAATTGCAATTTAAAAATTAAAAGAAGCCGCTGGCAATCGAATCGTTTCGACCAAAAAAAATCCAAAACCCGTTTTTTGATCCGCTGAAAATTTGGAGGCGTTTCAAAAAAAATGGTTGACTTTTCAGAATTTGCAGCAAACCCCCAAAATCCTTTGTTTGCCTGATTCTGGAGGAGAATATAGGGCTGGAAGAGACCCTGAGGCCAGTTCCTGCTATCACAGTCATTTCATCCCACAAATTATAGAATCATAGAATCATAGAACAACAGGGTTGGAAGGGACCTCAGGAGGTCATCTAGTCCAACCCCCTGCTCAAAGCAGGACCAATTCCCAATTAAATCATCCCAGCCAGGGCTTTGTCAAGCCGGGCCTTAAAAACCTCCAAGGAAGGAGATTCCACCACCTCCCTAGGTAAAGCATTCCAGTGCTTCACCACCCTCCTAGTGAAATAGTGTTTCCTAATATCCAACCTAGACCTCCCCCACTGCAACTTGAGACCATTGCTCTTTGTTCTGTCATCTGCCACCACTGAGAACAGCCGAGCTCCATCCTCTTTGGAACCCCCCCTCAGGTAGTTGAAAGCAGCTATCAAATCCCCCCTCATTCTTCTCTTCTGGAGACTAAACAATCCCAGTTCCCTCAGCCTCTCCTCATAAGTCATGTGCTCCAGACCCCTAATCATTTTTGTTGCCCTCCGCTGGACTCTTTCCAATATTTCCACATCCTTCTTGTAGTGTGGGGCCCAAAACTGGACACAGTACTCCAGATGAGGCCTCACCAATGTCGCATAAAGGGGAACGATCACGTCCCTCGATCTGCTGGCAATGCCCCTACTTATACAGCCCAAAATGCCGTTAGCCTTCTTGGCAACAAGGGCACACTGTTGACTCATATCCAGCTTCTCGTCCACTGCAACCCCTAGGTCCTTTTCTGCAGAACTGCTACCTAGCCATTCGGTCCCTAGTCTGTAGCAGTGTATGGGATTCTTCTGTCCTAAGTGCAGGACTCTGCACTTGTCCTTGTTGAACCTCATCAGGTTTCTTTTGGCCCAATCCTCTAATTTGTCTAGGTCCCTCTGTATCCGATCCCTACCCTCTAGTGTATCTACCACACCTCCCAGTTTAGTGTCATCTGCAAACTTGCTGAGAGTGCAGTCCACACCATCCTCCAGATCATTAATAAAGAAAATAACCTGATCAAACTCCATCTTCATAGAATCATAGAAGATCAGGGTTGGAAGGGACTTCAGGAGGTATCTAGTCCAACCCCCTGCTCAAAGCAGGACCAATCCCCAACTAAATCATCCCAGCCAGGGCTTTGTCAAGCCGGGCCTTAAAAACCTCTAAGGAAGGAGATTCCACCACCTCCCTAGGGAACCCATTCCAGTGCTTCACCACCCTCCTCGTGAAAAAGTTTTTCCTAATATCCAACCTAGACCTCCCGCACTGCAACTTGAGACCATTGCTCCTTGTTCTGTCATCTGCCACCACTGAGAACAGCCGAGCTCCATCGTCTTTGGATCCCCCCTTCAGGTAGCTGAAGGCTGCTATCAAATCCCCCCTCATTCTTCTCTTCTGCAGACTAAACAATCCCAGTTCCCTCAGCCTCTCCTCATAAGTCATGTGCTCCAGCCCCCTGATCATCCCACAAACAACCTGATCAAACTCCATCTTCAAACTACTTTGTACGGCTATCGGAACGCTTTAACGCAGTGGTTTTCAACTGGGGGTACGCAGAGGTGTCCCAGTGGTTATGTCAGCTCCTCTAGATATTTGCCTAGTTTTACAACAGGCTCCGTAAAAAGTCGGTACAAACTAAAATTTCACACCACGACTTGTTTATACGGCTCTGCAGACGAGACACTGAATTGTACGTACAATATTTATATTCCCGTGGATTTGTTTTATTATATGGTCAAAACGAGAGAGTGGGCCATTTTTCAGTCATGGTGCGCCGTGTAGTTTTAGGTCGGATTTTGTAGGCGCGTCGTTTTTAAGGGAGGCGAGACTTAGGGGTACGCCAGACAAATCAGCTTCCTGAAAGTGGGACGGTCGTCAGGGAAAGGTGAGACCCAACAAACCCTCCCTTCTCGGAGGTTTAGAAACTTTCTTCTCGCTTCCAGCCTCATTGAGATCAAGCCTGTTTATGCCCATTCTGCTATTGCCAATCGTAAATATTAACAACAACCCTAAATATTATTGATCATAAAAAGCAGCTAGCCCCAGGTAGTATCGTTTTCAACACGGCGGTGAAGGCTCTAATAAATACGAAGGCTAATAAACAGAATGCAGGAATAAATATGATGAACGATCAGCTGAAGAACGAAACCGCGATTAATAGTACTAACGAGCAGAAGGCAATCATGGTGCGACATTGGAGGCAATAGGAATTATTATTGCTAATCAAGCGCAGAAACCAATAATCAATAGTGTTCATGATACGAAACAGATCAGTAATGCTTGCTGCTACAGAGACGAATGCAATTGTACAGATATTAGAAGAATGAAATAATAAATAGGATTTATTATCAATAGGAGAGCAAATAGCAGAATGTATTAAGTATTAATTGCAATAAATATGTGATAATAAAGAGCAGAATGCAATAATTCTTAATTATGATAAAGAGAAGGCGGTAATGTTAACAGATAGCAGAATGGAATCCTTATTAATTGCAATCAATAGAAAGCAATAATAATTATTGATAAATAGCAGCATGTACTAAAACAGGGGTGGCCAACCTGTGGCTGGCTTCGGAGCCCTTCAGGAGTTAATATGCGGCTCCTTGTATAGGCACCGACTCCGGGGCTGGAGCTACAGGCGCCCACTTTCCAATGGGCCGGGGGATGCCCACGGCTCTGCCACAGGCCCTGCCCCCACTCCACCCCTTCCCGCGCCCTCCCCTGAGCCTGCCGTGCCCTCGCTCCTCCCCCCACCAGAGCCTCCTGCACGCCGCGAAACACCTGATCGGGAGGTGCGGGGAGGGAGGGAGAGGTGCTGATCGCGGGGCTGCCGGTGGGTGGGAGGTGCTGGGAGCAGGGTGGGGGAGCTGATGTGGGGGCTGCTGATGTATTACTGTGGCTCTTCGGCAATGTACATTGGTAAATTCTGGCTCCATCTCAGGCTCAGGTTGGCCACCCCTGGACTAAAATATTCTCAATAGCGGAATGCGATAAGTATTCATTCTAACCACTAGACGGCTCGAATAATGATTGATAACAACGAGCAGAAATCAGCAAAATATTATCCATACCAAATAACCGAATGCCAAGATTATTATAAACAGAAGGGACTAATAAGTATTAATTATAATCAATGATAATTATTGGTAGGAACTAGCGGAATTCGGTAACATGTTATCCATAAGAAATAACCGAATGCACAAATTATTATAACCAGAAGGGAATAAGAAGTATTAATTATAATAAATAGGCTATAATAATTATTGATAATAACTATCGGAATTCGGTAAAATGTTATCAATAAGAAATAACCGAATGCACAAATTATTATAAACAGAAGGGACTAATAAGTATTAATTATAATCAATAGGCTATGATAATTATTGGTAGGAACTAGCGGAATTCGGTAAAATGTTATCCATAAGAAATAACCGAATGCACAAATTATTATAACCAGAAAGCAATACTGTTATTAATTATAACAAACAAGAAGCTCTATTATTTATTGATAATAACGAGCAGCGTTCAGCAAAACTGTTATCGATGGCAGCGCAGAATGCGTTAATGATGATGAGCAACAACGAACAGGAGAGTGGAAGAATAAATCCGATGGATCACCAAAAGCAGAACGCAAACCTAAATCGCCGATCCCAGCGAAATGCAGTGCGCAATATTGCCAATACCCGAATGCCGTCATTAAGATCACTGATCCCAAACGGCAAAAACTCCACAAGAAACAGGGCCTTCATTCAGCCATCGGGTGTGGCCGTGGGCCTGGCTCGCCCGGTCGGGCCTCAATGGGCCAGGCGGGATCTGGGGTGATCCGTCCCGGAGCTGAGCAGGTCCAGGATAGGGTGGCCGGATACAAGTGTGAAGAATCGGGGCCGGGCGGGTGTCGGGGGGAAATAGGCGCCTATATAAGACGAAGCCCCCAACAGCGGGACGGTTCCTATAATATCCGGACCTCTGGTTACCCTAGCTCAGTAGGGTCCCAATAAGGGGCGCTGCAAAGGATTCTGGGAGCCAAAGGGGCAGGGTGACAAGGGAGGGGGGTTGGGGTGACCTGAACACAGTCTTCCGATATTGACCGATGACATACAATGACCGCAAGCCCTCCAATACAGACCCACACAGTATATGGACTGCCGCTCAGGCCCGGGGGCTCCCAGGGGTGGGATATAGCGGGGGGGGGGGCGTGTCTCGGTGCTGGGGTCTCCCGGGGGCTGGGGTATAGTGGGGGGTGCCCTCAGGGGCCTGGAATATAATGCAAGGCCTAGAGTCTCTGGGGGGAAATGAGGGGAATCTGAGGGGGGGGGACAGCAGGGAAGACACGGGGGGGGTCAGGGACATAGCAGGGGGGAGATGGGGGGTGGGAAACAGCAGGAGGGAGCCGGGGGGGGGAGCGGGATACAGGAAGGGTGACGCGGGGGGGGGGGGCGGGATACAGCAGGGGGGAGCTGGGGGGGAGCCGGGGGGGCGGGATACAGCAGGGGGGACATGGGGGGGCAGGGACATAGGAAGGGGGACACGGGGGCGGGATACAGGAAGGGGGACATGGGGGGGCGGGATACAGCAGGGGGGAGCCAGGGAGAGCCGGAGGGTGGGATACAGGAAGGGGGGCACGGGGGGATACAGCAGGGGGGTGCCAGGGGAGCCGGGGGGGGCGGGATAGAACAGGGGGGAGCCGGGGGGTCGGGATACAGCAGGGGGTGCTGGGGGAGCCGGGGGGCGGGATACAGCGGGGGGAGCTGGGGGGGGCGGGATACAGGAAGGGGGCACGGGGGGATACAGCAGGGGGGTGCTGGGGGAGCCGGGGGGGCGGGATAGAACAGGGGGGAGCTGGGGGGGCGGGATACAGGAAGGGGGGCACGGGGGGATACAGCGGGGGGGTGCTGGGGGAGCCGGGGGGGCGGGATAGAACAGGGGGGAGCTGGGGGGGCGGGATACAGGAAGGGGGCACGGGGGGATACAGCAGGTGGGTGCTGGGGGAGCCGGGGGGGGCGGGATAGAACAGGGGGGAGCTGGGGGGGCGGGATACAGGAAGGGGGGCACGGGGGGATACAGCAGGGGGGTGCTGGGGGAGCCGGGGGGGCGGGATAGAACAGGGGGGAGCTGGGGGGGCGGGATACAGGAAGGGGGGCACGGGGGGATACAGCAGGGGGGTGCCAGGGGAGCCGGGGGGGCGGGATACAGCAGGGGGGGAAGCCGGGGGGGTCGGGATACAGCAGCCTGGGGGGGGGGGGGCAGAGACGCCGCAGTCACGTCCCGTTGCTGGGTTTTCCTCGCCCGTCCCTCCCCCGCCCAGCCCCGCCCCGCTCCAAACCCGGGACCCTCCCCCCGCAGCGCCGCCCGCCCCCATCCCCGCGGAGCAGCCCCCCCAAAAAAGCAGTCCCGGCGGCGGCGGGGGGGGGTCTCCTAGTGCAGCCCCGGATGCTGTGCCCCCCCCCCCCCCGCAAAACTTGTTGCCATCAGATGCAGGGCGATGGAGCTGGGGGGGGGGCTGAGATGTGAGGGGGGGGCTGAGATGGTGGGGGGGGAGAGATGCCACCTACCACACAGAGACACATGGATGACAGCTTGGTCCGGCCCTTCATGAGAGCAGCTGGGGGGGGGAGATGGGGGGGCGGCGGGGGGGGGCGGCCGATCACGACAGCTGGAGGGAAGCGTGAAAGGGCGGGGGAGGGGGAGGGAGTTGCGGGGGGGGATGCGGCGCACACGCGTGTGTGTTTCACACAGCGCCCCCCCACACACACACAACCCCCAGGCTGCCCCAGCCTCTCCCAGCAGGGGGCGCTGTGGGGAATGGGGGGGGGAGAGGAGGGATTGTGGGGGGTAGGACTCCCTGGGGGGGTGGCATCGCGGTGGGAGGGGGTTTGTGGGGAGTGGGGGGAATCGGGGCTGGGGGGGCTTGTCATGGGGAGACAAGGGGGGATCTATGGGGTGGATGAGGGAGCGGGGGGTCTCTCAGAAGGTGGGTGCGGGATCTGGGGAAGGGCCTCCATCGTGTTGGGGGTGGAGCTCTGGGGGTCTCTATGGGCTGGGGAGCTGGGAGGGGTGTCTGGGGAAGGAGATCGAGGGGGCAGTGATGGGGGTCTCTGGGGATGGAGGGCAGGGGTCAGGGGATCTGGGGGGCTTAGGGGAGGGAGTTTGGGGGCAGGGGATGTGGGCGGCTCAGGGGAGGGAGTCTGGGGAACAGGGGACGGGGGGCAGGGGATCAAGTTTAGGGAGCAGGGCTTGTGGGGTACCCAGGGGAGGGACTTTGAGGGGGAGGGAACAAGGGGGGGCTCAGGGGAGGGAGTTTGGGGAGCCCATGGGAGGGAGTTTGGGGAGCAGGGGAACTGGGGGGCTCAGAGGAGGGAGTTTGGGGGCAGGGGATGTGGGGGGCCCAGGGGAGGAAGTTTGGGGAGCAGGGAAACTGGGGGGCCCAGGGGAGGGAGTTTGGGGAGCAGGGGAACTGGGGGGCTCAGAGGAGGGAGTTTGGGGGCAGGGGATGTGGGGGGCCCAGGGGAGGGAGTTCAGGGACAGGGATTGGGGGAGGGGTCTCCTGTGGGGTGGGATCCATCTCCCTTGCTGCCTCCCCCCCCCCACCTCCTCCATCCCTGCCTCACCATCTGCCGGTCGCTTAGCAACCAAGCCATGGGGGCCCTGGGGTTGTCATGGCGACTGGCTCCGGAGCGCTGGCGATGGGGGGGATGGGGTGAGCATCCGGGGGGGGGGGGGCTGAATTATCGGAGGGGAAAATGGGGGGTAGGGAGAAGGGAGGGGGACATACTGGAGGAGGAGGAGGGGCGGAGATGGGGAGCAAAGGGGGGTGAATTTTGGCTAAGGGAAAGGGAGGGCCAGATGCCCCCACCCCAGAGGAGGCCGCATCTCAGCGCCGGGCGAGGGGTCCCTGGATAACCAGCTGCCCCGCCCCAGAGGTGGCTGCATCTCAGCGCCGGGCGAGGGGTCCCTGTGTAACCAGCCGCCCCGCCCCAGAGGTGGCCGCATCTCAGCGCCGGGCGAGGGGTCCCCGTGTCACCAGCTGCCCCACCCCAGAGGTGGCCGCATCTCGGCGCCGGGCGAGGGGTCCCTGTGTAACCAGCCGCCCCACCCCAGAGGTGGCCGCATCTCGGCGCCGGGCGAGTGGTCCCTGAGTAACCAGCTGCCCCGCCCCAGAAGTGGCTGCATCTCAGCGCCAGGCAAGGGGTCCCCGTGTCACCAGCTGCCCCGCCCCAGAGATGGGCACATCTCAGCGCTGGGTGAGGGGTCCCTGTGTAACCAGCCGCCCCACCCCAGAGGTGGCCGCATCTCAGCGCCGGGCGAGGGGTCCCTGGATAACCAGCCGCCCCGCCCCAGAGGTGGCTGCCTCTCAATATGCTTAGGTAGCTGCCAAGTCAGGTCACTTGCACATACTGACCCCTGTGGCGTGTACACACACACACACACACACACACACACACTCACACACACACGCAACCCTCTGCCCCAGTGTTGCTCGGCCGGGGCCCAGCAGGAGCCTCAGACAGTCACTGACCAGAGACTGGCGAATTTTTACTTTCATTAGGAAACTGCCTAAAAAAATCCAACCGAGCTCAGGGCCCCGTCGCGCCAGACACAATCTGGGGCAGCCCCCCACATCCCAGAGCTGGCAGGTGACCCACACGCGGGCAGAGCTGGGGCTAGCAGGGGCTGCGGGTCGGGAGTGAGGGGCACCGGCAGAGCTGGGGGGGGCCCAGTGGCAGCTGCCTCCCCCTGGAGGTCTCTGCCCCCCTCATTGTGTGGCTCACAGTCACTCACTTCCGGTGTGTCACACGCTCGCTCCCACGCAGCCTCTCGTGGGGGGAGAGTGTGACTCTGGGAGTGAGTGAGAGAGAGAGAGAGAGAGAGCCTGACACACACACACACACAGCCTCACATTGACACACAGCCCAACACACACACACAGCCCCACCCCACATACAACCTCACAGCCCGACACACATACACAGCCCAACACACACACACTCAACCTCACAGCCCGACACACACACACAGCCCAACACACACACAACCTCACATTGACACACAGCCCAACACACACACACAACCTCACACACACAGCCCGACACACACACAACCTCACATTGAGACACAGCCCAACACACACACACACACACACACACAACCTCACATTGACACACAGCCCAACACACACAGCTTCACACACAGCCCGACACACATACACACACAACCTCACAGCCCGACACACACACACACAGCCAGACATACACACAACCTCACACAGCCAGACACACACAATCTCACATTGACACACACCCAGAAACACACAGCTTCACCCACAGCCCGACACACACACACACAACCTCACAGCCTGACACACACACACAACCTCACACACACAGCCTGACATATACACACAAGCTCACATTGACACACAGCCAGACACACACAGCTTCACACACAGCCCGACACACACACAAACTCACAGAGCCAGACACACACAACCTCACATTGACACACAGTCCCACAGACACACACACACAGCCTGACACTCTCAGCCTCCCCCCCACACAGAATCTCACATTGACACACAGCCAGACACACACCCAACCTCACACACACAGAGCCACACATGGCTACACACCCAAACACCCACACAACCTCACACCAATACCCAGAGACACACACACAACCTCACACTGATCCACACACACACACCGACACATGGACAGACACAGCTGGCTTGTCTCACATACTCAGTGTCACCACGTCTCTCTCGCACACACGTGTGTTCGTGTGCACTCGTGTCAGACACTCCAACAGCGTCACACACACACCACACCCCCACAACTCCCCCTCCCCACCCATTAGAAGTGGGTCAGAACTGTGCATTTATTGCTTTAAACTTCACTGCCAGACCCACAAACCTGCCCCACTCCCACCCCGATGGGCACAGAACCAGAACTGGGCCCCACATCCGAACTCCTGCCGCCGGAGTCCAAACCGGGGCCCTGCCAGCAGAACCACCATCGAAGTGAGAACCTGACCCAGAACCGGGACCAGAACCGGCCTCAGACCCAGAACTGAGATCAGAACCGGCCTCAGACCCAGAACCGGTACCAGAACCAGTCTCAGACCCAGAACCAAGACCAGACCCAGAACCGGCCTCAGACCCAGAACCGAGACCAGAATTGGCCTCAGACCCAGAACCGGCCTCAGACCCAGAACCGAGACCAGAACCGGCCTCAGACCCAGAACCGGCCTCAGACCCAGAACTGAGACCAGAACCGGCCTCAGACCCAGAACCGAGACCAGAACCGGCACCAGAACCGGCCTCAGACCCAGAACCGGCACCAGAACCGGCCTCAGACCCAGAACCGAGACCAGAACCGGCCGGAGACCCAGAACCGGTACCAGAACCGACACCAGAACCAGTCTCAGACCCAGAACCGAGACCAGACCCAGAACCGGCCTCAGACCCAGAACCGAGACCAGAACCGGGCTCAGACCCAGAACCGGGCTCAGACCCAGAATCGAGACCAGAACTGGCCTCAGACCCAGAACCGGTACCGGAAGTGGCACCAGAACCGGCCTCAGACCCAGAACCGAGACCAGAACTGGCCTGAGACCCAGAACCGAGACCAGAACCAGAACTGGCCTGAGACCCAGAACTGAGACCAAAACGAGAACCGGCCTCAGACCCAGAACCGGCACCAGAACCGGCCTCAGACCCAGAACTGAGACCAGAACCGTCCGGAGACCCAGAACCGATACCAGAACCGGCACCAGAACCAGTCTCAGACCCAGAACCGAGACCAGACCCAGAACCGGCCTCAGACCCAGAACCGAGACCAGAACTGGCCTCAGACCCAGAACCGGGCTCAGACCCAGAACCGAGACCAGAACCGGCCTCAGACCCAGAACCGGCCTCAGACCCAGAACCGAGACCAGAACTGGCCTCAGACCCAGAACCGGGCTCAGACCCAGAACCGAGACCAGAACCGGGCTCAGACCCAGAACCGAGACCAGAACTGGCCTCAGACCCAGAACTGAGACCAGAACCGGCCTCAGTCCCAGATCCGGTACCAGGACTTAAACCAGACCAGAACCTAATCCCGATGCCAGGACTGATCCCAGGGCCTGAAGCAGAACCCACATCAGAACCAGAAGCTGATCCAGAATCAGAACCAGCACCTGTATGAGAACCGGAACCACATCTAGAACCAGCAGGAGACCTTGAGCCTGACCCAGATCCAGGATCTAACCCAGAACCAGCCCCAGAACCGACACCGAACCTTGACCCCAAACCCGTATCAGATCCAGAACCGGGATCTAACCCAGAACCAGCGCCAGAACCGACACCGAACCTTGACCCCGAACCCGTATCAGATCCAGAACCGGGATCTAACCCAGAACCAGCGCCAGAACCGACACCGAACCTTGACCCCGAACCCGTATCAGACCCCGAACCCGTATCAGACCCAGAACCGGGATCTAACCCCAAAGCGGCGCCAGAACCAGAACTAAAACCCTCACCCCTATCGGACCCAGAACCAGGCTCTGCTCCAGACCTAATGCCCGGATCCAACCCAAACCACGGCTGAAGACCCCAATAACCTCTCACTCACTCCCCCGCAGATTTGGCTGCAGGCCCTGAACTTCCCCCTCCCACCACTAGGGGGCCCCCTCCAGAGCAGCCACATTGGGGGGGGTCCCCCCAGCATAGCCTGAGCCCCTCCCCTGCTGACCCCCCCCCATAAATACGGGGGTCAGTATAATGGGGCCGCCCAGGAGCAAGGAATGAACATCCACAGCCCCTCGTGTTCGCCCCCCCCCCCGGGCTCCTGGCTGAGCATATGGGGGGGGAGGCCGGGGGGGGCACCATACGCCGCAGCATCACCCGGGGCTGGGGAATCTGCCCCCCCCACCCCAGCCTCGCGTGTCCCCTCTGTGTGTCCGTCCGTCTGTGCGTCCGAACGCATCCCTCCGTCCATCCGCGCCCCTCCGTCAGTCTGATCTCATCTCTCCATCCCTCCTTCCATCCATCCACCCATCCGCACACCTCCATCCGTCCGTCCATCCGCGGCCATCCGTCAGTCTGATCTCATCCCTCCATCCCTCCTTCCATCCATCCACCCATCCGCACCCCTCCATCCATCCGTCCGTCTGTCCGTCCATCCATGCCCATCCGTCCGTCTGTTCTCATCCCTCCTTCCGTCCATCCACCCACACACACCCCTCCGTCCGTCAGTACTCATCCCTCTGTCCATCCGCGCCCCTCCATCCATCCGTCCGTCTGTCCGTCCATCCACACCCCTCCGTCCGTCTGTTCTCATCCCACCGTCCATCCGTACTCATCCCTCCGTCCATCCGCGCCCCTCCATCCATCCGTCCGTATGTCCGTCCACGCCTCTCCGTCCATCTGTACTCATCCCTCCATCCGTCCACCCATACCCATCCCTCTGTCCATCCGCACCCCTCCATCCATCCCTCCGTCTGTCCGTCCATCTGCACCCCTCCGTCCGTCTGTTCTCATCTCTCCGTCCATCCGCACCCCTCCGTCCATCTGTTCTCATCCCTCCATCCGTCCTTCCATCCATCCACCCATACACATCCCTCCATCCATCCGCGCCCCTCCATCCATCCGTCCGTCCGTCCGTCCATCCGCGCCCATCTGTCGGTCTGTACTCATCCCTCCATCCATCCGCACCCCTCCATCCATCCGTCCATCTGTCCGTCCACACCTCTCCGTCCACCCATACCCCTCTCTCCATCCATCCGTCTGTCTGTCCGTCCATCCGCGCCCCTCCGTCCGTCTGTACTCATCCCTCCATCTATCCGCGCCCTCCATCCATCCGTCCGTCTGTCCGTCCATCCGCACCCCTCCATCGGTCTGTACTAATCCCTCCATCCATCTGCACCCCTCCATCCATCCGTCCATCTGTCCGTCCATCCGCGCCTATCCGGCCGTCTGTTCTCATCCCTCCATCCATCCTTCTGTCCATCCCATACGCACCCCTCCATCCGCGCCCCTCCATGCGTCCGTACGCACCCCTCCATCCATCCGTCCGTCTGTCTGTCCATGCCTCCCCGTCCACCCGTACCCATCCCTCCATCCATCTGTACTCATCCCTCCATCCTTCTTTCCATCTGTCCGTCCACCCATCCGCACCCCTCCATCCATCCGTCCATCTGTCCGTCCATGCCTCTCCGTCCAACTGTATTCATCCCTCCATCCGTCCACCCATATCCATACCCATCCCTCCGTCCATCCACACCCCTCCATCCATCTGTCCGTCCATCCACACCCCTCCATCCATCTGTTCTTATTCGTCCTTCCGTCCATCCACCCGTACGCATCCCTCCGTCCACGCCTCTCTGTCCATCTGTTCTCATCCCTCCATCCATCCGCACCCCTCCGTCCGTCTGTTCTCATCCCTCCATCCTTCTTTCTGTCCGTCCACCCATATCCATCCCTCCGTCCATCTGTACACATCCGTTTTTCATCTGCGCCCCTCCATCCATCCACCCATACACACCCCTCCGTCTGTCTGTACGCATCCTTCCATCCGTCCACCCCTACGCACCCCTCCGTCCATCTGTACGCATCCATCCCTCCATCCATCTATCCATCTGCGCCCCTTCATCCCCCCTTCTGTCCGTCCACCCATACACACCCTGTCCATCCCTCCATCCGCCCTTCCGTCTGTCCGTCCATCCACTGATATGCACCCCTCCACCTGTCTGTACGCATCCCTCCATCCGTCCTTCCGTCCGTCCACCCATACGCATCCATCCACCCGTCCTTCCATCCACACTCCTCCATCCCCCCTTCCGTCCATCCACCCATACACACCCCTCCGTCCATCCCTCCATCCGCCCTTCCATCCGTCCACCCATCCGTCCATCCATCCGTGCCCCTCTGTCCGTTCTCATCCCTCCATCCTTCTTTCCATCTGTCCGTCCATCCATACGCACCTCTCTGTCCATCTGCACTCATGCGTCCTTCCATCCGTCCATCCATACACACCCCTTCGTCCGTACGCATCCCTCCATCCATCCGTCCTTCTGTCCATCCACCCATACCCATCCCTCCATCCATCTGTACTCATCCCTCCATCCGTCCTTCCGTCCGTCCATCCATACATACCCCTCCATCCGTCCTTCCATCCCTCCATCCATCCGTCCTTCTGTCCATCCACCCATACCCATCCCTCCATCCATCTGTACGCATCCCTCCATCCGGCCTTCCATCCGGCCACCCATACGCACCCCTCCGTGCGTCTGTACTCATCCTTCCATCCCTCCATCCATCCATCCATCCGCACCCCTCCATCTGTTCTCATCCCTTCATCCTTCTTTACGTCTGTCCGTCCATCCATACACATCCCTCCATCCATCTGCACTCATGCGTCCTTCCATCCGTCCATCCATACACACCCCTTCATCCGTACGCATCCCTCCATCCATCCCTCCTTCTGTCCATCCACCCATACGCATCCCTCCACCTGTCCTTCCATCCCTCCATCCATCCTTCCATCCGGCCACCCATACGCACCCCTCCGTCCGTCTGTACACATCCCTCCATCTGTCCTTCCATCCATCCACCCATATCCATCCCTCCGTCCGTCCTTCCATCCCTCCATCCGTCCATCCATCCGCACCCCTCCATCTGTTCTCATCCCTTCATCCTTCTTTCCGTCTGTGTCCATCCATACACATCCCTCCATCCATCTGCACTCATGCGTCCTTCCATCCGTCCATCCATACACACCCCTTCGTCCGTACGCATCCCTCCATCCATCCCTCCTTCTGTCCATCCACCCATACGCATCCCTCCACCTGTCCTTCCATCCCTCCATCCATCCTTCCATCCGGCCACCCATACGCACCCCTCCGTCCGTCTGTACACATCCCTCCATCCGTCCTTCCATCCATCCACCCATACCCATCCCTCCGTCCGTCCTTCCATCCCTCCATCCATCCATCCATCCACACCCCTCCATCCGTTCTCATCCCTTCATCCTTCTTTCCATCTGTCCGTCCATCCATACACACCTCTCCGTTCATCCGCACTAATCCATCCTTCCATCCGTCCATCCATACACACCCCTTCATCTGTATGCATCCCTCCATCCATCCGTCCTTCTGTCCATCCACCCATACGCATCCCTCCACCTGTCCTTCCATCCCTCCATCCATCCTTCCATCCGGCCACCCATACGCACCCCTCCATCCACCCATACGTATCTCTCCACCCGTCCTTCCATCCCTCCACCCATACCCATCCCTCCGTCCGTCCTTCCATCCCTCCATCCGTCCATCCGCACCCCTCCGTCCGTTCTCATCCCTTCATCCTTCTTTCCATCTGTCCGTCCATCCATACACACCTCTCCGTTCATCTGCACGCATCCGTCCTTCCATCCATACACACCCCTTCGTCTGTATGCATTCCTCCATCCATCCGTCCTTCCGTCCGTCCATCCATACGCATCCCTCCACCCGTCCTTCCATCCCTCCATCCGCCCCTCCAACCATACGCATCCCTCCGTCCATCTGTACGCGTCCCTCCACCCGTCCTTCCATCTGTCCATCTGCTCCCTTCCGTCCGTCTGTACTCATAGACTCATAGACTTAAAGGTCAGAAGGGACCATTATGGTCATCTAGTCTGACCTCCCGCATGATGCAGGCCACAAAAGCTGACCCACCCACTTTCCCTTAACTCAGCTGTTGAAGTCTCCAGATCGTTATTTGAAGACTTCAAGTCGCAGAGAATCCTCCAGCTTGCGACCCCTGCCCAATGCTGCGGAGGAAGGCGAAAAACCTCCAGGGCCTCTGCCAATCTACCCTGGAGGAAAATTCCTTCCCGACCCCAAATATGGCATCCGACCTTGCATCCGTGCCCCTCGGTCCATCCACCTGTACACATCCCTTCATCTGTCCTTCCATCCCTCCATCCATCCACCCTCGGTCCATCCACCTGTACACAACCCTCCGTCTGTCCTTCCATCCCTCCATCCGTCCACCCTCTGTCCGTCCACCCATACGCACCCTCCGTCCATCCATCCGGCCGCCTGCCCCCCCCTCTGTCTGCGCCCCTCCGTCCCTCCATCCACCTGCGCATGACCCTCCGTCCGTCCACATGTACACATCCCTCCACCCATCCATCCATCCGCACATGCCCCTCCGCCATCCACCCATGCAGCCCCCGATCTATCCCGCCAGACACATCTTTCTATTCCTCCATCTCTACCCACCCCTCGATCTCCCACCGCCCATCCCCACATGCCCCCCTCTGCCCCTCTCCTGACCCTCCACCCCATCCATCCCTTTTGCTATCCGAAATCCTGGTGCTCTACTGCCCCCGCTGGCCAGGAGGGGGCATAACCATCTGGGGCAGTGCATTTCTGTGAGCAGCCCGGCACCCCCTAGCGCCCCTGCCTGCCAGGGGAGAGCGCCCCCTGCTGCCCCCTGCCCCGCTCCCCGCCCCACAGCGCCCCCTAGCGCCGCCCTGGGGCCAGCCCTGCCTGCCAGGGGAGAGCGCCCCCTGCTGAGCCCCCCCGCCCCGCTCCCCGCCCCGCTCCCCGCCCCACAGCGCCCCCTAGTGCCACCCTGGGGCCAGCCCTGCCTGCCAGGGGAGAGCGCCCCTGCCGAGCCCCCCGCCCTGCTCCCTGCCCCACAGCGCCCCCTGCTGAGCCCCCGCCCCGCTCCCTGCCCCACAGCGCCCCCTGCTGAGCCCCCGCCCCGCTCCCTGCCCCACAGCGCCCCCTAGCGCCGCCCTGGGGCCAGCCCTGCCTGCCAGGGGAGAGCGCCCCCTGCTGAGCCCCCCCGCCCCGCTCCCTGCCCCACAGCACCCCCTAGCGCCGCCCTGGGGCCAGCCCCGCCTGCCAGGGGAGAGCGCCCACTGCTGAGCCCCCCCCCCCGCCCCGCTCCCTGCCCCACAGCGCCCCCTAGCGCCGCCCTGGGACCAGCCCCGCCTGCCAGGGGAGAGCGCCCCCTGCTGAGACCCCCGCCCCGCTCCCTGCCCCACAGCGCCCCCTAGCGCCGCCCTGGGACCAGCCCTGCCTGCCAGGGGAGAGCGCCCCCTGCCGAGCCCCCCCCCGCCCCGCTCCCCGCCCCACAGCGCCCCCTAGCGCCGCCCTGGGGCCAGCCCTGCCTGCCAGGGGAGAGCGCCCCCTGCCGAGCCCCCCCCCGCCCCGCTCCCCGCCCCACAGCGCCCCCTAGCGCCGCCCTGGGGCCAGCCCTGCCTGCCAGGGGAGAGCGCCCCCTGCTGAGCCCCCCCCCGCCCCGCTCCCCGCCCCATAGCGCCCCCTAGCACCATCCTGGGGCCAGCCCTGCCTGCCAGTGGAGAGCGCCCCCTGCTGAGCCCCCCCGCCCCGCTCCCCGCCCCACAGCGCCCCCTAGCACCATCCTGGGGCCAGCCCTGCCTGCCAGGGGAGAGCGCCCCCTGCTGAGCCCCCCCGCCCCGCTCCCTGCCCCACAGCGCCCCCTAGTGCCGCCCTGGGGCCAGCCCTGCCTGCCAGGGGAGAGCGCCCCCTGCTGAGCCCCCCCGCCCCGCTCCCTGCCCCACAGCGCCCCCTAGTGCCGCCCTGGGGCCAGCCCCCCTGCCAGGGGAGAGCGCCCCCTGCTGAGCCCCCCCTAGATCTGCGGAGGGGGTGGGGGCGCAGCGGGCCGAGGGTCATGGGAAGGCAGCCGCACGTTCTGCGTTTCCTTAAATAATTCCTCGATCAAGAGCGATGGAACCAGTTATCCCCGGTTGCCATGGCAGTGCTGACACAGAGATGGATGACGGAAGTCGGGGGGGGGGGGAGTGTTTCAGGCATGGGGGGGGAGTGGGGGCGATGGAGGGGGAGGGGAAGACCGGATTGTGAAAGGGGAGAGAGGGAAACTGAGATCGGGGCCCCGTCGTGCCAGGCGCTGCCCAGAACCCCCCACAAACGAGATTGGGGGCCCCAGACACGCAGTGAAGGGGGAGGAACCCAGGTGTCCTGACCCCCCCCCCCAGCCTGTATCTCTCACCACTGGGCCGCTCTGCCAGGCGAGCGAAGCCACCGGGTAGTAAACGTCTGGTCCAGGTACACTGAGGCACAGGGCCAGGGGGTCCCATCAGCATCTAGGCAGCCTGAGCAGGAGGGGTGAGTGCGGGGGAGGTGGACCGGGGGGGTTGTTTTAGGGCCACAACAAGGGGTCACCGTGAAGCTAGAGGGCAGGGGTGGGGGTTCAGGTTCGGGTCCGGAGAGAGATTTTTAGGGTCAAGGTTAAAGGTCAGAGCCTCCGGTTTGGGGTTAGACAGAGATTTTAGGGTCGGGTGGGCGTGGGGGTCAGAGGTCCGGGTTTGGGGTGAGATTTAGGGTCGGGATGGGGGTGGGGTCAGAGGTCTGGGTTTGGGGCAAGATTTAGGGTCGGGGTGGGGGGGTCAGAGGTCAGGGTTTGGGGTGAGATTTAGCGTCGGGGTGGGGGTAGTCAGAGGTCAGGGTTTGGGCCAAGATTTAGGGTCGGGGTGGGGTCAGAAGTCTGGGTTTGAGGTGAGATTTAGGGTCAGGGTGGGGGGGTCAGAGGTCTGGGTTTGGGGTGAGATTTAGGGTCGGGGTGGGGGGGGTCAGAGGTCAGGGTTTGGGGGGAGATTTAGGGTCGGGATGGGGGTGGGGTTAGAGGTCTGGGTTTGCGGTGAGATTTAGGGTCGGGGTGGGGTCAGAGGTCTGGGTTTGAGATGAGATTTAGGGTCGGGGTGGGGGCGTCAGAGATCTGGGTTTGAGGTGAGATTTAGGGTCGGGTGGGGGGTGTCAGAGGTCTGCATTTGGGGTGAGATTTAGGGTTGGGGTGGGGTCAGAGGTCAGGGTTTGGGGTGAGATTTAGGGTCGGGGTGGGGGGGTCAGAGGTCAGGGTTTGGGGTGAGATTTAGGGTCGGGTGGGGGGGGTCAGAGGTCTGGGTTTGGGGCGAGATTTAGGGTCGGGGGGTCAGAGGTCAGGATTTGGGGCGAGATTTAGGGTCGGGGTGGGGGAGTCAGAGGTCAGGGTTTGGGGTGAGATTTAGGGTCAGGGTGGGGTTAGAGGTCTGTGTTTGGGGCGAGATTTAGGGTCGGGATGGGGGAGTCAGAGGTCAGGGTTTGGGGTGAGATTTAGGGTCAGGGTGGGGTCAGAGGTCAGGGTTTGGGGTGAGATTTAGGGTCGGGGTGGGGGGGTCAGAGGTCAGGGTTTGGGGTGACTTTGTCAGGTCAGGCTCCGGGGCAGGATGATCATTAATAAAAAAAAACCCACACCCTCCTACCCCACTTTCAGCCAACGGGCCACAAAGCGCTTCCCATTGGACAGATGGGGAAACCGAGGCAGGGAAGGGAACAGAACCCAGGAGTCCTGAGTCCCAGGGGAGCCCCTGAGACAGTAGGGGATAATTAGGGTTTGCATTAGACTCTGGGCTGGGGTCCCGGTTAGGCATTAGGGGCAGCTGATGGGGGGGGGGACAGGATGAAGGTCTCCATCAACCAACCCCTTCAAAACCCTCATTTCGGGCAGGAGCAGGGTCTGATCTTCCCCAAGCCCCTCCACTTTCAACAGTCCAGATCCCACCTTGTTAAATGAGCCACCCGAAAACCCCACCGGTCGCCGCCGGGAAAGGCGGCCAGGTCTGGGGGCAGAGCCCACGGACGCCCCAGGGACAACGGCGCCATCTCCCTCGGGGCCGGAGGGCTCGAGTCTTTGCTCCGGGTGTTGGGAACCTGGCGCTAGTTTGCGAAGCCATTCGCTCATATATGGCCCAGCCGCCTCGTCCTCCAGAAAAAGTTTCCAGATCCCCATCCACCAGTGACCCCTCTCCAGAACGCACCTCCAGATCCCCATCCACCAGTGATCCAGACCCATCCAGATCGTACCTCCATATCTTCATCCAAAATTATTCAGCTATCTCCTATTTCCGCCTTACTCCCCCACCCTAATTTAATTCCCTCTCCTGCCACCCAATTCCCTTCGCCCCAAATCAATTCACCCCCACACATCTCCTTCAATTAACACACACACACACACACACGGTCACTCACGCAGGTGTGTTTTCCTGGCTGAGGTGACTGGGGCATTGGGTGCTAATCTGGGATCTCAGGCCACCCACCTCACTATTCCCACCCTTGCGTCCCCCTCACCACTGGGCCTGGACCCCCACGGGGAGCATCAACACCGGGGTTAGGGCCTAGTTAGGCCATGGATGCATGTTAGCTACCACTGGGGAGACGCAGACACATGTACATACACAGCCACAGCCGTCTACACACACAGCCGTGCACACAGCCACAGCCGTCCACACACAGCCGCGCACACAGCCACAGCCGTCCACACACACAGCCGCGCACACAGCCACAGTTGTCCACACACACAGCTGCGCACACAGCCACAGCCGTCCACACACACAGCCGCACACACAGCCACAGCCGTCCACACACACAGCCGCGCACACAGCCACAGTTGTCCACACCACACAGCCGCGCACACAGCCACAGTCGTCCCCACACACAGCCGCGCACACAGCCACAGCCGTCCACACACAGCCGCGCACACAGCCACAGCCGTCCGCACACACAGCCACAGCCGTCCACACACACAGCCGCACACACAGCCACAGTTGTCCACACCACACAGCCGCGCACACAGCCACAGTCGTCCACACACACAGCCGCGCACACAGCGACAGCCGTCCACACACACAGCCGCACACACAGCCACAGTTGTCCACACCACACAGCCGCGCACACAGCCACAGCCGTCCACACACACAGCCACAGCCGTCCACACACACAGCCGCACACACAGCCACAGCCATCCACACACACAGCCGCGCACACAGCCACAGCCGTCCACACACACAGCCGCGCACACAGCCACAGCTGTCCACACACACAGCCACACACACAGCCACAGCCGTCCACACACACAGCCACAGCCGTCCACACACACAGCCGCACACACAGGCACGGCCGTCCGCACACACAGCCACACACACAGGCACAGCTGTCCACACACACAGCCACAGCCGTCCGCACACACAGG
Source organism: Glyptemys insculpta (assembly GCA_032172135.1). Taxonomy (NCBI): domain Eukaryota; kingdom Metazoa; phylum Chordata; order Testudines; family Emydidae; genus Glyptemys; species Glyptemys insculpta. Next base: position 14,669,778 of record JAVMKA010000017.1, on the reverse strand, counting down.
CATCTGCACACTCTGCCACGGCCATCCACACACACAGAGATAGCCATTGAAATACACAGTCACAGCCGTCCGCACACACAGCCGCAGCCGTCCACACACACAGCCGCACACAGCCACAGCCAGCCGTCCACACACACAGCCACAGCTGTCCATACAGCCATCCATACACACCTCCACATCCAATCACACAACCGTCCACACACACTGCCACAGCTGTCCCTACAGCCGCTCACACACACACAGCCACCACACACATACACGGATATACACACACAGCCACAGCCTTCCACGCAGCCGCAGCCACACGCACACACATACACACGCAGCCCCCTGCACCTTCGTTACCACCCCTTCCGACTGACATGCCTGCTAGCCACACCTGGGTCTACGACACACACCCAGGGCGCCCGACACACACGGCTCCCAGCTTGGGTCGCACCCCTCCTCCCTCCCCCCTCACCATCTGCCAGCCGGCAATGAAACACCCGCCCGGGGCAAGGTCCCAGCACCCCCCCCCCCGGGGACCCCTAACTATGAGCTGAGACTAGCCCCCGCTACGCCTCCTGCTCTCCGGCACCCATCAGCTGTCACTGTTGCCGCTGGGCAGGTGTCTTCGTGCACACACACACACACACACTCACCAGCAGGGGGCAGCACGGTCACTCACACACGTGTATACACACATCTCACAACACGTGCACTGAACCACATTCCCACACACTCACAACCGCACCCCGCAGGCAGCGTGCGCACTCACCCCGCACACAAAAAATAGCCACAACCGCATGCGAACACAAGTACACACACACTGAACCCCAAAATAGTCACAACTGCATGTGAACACATATACACACACTGAACAGAAAAATAGTCACAGACACTCACAGCACACACACACACAAATTCACACAATGTGCACACACAATTACACACACACCCTGAGCACACACAATGCAGACACACACAGCTCCCCCCCACATGTACATTGGGCACAGACACCACAATTTCACACACACACACACACACACACACACACACACACACACACACACAGCCGGGGGGTGCCAACATGCCGGGGGGATTTTTAGCAGAGAGCTCTGCCCCCCTCCCTGTGCCCCGGAGGAGGTGGGGCATTCGACAGAGCGAGTCCCCCAGCTGCCCCCAAATTGGGGGCAGGGGGTGTGATGCACACACACACACACACACACGCACACACCAGGCCCACCCGACCTCCAGCCAGCAGGGGCAGCACGCAGGGAGGGAGCGAGTGTGGGAGGACTGGCTAGGCAGCGGGCAGCACAACGGAGACCCCAGCCTCCCCCCACAGCCCCATAGAGACCCCCCAGAACCCCTCACAGCCCCACAGAGACCCCCCAGCACCCCCAGACACAGCTGCACAGAGAGACCCCAGCACCCCCCATAAACAGCCCTATAGAGAGGCCCAAGCCCCCCACAGCCCCACAGAGACCCCCCAGCACCCCCAGACACAGCCCCACAGAGAGACCCCAGCACCCCCATAGCACCATAGAGAGCCCCCAGACCCCCACCACCACCCCATAGAGAGCCCCCAGCCCCATAGACAGCCTCAGCCCCCCAACCTACCCACCCAGAGCCCCAGCACCGTGAAGACCTCCAGACCCACTCCTAACATCACAGAGACCCCCCCCAAGCCCCACAGAAAGACCTCAGCCACCCCAAGCAACAGAGCCCCCCCTCAGAGCCACCCAAACCCTCCCACTGCCCCAGTGAGCGCCCCCAGCCTCCCCCACAGTGAGCCTACAGGAACCCCCTCACAACGCTATTCAGATCCCCAGCCCCATAGAGAGCCCCCAGCCCCATAGAGAGCCCCAGGACCTCCCAGCCCCATAGAGAGCCCCCAGGCCTCCCCAGCCCCACAGAGAGCCCCCAGCCCCATAGAGAGCCCCCAGGCCTCCCCAGCCCCATAGAGAGCCCCCAGCCCCATAGAGAGCCCCCAGGACCTCCCAGCCCCATAGAGAGCCCCCAGGCCTCCCCAGCCCCATAGAGAGCCCCCAGCCCCATAGAGAGCCCCCAGGCCTCCCCAGCCCTAAGAGAAAGCCCTCAGGATGCCCAGCACCATAGAGACCAACCCTCGCCTCCCCCCCCCCCCCGCACGTCAATATCGTGGAGACCCCGAGTCCCGCCCCATCACCATGGAGACCCCCTAGCCCTCCCACACAGCATCACGGAGGCCCCCAGCTCCCCCCTCCCCAGCACCATGGAGAGCCTCAGCCCCCCCCAAGCATCCCAGAGACACCCCCAGATCACCATGGAGACCCCGAACACCCCCCCAGCACCATGGAGAACCCCAGCGCCCTCCCACAACACCACAGCGACCCTCAGGCCCCCTCCCAGAGCACCATGGAGCCCCTCAGGCCCCCCAGCACCCCAGAGACACCCCCACATCACCATGGAGACCCTCTGCCCCCCCTCCCCCACAGCACCATGGAGACCCCGAGCACCCCCCCCAGAGCACCATGGAGACCCTCAGCCCCCACATCACCATGGAGAGCCTCAGCTTTCCCAGCACCATGGAGACCCCGAGCACACACCCCAGCACCCCAGAGACACCCCCACACACACACACATCACCATGGAGACCCTCAGCCCCCCCCCCCCACAGCACCACAGCGACCCTCAGGCCCCCCAGCACCCCAGAGACACCCCCCCACACACACACATCACCATGGAGACCCTCAGCCCCCCCCCAGCACCACAGCGACCCTCAGGCCCCTCAGCATCCCAGAGACATCCCCACACCCCCACATCACCATGGAGACCCCGAGCACCCCCCAGCACCCCAGAGACCCCACACACACACATCACCATGGAGACCCCGAGCACCCCCCCAGCACCCCAGAGACCCCCCACACACACACACACACATCACCATGGAGACCCTCAGCCCCCCCCCCCCACAGCACCACAGCGACCCTCAGGCCCCTCAGCATCCCAGAGACCCCCCACACACACACATCACCATGGAGACCCCGAGCACCCCCCCAGCACCCCAGAGACCCCCCCACACACACACACATCACCATGGAGACCCTCACCCCCCCCCGCAGAGCAGCATGGAGACCCTCAGCCCCCCCCCAGCACCGCGGCCCCCCCCCAGCCCCCCTACCTTGGTGGTGACTATGCAGAGACAATCCATGGCTGGGGAGGAGGGAGCCGCTGCTCGGGGCGGATCTGCAGCACATCAGATATTCCGGGGGGCCGGGGAATTAATTGCCCCCCCTGGCCTTCAATTGCCCCCCCCTCCTCCGCCGCCGCCGCACGCAGGCTGCCTGCCCCCCCCCTCCCCACCGGCGCGCGGCTGCCTGCTCCCCCCGAGGCGCAGGGTGCGGAGGGGGGGGGGATGGAGGGATGGGGGCAGGCGGCGGGCGGAGGGATGGGGAGGGGGGTGGAAGGCGCGGGGTGACGGAGGGGGGGTGCGGGAGGAAGACGGGATGGGGGCAGGCGGCGAGCGGAGGGAAGCGGAGCGCGGTGGAAGAGGCAGGAAGGAGGGATGGAGTCAGGCGCCGGGCGGAGGAAGAGAGGGAGGGAGGGGGGAAGGGTGGGGACCGCAGGCGGGGAGCGGAGGGGGTGGAAGGAAGACGGGATGGGGGAAGGCGGCCAGGGGAGGAATAGGGGGTGGAAGGATGGAGGGATGGTGGAAGGAAGCAGGGATGGAAGAAGGTGGCGTGCGGAGGAATAGGGGGTGGAAGGATGGAGGGAGGGTGGAAGGAAGGAGGGGTGGAAGAAGGAAGCAAGTGGAGGAATAGAGGGTGGAAGGATGGAGGGAGGGTGGAAGGAAGAAGGGATGGAAGAAGGCAGCAGGCTGAGGAATAGGGGGTGGAAAGATGGAGGGATGGAAGAAGGCAGCGTGCGGAGGAATAGAGGGGGGGGAAGGAAGAAGGGATGGAGGAAGGCCACGTGTGGAGGAATAGGGGGTGGAAGAAGGAAGCAAGTGGAGGAATAGAGGGTGGAAGGATGGAGGGAGGGTGGAAGGAAGGAGGGATGGAAGAAGGCAGCAGGCTGAGGAATAGGGGGTGGAAAGATGGAGGGATGGAAGAAGGCAGCGTGCGGAGGAATAGAGGGGGGGAAGGAAGAAGGGATGGAGGAAGGCCACGTGTGGAGGAATAGGGGGTGGAAGAAGGAAGCAAGTGGAGGAATAGAGGGTGGAAGGATGGAGGGAGGGTGGAAGGAAGAAGGGATGGAACAAGGCAGCAGGCTGAGGAATAGGGGGTGGAAAGATGGAGGGATGGAAGAAGGCAGCGTGCGGAGGAATAGAGGGGGGGAAGGAAGAAGGCATGGAGGAAGGCCACGTGTGGAGGAATAGGGGGTGGAAGAAGGAAGCAAGTGGAGGAATAGAGGGTGAAAGGATGGAGGGATGGGAAAAGGCAGCAGGCCGAGGAATAGGGGGTGGAAGGAAGGAGGGATGGAGAAAGGCAGCGTGCGGAGGAATAGAGAGTGGAAGGAAGAAGGCAGCAGGCAGAGGAATAGGGGGTGGAAGGAAGGAAGGAAGGATGGTGGAAGGAAGGAGGGATGGAAGAAGGCAGCAGGAGGAGAAATGGGATGGAAGGAAGAAGGGATGAAGAAGGCAGCAGGCGGAGGAAATAGGGGGTGGAAGGAAGGAAGGAAGAAGGGATGGAAGAAGGCAGCAGGCAGAGGAATAGGGGGTGGAAGGAAGGAAGGAGGGATGGTGGAAGGAAGGAGGGATGGAAGAAGGCAGCAGGCGGAGGAATGGGGGTGGAAGGAAGGAAGGAAGGAGGGATGGAAGAAGGCAGCAGGCAGAGGAATAGGGGGTGGAAGGAAGGAAGGAGGGATGGAAGAAGGCAGCAGGCAGAGGAATAGGGGAAGGAAGGAAGGAAGGAAGTAAGGAAGGAAGGATGGTGGAAGGAAGGAGGGATGGAAGAAGGCAGCAGGAGGAGAAATGGGATGGAAGGAAGAAGGGATGAAGAAGGCAGCAGATGGAGGAAATAGGGGGTGGAAGGAAGGAAGGAAGAAGGGATGGAAGAAGGCAGCAGGCGGAGAAATAGGCGTGGAAGGAAGGAGGGATGGAAGAAGGCAGCAGGCAGAGGAATAGGGGGTGGAAGGAAGGAAGGAGGGATGGTGGAAGGAAGGAGGGATGGAGGAAGGCAGCAGGCAGAGGAATAGGGGATGGAAGGAAGGAAGGAAGGAAGGAGGGATGGTGGAAGGAAGGAGGGATGGAAGAAGGCAGCAGGCGGAGGAATAGGGGGTGAAAGGAAGGAAGGAGGGATGGAAGAAGACAGAGGAATAGGAGGTGGGAAGAAGGAGGGATGGAAGAAGGCAGCAGGTGGAGGAATAGGGGGTGGAAGGAAGGAAGGAGAGATGGTGGAAGGAAGGAGGGATGGAAGAAGGCAGCAGGTGGAGGAATAGGGGGTGGAAGGAAGGAAGGAGAGATGGTGGAAGGAAGGAGGGATGGAAGAAGGCAGTAGGCAGAGGAATAGGGGGTGGAAGGAAGGAAGGAAGGAGGGATGGAAGAAGGCAGAGGAATAGGGGGGTGGAAGGAAGGAAGGAGAGATGGAAGAAGGAAGAAGGCAGCAGGCAGAGGAATAGGGGGTGGAAGGAAGGAAGGAAGGATGGTGGAAGGAAGGAGGGATGGAAGAAGGCAGCAGGAGGAGAAATGGGATGGAAGGAAGAAGGGATGAAGAAGGCAGCAGGCGGAGGAAATAGGGGGTGGAAGGAAGGAAGGAAGAAGGGATGGAAGAAGGCAGCAGGCGGAGAAATAGGAAGGAAGGAAGGAGGGATGGTGGAAGGAAGGAGGGATGGAAGAAGGCAGCAGGCAGAGGAATAGGGGTGGAAGGAGGGATGGTGGAAGGAAGGAGGGATGGAAGAAGGCAGCAGGCAGAGGAATAGGGGGTGGAAGGAAGGAAGGAGGGATGGTGGAAGGAAGGAGGGATGGAAGAAGGCAGCAGGCGGAGGAATGGGGGTGGAAGGAAGGAAGGAAGGAAGGAAGGAAGGAAGGAAGGAAGGAGGGATGGAAGAAGGCAGCAGGCAGAGGAATAGGGGGTGGAAGGAAGGAAGGAGGGATGGAAGAAGGCAGCAGGCAGAGGAATAGGGGGTGGAAGGAAGGAAGGAGGGATGGAAGAAGGCAGCAGGCGGAGGAATGGGGATGGAAGGAAGGAAGGAAGGAGAGATGGTGGAAGGAAGGAGGGATGGAAGAAGGCAGCAGGCAGAGGAATAGGGGGTGGAAGGAAGGAAGGAGGGATGGTGGAAGGAAGGAGGGATGGAAGAAGGCAGCAGGCAGAGGAATAGGGGATGGAAGGAAGGAAGGAAGGAAGGAAGGAAGGAAGGAGGGATGGTGGAAGGAAGGAGGGATGGAAGAAGGCAGCAGGCGGAGGAATAGGGGGTGAAAGGAAGGAAGGAGGGATGGAAGAAGACAGAGGAATAGGAGGTGGAAGAAGGAGGGATGGAAGAAGGCAGCAGGTGGAGGAATAGGGGGTGGAAGGAAGGAAGGAGAGATGGTGGAAGGAAGGAGGGATGGAAGAAGGCAGTAGGCAGAGGAATAGGGGGAGGAAGGAAGGAAGGAAGGAGGGATGGAAGAAGGCAGAGGAATAGGGGGTGGAAGGAAGGAAGGAGAGATGGAAGAAGGAAGAAGGCAGCAGGCAGAGGAATAGGGGGTGGAAGGAAGGAAGGAAGGATGGTGGAAGGAAGGAGGGATGGAAGAAGGCAGCAGGAGGAGAAATGGGATGGAAGGAAGAAGGGATGAAGAAGGCAGCAGGCGGAGAAATAGGAAGGAAGGAAGGAGGGATGGTGGAAGGAAGGAGGGATGGAAGAAGGCAGCAGGCAGAGGAATAGGGGGTGGAAGGAGGGATGGTGGAAGGAAGGAGGGATGGAAGAAGGCAGCAGGCAGAGGAATAGGGGGTGGAAGGAAGGAAGGAGGGATGGTGGAAGGAAGGAGGGATGGAAGAAGGCAGCAGGCGGAGGAATGGGGGTGGAAGGAAGGAAGGAAGGAAGGAAGGAAGGAAGGAGGGATGGAAGAAGGCAGCAGGCAGAGGAATAGGGGGTGGAAGGAAGGAAGGAGGGATGGAAGGAAGGCAGCAGGCAGAGGAATAGGGGATGGAAGGAAGGAAGGAAGGAAGGAAGGAAGGATGGTGGAAGGAAGGAGGGATGGAAGAAGGCAGCAGGAGGAGAAATGGGATGGAAGGAAGAAGGGATGAAGAAGGCAGCAGACGGAGGAAATAGGGGGTGGAAGGAAGGAAGGAAGAAGGGATGGAAGAAGGCAGCAGGCGGAGAAATAGGCGTGGAAGGAAGGAGGGATGGAAGAAGGCAGCAGGCAGAGGAATAGGGGGTGGAAGGAAGGAAGGAGGGATGGTGGAAGGAAGGAGGGATGGAAGAAGGCAGCAGGCGGAGGAATGGGGATGGAAGGAAGGAAGGAAGGAGAGATGGTGGAAGGAAGGAGGGATGGAAGAAGGCAGCAGGCAGAGGAATAGGGGGTGGAAGGAAGGAAGGAGGGATGGTGGAAGGAAGGAGGGATGGAAGAAGGCAGCAGGCAGAGGAATAGGGGATGGAAGGAAGGAAGGAAGGAAGGAGGGATGGTGGAAGGAAGGAGGGATGGAAGAAGGCAGCAGGCGGAGGAATAGGGGGTGAAAGGAAGGAAGGAGGGATGGAAGAAGACAGAGGAATAGGAGGTGGAAGAAGGAGGGATGGAAGAAGGCAGCAGGTGGAGGAATAGGGGGTGGAAGGAAGGAAGGAGAGATGGTGGAAGGAAGGAGGGATGGAAGAAGGCAGCAGGTGGAGGAATAGGGGGTGGAAGGAAGGAAGGAGAGATGGTGGAAGGAAGGAGGGATGGAAGAAGGCAGTAGGCAGAGGAATAGGGGGTGGAAGGAAGGAAGGAAGGAGGGATGGAAGAAGGCAGAGGAATAGGGGGTGGAAGGAAGGAAGGAGAGATGGTGGAAGGAAGGAGGGATGGAAGAAGGCAGTAGGCAGAGGAATAGGGGGTGGAAGGAAGGAAGGAAGGAAGGAAGGAGGGATGGAAGAAGCCAGTAGGCAGAGGAATAGGGGGTGGAAGGAAGGAAGGAAGGAAGGAGGGATGGAAGAAGGCAGTAGGCAGAGGAATAGGGGGTGGAAGGAAGGAAGGAAGGAAGGAAGGATGGAAGAAGGCAGTAGGCAGAGGAATAGGGGGTGGAAGGAAGGAAGGAAGGAGGGATGGAAGAAGGCAGTAGGCAGAGGAATAGGGGGTGGAAGGAAGGAAGGAGGGATGGTGGAAGGAAGGAGGGATGGAAGAAGGCAGCAGGCAGAGGAATAGGGGGTGGAAGGAAGGAAGGAGGGATGGTGGAAGGAAGAAGGGATGGAAGAAGGCAGCAGGCAGAGGAATAGGGGGTGGAAGGAAGGAAGGAGGGATGGTGGAAGGAAGGAGGGATGGAAGAAGGCAGCAGGCAGAGGAATAGGGGGTGGAAGGAGGGATGGTGGAAGGAAGGAGGGATGGAAGAAGGCAGCAGGCGGAGGAATGGGGGTGGAAGGAAGGAAGGAAGGAGAGATGGTGGAAGGAAGGAGGGATGGAAGAAGGCAGCAGGCAGAGGAATAGGGGGTGGAAGGAAGGAAGGAGGGATGGTGGAAGGAAGGAGGGATGGAAGAAGGCAGCAGGCGGAGGAATAGGGGGTGGAAGGAAGGAAGGAGGGATGGAAGAAGACAGAGGAATAGGGGGTGGAAGAAGGAGGGATGGAAGAAGGCAGCAGGTGGAGGAATAGGGGGTGGAAGAAGGAAGGAGGGATGGAAGAAGGCAGTAGGCAGAGGAATAGGGGGTGGAAGGAAGGAAGGAAGGAGGGATGGAAGAAGGCAGCAGGCGGAGGTATAGGGGGTGGAAGGAAGGAAAGAAGGAAGAAGGCAGCAGGCGGAGGAATAGGGGGTGGAAGGAAGGAAGGAAGGAAGGAGGGATGGAAAAAGGCAGCAGGCAGAGGAATAGGGGGTGGAAGGAAGGAAGGAAGGAAGGAAGGAAGGAGGGATGGAAGAAGGCAGCAGGCAGAGGAATAGGGGGTGGAAGGAAGAAGGGATGGAAGAAGGCAGTAGGCAGAGGAATAGGGGGTGGAAGGAAGGAAGGAAGGAAGGATGGATGGAAGAAGGCAGTAGGCAGAGGAATACTGGGTGGAAGGAAGGAAGGAGGGATGGTGGAAGGAAGGAGGGATGGAAGAAGGCAGCAGGCAGAGGAATAGGGGGTGGAAGGAAGGAAGGAAGGAAGGAGGGATGGAAGAAGGCAGTAGGCACAGGAATAGGGGGTGGAAGGAAGGAAGGAAGGATGGATGGAAGAAGGCAGTAGGCAGAGGAATACTGGGTGGAAGGAAGGAAGGAGGGATGGTGGAAGGAAGGAGGGATGGAAGAAGGCAGCAGGCAGAGGAATAGGCGGTGGAAGGAAGGAAGGAAGGAAGGAGGCAGTAGGCAGAGGAATAGGGGGTGGAAGGAAGGAAGGAAGGAGGGATGGATGGAAGAAGGCAGCAGGCAGAGGAATAGGGGGAGGAAGGAAGGAGGGATGGAAGAAGGCAGCAGGCAGAGGAATAGGTGGTGGAAGGAAGGAAGGAAGGAAGGAAGGAAGGAAGGAGGGATGGAAGAAGGCAGTAGGCAGAGGAATAGGGGGTGGAAGGAAGGAGGGATGGAAGAAGGCAGCAGGCAGAGGAATAGGGGGTGGAAGGAAGGAAGGAGGGATGGAAGAAGGCAGCAGGCAGAGGAATAGGGTGTGGAAGGAAGGAAGGAAGGAAGGAAGGAGGGATGGTGGAAGGAAGGAGGGATGGAAGAAGGCAGTAGGCAGAGGAATAGGGGTGGAAGGAAGGAAGGAGGGATGGTGGAAGGAAGGAGGGATGGAAGAAGGCAGTAGGCAGAGGAATAGGGGTGGAAGGAAGGAAGGAGGGATGGTGGAAGGAAGGAGGGATGGAAGAAGGCAGTAGGCAGAGGAATAGGGGGTGGAAGGAAGGAAGGAAGGAAGGAAGGAGGGATGGAAGAAGGCAGTAGGCAGAGGAATAGGGGGTGGAAGGAAGGAAGGAAGGAAGGAAGAAGGCAGCAGGCAGAGGAATAGGGGGTGGAAGGAAGGAAGGAAGGAAGGAAGGAGGGATGGAAGAAGGCAGCAGGCAGAGGAATAGGGGGTGGAAGGAAGGAAGGAGGGATGGTGGAAGGAAGGAGGGATGGAAGAAGGCAGCAGGCAGAGGAATAGGGGGTGGAAGGAAGGAAGGAAGGAAGGAGGGATGGATGGAAGAAGGCAGTAGGCAGAGGAATAGGGGGTGGAAGGAAGGAAGGAAGGAAGGAGGGATGGATGGAAGAAGGCAGCAGGCAGAGGAATAGGGGGTGGAAGGAAGGAAGGAAGGAAGGAGGGATGGATGGAAGAAGGCAGCAGGCAGAGGAATAGGGGGTGGAAGGAAGGAAGGAAGGAGGGATGGATGGAAGAAGGCAGCAGGCAGAGGAATAGGGGGTGGAAGGAAGGAAGGAAGGAGGGATGGAAGAAGGCAGTAGGCAGAGGAATAGGGGGTGGAAGGAAGGAAGGAAGGAAGGAAGGAAGGAAGGAAGGAGGGATGGAAGAAGGCAGCAGGCAGAGGAATAGGGGGTGGAAGGAAGGAAGGAAGGAAGGAGGGATGGATGGAAGAAGGCAGTAGGCAGAGGAATAGGGGGTGGAAGGAAGGAAGGAAGGAGGGATGGAAGAAGGCAGCAGGCAGAGGAATAGGGGGTGGAAGGAAGGAAGGAAGGAGGGATGGAAGAAGGCAGCAGGCAGAGGAATAGGGGGTGGAAGGAAGGAAGGAAGGAAGGAGGGATGGATGGAAGAAGGCAGCAGGCAGAGGAATAGGGGGTGGAAGGAAGGAAGGAAGGAGGGATGGTGGAAGGAAGGAGGGATGGAAGAAGGCAGCAGGCAGAGGAATAGGGGGTGGAAGGAAGGAAGGAGGGATGGATGGAAGAAGGCAGTAGGCAGAGGAATAGGGGGTGGAAGGAAGGAAGGAAGGAAGGAGGGATGGAAGAAGGCAGCAGGCAGAGGAATAGGGGGTGGAAGGAAGGAAGGAAGGAAGGAAGGAAGGAAGGAAGGAAGAAGGCAGCAGGCAGAGGAATAGGGGGTGGAAGGAAGGAAGGAAGGAGGGAGGGATGGAAGAAGGCAGCAAGCAGAGGAATAGGGGGTGGAAGGAAGGAAGGAAGGAAGGAGGGATGGATGGAAGAAGGCAGCAGGCAGAGGAATAGGGGGTGGAAGGAAGGAAGGAAGGAAGGAGGGATGGATGGAAGAAGGCAGTAGGCAGAGGAATAGGGGGTGGAAGGAAGGAAGGAAGGAAGGAAGGAGGGATGGATGGAAGAAGGCAGCAGGCAGAGGAATAGGGGGTGGAAGGAAGGAAGGAAGGAGGGATGGATGGAAGAAGGCAGCAGGCAGAGGAATAGGGGGTGGAAGGAAGGAAGGAAGGAGGGATGGAAGAAGGCAGTAGGCAGAGGAATAGGGGGTGGAAGGAAGGAAGGAAGGAAGGAGGGATGGAAGAAGGCAGTAGGCAGAGGAATAGGGGGTGGAAGGAAGGAAGGAAGGAAGGAGGGATGGATGGAAGAAGGCAGTAGGCAGAGGAATAGGGGGTGGAAGGAAGGAAGGAAGGAAGGAAGGAGGGATGGATGGATGGAAGAAGGCAGCAGGCAGAGGAATAGGGGGTGGAAGGAAGGAAGGAAGGAGGGATGGATGGAAGAAGGCAGCAGGCAGAGGAATAGGGGGTGGAAGGAAGGAAGGAAGGAGGGATGGAAGAAGGCAGTAGGCAGAGGAATAGGGGGTGGAAGGAAGGAAGGAAGGAAGGATGGATGGAAGAAGGCAGTAGGCAGAGGAATAGGGGGTGGAAGGAAGGAAGGAAGGAAGGAGGGATGGAAGAAGGCAGCAGGCAGAGGAATAGGGGGTGGAAGGAAGGAAGGAAGGAAGGAGGGATGGATGGAAGAAGGCAGTAGGCAGAGGAATAGGGGGTGGAAGGAAGGAAGGAAGGAGGGATGGATGGAAGAAGGCAGCAGGCAGAGGAATAGGGGGTGGAAGGAAGGAAGGAAGGAGGGATGGAAGAAGGCAGTAGGCAGAGGAATAGGGGGTGGAAGGAAGGAAGGAAGGAAGGAGGGATGGAAGAAGGCAGCAGGCAGAGGAATAGGGGGTGGAAGGAAGGAAGGAAGGAGGGATGGATGGAAGAAGGCAGTAGGCAGAGGAATAGGGGGTGGAAGGAAGGAAGGAGGGATGGTGGAAGGAAGGAGGGATGGAAGAAGGCAGTAGGCAGAGGAATAGGGGGTGGAAGGAAGGAAGGAAGGAAGGAAGGAGGGATGGAAGAAGGCAGCAGGCAGAGGAATAGGGGGTGGAAGGAAGGAAGGAGGGATGGATGGAAGAAGGCAGTAGGCAGAGGAATAGGGGGTGGAAGGAAGGAAGGAAGGAGGGATGGTGGAAGGAAGGAGGGATGGAAGCAGTAGGCAGAGGAATAGGGGGTGGAAGGAAGGAAGGAAGGAAGGAAGGAGGGATGGATGGAAGAAGGCAGTAGGCAGAGGAATAGGGGGTGGTAGGAAGGAAGGAAGGAGGGATGGTGGAAGGAAGGAGGGATGGAAGAAGGCAGCAGGCAGAGGAATAGGGGGTGGAAGGAAGGAAGGAAGGAAGGAGGGATGGATGGAAGAAGGCAGTAGGCAGAGGAATAGGGGGTGGAAGGAAGGAAGGAGGGATGGTGGAAGGAAGGAGGGATGGAAGAAGGCAGCAGGCAGAGGAATAGGGGGTGGAAGGAAGGAAGGAAGGAAGGAGGGATGGATGGAAGAAGGCAGTAGGCAGAGGAATAGGGGGTGGAAGGAAGGAAGGAAGGAGGGATGGAAGAAGGCAGCAGGCAGAGGAATAGGGGGTGGAAGGAAGGAAGGAAGGAGGGATGGAAGAAGGCAGTAGGCAGAGGAATAGGGGGTGGAAGGAAGGAAGGAAGGAGGGATGGAAGAAGGCAGTAGGCAGAGGAATAGGGGGTGGAAGGAAGGAAGGAAGGAAGGAAGGAAGGAGGGATGGATGGAAGAAGGCAGTAGGCAGAGGAATAGGGGGTGGAAGGAAGGAAGGAAGGAGGGATGGATGGTGGAAGGAAGGAGGGATGGAAGAAGGCAGCAGGCAGAGGAATAGGGGGTGGAAGGAAGGAAGGAAGGAAGGAGGGATGGAAGAAGGCAGCAGGCAGAGGAATAGGGGGTGGAAGGAAGGAAGGAAGGAGGGATGGAAGAAGGCAGCAGGCAGAGGAATAGGGGGTGGAAGGAAGGAAGGAAGGAAGGAGGGATGGATGGTGGAAGGAAGGAGGGATGGAAGAAGGCAGTAGGCAGAGGAATAGGGGGTGGAAGGAAGGAAGGAAGGAGGGATGGAAGAAGGCAACAGGCGGAGGAATAGGGGGTGGAAGGAAGGAGGGATGGATGGAAGAAGGCAGTAGGCAGAGGAATAGGGGGTGGAAGGAAGGAAGGAGGGATGGTGGAAGGAAGGAGGGATGGAAGAAGGCAGCAGGCGGAGGACTGGGTCGGGAGCGGAGGAAGACGGGCTGGAGGGAGCTCTCCTGAGGGGGGGGGAGCGGTGGAAGGAGAGACGGGGGGAGCCTACACCGAGCTGGGGGGATCCATGGGGCCGTGGGGGGAGCGGGGCCGTGGGAGCCGGAGAGCAGCGGGCAGGGCCGGGCCCAGCCGGGTCCTGGCAGCGAGTCAGAGCGGGGCGGGGGGCCTGCTCGGGGCGGGGGGGGGGGGCGGGGAGGGTTAACCCCCTGCGTGCCGGGAGGGACTGAACTGGTGATAGATACACGAGAGAGTGTGTGTGTGTGTGTGTGTGAGAGAGAGAGAGAGAGAGAGAGAGAGAGAGAGAGAGAGAGAGAGAGAGAGAGAATCAGCCTGGGGGTGAAACAGAGACACCATCTGTGTGTGTAAGAGAGAGACACAATCAATTTAGCTGTGAGACACACAATGTGTGTAAAACAGACACAATCGGTGTGTGTGAGAGAGAGACACACACAAGCAGTGGGGGGGGGTGAGAGAGAAAGATACAATCAGTGTTTGTGCAACAGACAAAATCAGTGTGCCTATGAGCGAGAAAAAAATTGGTGTGTGTTTGAGAAAGAGAAAATCAGTGTGGATGGGTGTGTAAGAGAAACACAACCAGCCTGGGTGTGAAAGATACACAATCAGTGTGTGTAAGAGACACACTCAATGTAGGTGTGAGACACACAATGTGTGTATAATAGAGACACCATCGGTGGGTGTGTAAAAGTGACAGACAAAAGCAGTGTGTGTGTGTGTGTGTGTGTGTGTGTGTGTGTGTGTGTGAGAGAGAGAGAGAGAGAGAATCAGTGAGTGTTTGTGAAACAGACAAAATCAGTGTGCATATGAGAAAATCAGTGTGTGTTTGTGAGAGAGAAAATCAGTGTGGATGGGTGTGTGAGAGACACAATCAGTGTGTGTTTGAGAAAGGGACACATTAGTGTGTGTGAGAGAGAAAGAGTGAGAGAGACACACACAATCAGCCTGGGTGTGAAACAGAGACACAATCTGTGTGTGTAAGAGACACAATGTAGGTGTGAAACACACTATGTGTGTATAAGAGAGACACAATCGGTGGGTGTGTAAGAGAGACACAGACACAAGCAGTGTGTGTGTGTGTGTGTGTGTGTGTGTGAGAAAGAGACAATCTGAGTGTTTGTGAAACAGACAAAATCAGTGTGTGTTTGTGAGAGACAAAATCAGTGCAGATGGGTGTGTAAGATAGACACAGTGTGTGTTTGTGAGACAGAGACACAAGCAGTGTGTGTGTGTGTGTGTGTGTATGTATGTGTGTAAGAGAGAGAGACACACAATCAGTAAGGCTATGAGACGGACAGAATCGGGGTGTGTGTGAGAGAGAATCTGTGTGGGTGTGAATCCGAGAGGCACAATCTGTGTGTGTAAGAGCCAGCCAGAGAGCCAAGGGGTGTGCCAAATGGGGTGTATGCGACAAAGAGACCAGAGAGCGAGAAATCCCCTGCACTACCCCACAAAACACCCCACTAACCATCTCACACCCACACACCCCGACACACGGCCCGCTGCAGACGCCACCGACTTCTAGCGCCCCATAGAGGGGACAGGTCCCATGTCCCATTCCCCGCCCCCCTGAGCCAGCCAGTCCCCGCCCTGGGGCCGGGTGGGACCCGGCGCCCCCTAGAGGGGACAGGCCCCTGCCCCATTCCCCGCCCCTCTGAGCCAGCCAGTCCCCGCCCTAGGGCCGGGTGGGAGACGGCGCCCCCTAGAGGGGACAGGCCCCTGCCCCATTCCCCCACCCCCCTGAGCCAGCCAGTCCCCGCCCTGGGACCAGCGCCCCCTAGAGGGGACAGGCCCCATGTCCTGTCCCCACACTCCTCCCCCGTCTCTCTCCCCATAGGGCGAGGCTAAGATTAATCACCATCACATCATTCAATTAACGACATCCTCCCAGAGGACCCCCACCGCTCCCCCCACACCACAAATTGTCTTAATCACAATCTAATGGGATCCAACTGCTCCTGCCCCACACCTCACGGCACCATGGGAAATGGGGCAGGAGCAGGGGGAGGATTAGGGACAGAAATGTTCCTTCTAGGTGAATTTCTTCCCACACTCCAATTGGTATCTTCCAACCCAGAACTGCCCCCCCATGGGAAAGACCCCCCCATATCATCCCACTCCTACACCCCCATTGGTGCATCCCAGAACTGATGCCAATGCTGAGGGTGACCCCAGGGGGCACTGTGGGGCAGGGAGCGGGGCGGGGGCAGCCGGGGGCGCTCTCCCCTGGCAGGCGGGGCTGGCCCCAGGGCGGTGCTAGGGGGTGCTGTGGGGCAGGGAGCGGGGCGGGGGCAGCAGGGGGCGCTCTCCCCTGGCAGGCGGGGCTGGCCCTAGGGCTGCGCTAGGGAGAATTTTTTCAGGGGTCGGGGAGTAAACCCAGGAGCCCTGAGTCATTCCCACTGCAAGTGAGTCCATTCCGGGTCCTTAACCCCCTGCGCCCTTCTTTTCTAATCCATAGACAGCCAGACAGATTTCTGAGTATAGGGATGGATGGATGGATGGATGGATGGACGGATGGATGGATGGCTGTGTTTGGAGATGGATGGATGGATAGATGGATGGATGGATGGATGGATGGATGGATGGACGGACGGACGGATGAATGGACGGATGGATGGATGGATGGCTGTGTTTGGAGATGGATGGATGGATGGATGGATGGATGGATGGATGGATGGATGGATAGCTGTGTATGGGGATGGATGGATGGATGGATGGATGGATAGGTGTGTATGGGGATGGACGGACGGATAGCTGTGTAAGGGTGGATGGCTGGACAGATGGAGAGCTATGGATGGATTGATAGCTGTGTAAGGGGATGGATGGACAGGTGGAGAACAGTGTATGGGGATGGGTGGATGGCTGTGTATGGAGATGGATGGATGGATGGATGGATGGATGGCTGTGTATGGGGATGGATGGATGGATGACTGTGTATGGGGATGGGTGGATGGCTGTGTATGCAGATGGAGGGACGGATGGATGGATGGAGACCTGTGTATGGGGATGGACAGATGGAGAGCTATATATGGGGCAGACGGATGGATGGATGGAGAGACAGATATTTATGTATGGGGATGGATGGCTGGATTGATGGCCGGATGGATAGATGGGAATGGATGGCTGGACAGACAGATCGAGAGCTGCATATGGGGATGGATGGATGGGTGGATGGATAGATGGGGATGGACGGACATCTGCATACGGGGACAGACGGAAGGACAGATGGACAGTGGCATTCGGGGATGAACGCATGCGGGGATGAACTGACCGATCAAGGTGCACGGGGACGGACGGACGGAGGCGCACAGGGAAGGATGGCTGGAAGGATAGATGGAGAGCTGCGAATGGGGATGGACTGACAGCTGTGTATGGGGACGGATGGACGGATAGCTGTGTATGGGGATGGACGCATGGACAGATGTGTATGGGGATGGACACATGGAGGGATGGACGGATGGATGTGTATGGGGATGGACAGATGGCTGTGTATGAGGATGGACACATGGACAGACAGATGGATAGCTGTGTATGGGGATGGATGGATGGATGGCTGTGTTTGGGGATGGATGGATGGATGGATGGATGGATGGATAGCTGTGTATGGGGATGGACGGATGGATAGCTGTGTATGGGGATGGACAGACGGATAGCTGTGTATGGGGATGGATGGATGGACGGATGGATGTGTATGGGGATGGACAGATGGCTGTGTATGGGGATGGACACATGGACAGACGGATGGATAGCTGTGTATGGGGATGGATGGATGGATGGATGGATAGCTGTGTATGGGGATGGACAGATGGACAGATGGATAGCTGTGTATGGGGATGGACAGACGGACCGCTGTGTCCATGGGGATGGATGGATGGCCAGACCGACGGACAGACACGTACGGGGATGGATGGACCGATGGACAACTGCATATGGGGATGGACGGAAGGACAAATGGACTGACAGCTGACTATTGGGATGGACAGATGGACGGATAGCTGTGTATGGGGATGGATGGATGGATTGATAGCTGTGTGTGGGGATGGATGGCCGGACGGATAGATGGGGATGGATGGATGGATGGAGGGATGGATGGCCGGAGTGACAGCTGCGTATGGGGATAGACGGATGCATATGGGGATGGATGGACAGATATCTGTGTATGGGGATGGGTGGATGACAGATGGAGAGCTATGGATGGATGGATGGATGGATGGATGGATGGATGGATAGCTGTGTGTGGGGATGGATGGATGGATGGATGTGTTTGGGGATGGATGGATGGATGGATGGGGATGGATGGATGGATAGCTGTGTATGGGGGATGGGTGGATGGATGGATAGTTGTGTATGGGGGTGGGGGGATGGGTGGAAGAATGGATGTTTGTATACGGGGATGGATGGACGGATGGATGGAGAGCCGTGTACAGGGGTGTTTGGATGGACAGATGGATGTCTGTGTACGGGGATGGACGGACGGATGGATGGATGGACGGGTAGCTGTGTACGGGGACAGATGGCCGGCCGGCCAGCTACCTCCGGGGACAGACAGGACCCCTTGACGCTGTGTTTACCTTGGCCCGCGCCCTGCGCGCAGTCAGGGGCTGCGTATCCGTCACCGTCACTTCGTAGACCTCCTGGATGTCTGGGGAGGGAAGACGCCCGGAATTTACCGCCCCGGGGTCGGGAAGTTTTCCAGCACTTCTGCCCCAAACGCCACCCCGCCCCCATTCCCCCTGCTGGGAGAGGCCAGGCCCGGGGCAGGATACCGGGGTAGAGGGGCCCGGTGTGGCAATCCGGCTGGCTAAGCCGTACCCAGCCCACGGCCGCCCGCTGAGCCGAGCCACTTTCTCTGAAAGCTCCTTAGAGGCCGGCCGGCCGGCCCTCGGCCTCCTCCCCTGCCCCCACCCAGGGCAGAGCTAATTAGCCCAGATTTAAACCCTAATTATAGCCCTCGGCCCCAGGCCGTCGCACACACCCCCCTCCCCCTCCGCCAAGCCCCACGGCAGCCTCCGCTGCACACACCTGGGGGGTCACCCCACAGCCTCGAAGGCCGGATGACCGCTCAGCTAAGCCAGGCCAGCCGGTTAGGGTGGGCGTCAAGCACCTCCCCACACTTTACGCCCCGCCCCCAGGCCCCCGAGCCCCGCCCTTGCTGTTTAAGCCCCTCCCCTTTACAGCCCCTAAGCCCCACCCCCTGCTCTATGAACCCCTCCCCACACAGTCCCTAAACTACTACCCCATCCTCAAATCCCGCCCCTTCCGTCAGACCCACCCACAGTCCCTAAGCCCCTCCCCTCTCTTGACAGCCCCGCCCCCAGGCCCGCACCTACCCAGCAGGGCCTGGAAGAGCTGGCTCTGGAAGATGCTAAGTAGCGTCTGGGCCTTCTGCCGGAAGCTCTGGTCTGGCGTCTCCTCCATGAGGCGCAGGGCGGCCTGGGCCTCTGGTGGGGGGCAGATGGGGGTCAGGCTAGGCGGGGGGGGCGGGTGCATGCAGCGGGGGTTGTTTCTGGGGCCCCCCCACCCAAAGATGGGGGGTGCAGAGCTCCAAGAAGGAGGGGAGCCGCTGGGCAGGGGAGGTATTTCCAGGGGGCACTCCGCCATGGGGCATGTGTGGGGGGGTTTTCTGGGGCCACCCCTGGGGGACCCCAAGGTGGGACACATTTCTGGGGGGGGACTCTGGGGTGGGGCAGCATGGGGGGGACCCAGCGGTGGGGTGAGCGGACCCAACACACACACCAAGTCACCGCTACCCCCAAGTACACCAGCCCACACCCACAAACCCTGTTACACACACACACACATACACACACACACCACCTGACTTGCCCCTCGGTATACTCGAAGCCTGACACCACCACACACACACACTCACACGGGCCCCCAGCTCTCTCTCACACACACACACACACACACACACACACACACACACACAACCCCTTGCCCTCAAACAACACAACTCACACTCTGAGCCCCCCGCAACACCTCAACACACACCTCTGCTACCACCCCACAACTTTAACGCAACAGGCAAACGATCAAAACCCGCCTGTCCCAGTTGCTACAGGCACAACCCATCCACCCTCCACCCACCCCTAGATCTCTCTCACACACATCCCCCCAATTCATCCCCCCCTACCCAGAGGATACAGCCCAACTCCCCCTCACACACACACCATTGTACCCAAACAAGGCAACTCACACACCACGACACAGCCTCGCAAACCTTCACACCTCAACGCTTGCCACTCTCCCATGCAGCCCCACAACTGTACACAGCACAGAAACGCTCCCGCCTTCGCACATGCCACGCTCCATGCAATGCAACACAACACAACACACAGACACACACCCTCACCCAGACAAACCCACAACACCTGCATCTCCACACCCGTCTCTCCCCCATCCAATCCCACACCATGACACAACCCCACACATCCACACACACCTCCCTCCCATCCGACCCCACAAGCCTACACAACACCACACAAACTCCCACACCTCCACACCCGCCTCTCTTATCCAACCCCACACTACACAACACAGTCACACACTTCCACACCCGCCTTTCTACCATCCAACCCCACAACACTACACAAACTCCCACACCTGCACACCCACCTCTCTCCCATCCTACCCCACAACACTACACAACCCCACACAAACTCCCACACCTCCACACCCGCCTCGCTCCCATCCTACTCCATAACACTACACAAACTCCCACACCTCCAAACCCACCTCTCCCATCCTACTCCTCAACACTACACAAAATCCCACCCCCACCTTCTACCATCCAACCCCACACAAACTCCCGCACCTCCACACCCGCCTCTGACCCCTACAGCCCCCACTCCCTGCCCCAACTCATACACACGCTCCCCTACCACACAGCTCCTACACAACACACAAACGCACCTCTTCCCCCGTAGGCCACCCCAAACTTTGCCCTCTGCGACACGACAACACGCCAGCACATTGCCCGGCCCCTCATGCCTGTGGGTGCCCCCCCCCACGATGCCTGCTCACCCCCACACACGGCTCATCCCCGGGGCCCCCTCACCTCTCACGCTGAGGCGGGTGTAGGGGAGTTGGGGATAGCTCAGAGGGGGGCAGAGGGGTATCCCGGAGGCGCCGGGTTGGGGGCGCTGAGGGGGGGTCCCTACCTCTCCGTTTCCTTGGCATCACGGTGCCCGGCGTGGGGGTGGGCAGTGGGGGGGGGGGAGAGACACACGCTAATCTCATAATCTGCCTTCCCAACAGCTGCCAGCTTAAAAGATTGGGAGCCCGGCAGAATTGTGGGTAGCGTAGTTCTTGCCCCGGGGTTGGGGGGAGCTGCAAGACACAGCCGTGGGGCGGGGGGAAACTGGGGGCAACTTGAAGCGTGATTCCAGGGGCGGATGACTTTTTGCCGTTGGCCGAGCTTGGGCTCAATCCTTGAACTTTTGAAAACGTCTTCCCAGGGCTAGGCCCCAGGCGTTTACACGGCGCCTGCCTGGGGGCCCGAGGGGTGTTTCCCCGACTACCCAGAAACTGAGTTGAAACAGGAATGAAACCACCACTGTCACAGACTTTGCCAACCCCAAAGATCCAGAGGCAGGCTCCCCCCAATATCATGAGATTGGCTTCAAAATCAGGCAATTATGCGAAAAATAATAGATGGGGGGTTCTTTTTCTTTGCCTTCTGCAAGAAGAAAACAAAGCAATGGAAAGACAATGAATTTAAAGCTTGGTTCACCTTTGGAACTCCACGCCACATGATTATCTGACCAGCACACCATATAAATTGAGAAAAAATTTCATTCAGGACCCTAAAAATATTTATAATCATTTGCATTCATTCACTTTTTAGATTATATTAATAGATTACACATATACGTTAATGATCATCTTTGTATATATTAGCTTTTATATTAAATATAACATGTAAAGATGTTCTATATATTAAAAATAGCTACATAATATTAAATATACAATGATGTACTGTCTGTTATATTAAATACATCTAAAGATATATTAGCATATATAGATTATACAACTTTAGAATAGAATAAATGTGTACTAGTTAATATTATATATATTTAATTTTAAAATATTAAATTAAATATACAAAGTACATATTAAATATACATATATTTATCTCTATTTTAACTATAATAGGCAAGGTGTATGATATTTACATATAGACTATTAAATATAATATACAACCATTATAGATGTATCTTTATTTACTAAAATGTTAATTATATACATTATTAAATGTACAAAGATCTTTGTTATATGCAAAGATGTATTATCCTTATGTATGTTAAATAGATATATTAATTACACGTTATATTAATTATAAAGATTTATCTTTCATCTTAAATATAATATACATTATAGTTATAACTTTGTAAGGAATATTAAATTATACAGAGATTAATTATAAATATATTTGTTATATTAAATATATGGAAATATGTATTTTTACATGTATTATGTATAATAGTAAATACAACATACAACTATTTTATTAAATAGAAATATGTATTATCTTTCCATGTATTAGATATCTATACTATTAAAGGTAATATACCATTTATTATATTAACTATAAAGATGTATTGTCTTTACTTACATTAAATATCTATATGGAATATAATATACAATCATTAAATATAATATACAATCATCTTAATTATAAGGATGTATTATCCTTACCTATATTAAATATCTAGAATATTAAATGTAATATACAACCGTTTATTAGCTTAATTATAAACGCATAGTCTTTACATATACCAAAGTATATACATTGTATTAAATATACAAATATGTATTATCTGTCATGTAAATACATATAAAGATGTATTATTGTTCCATATACATATGAAAATATACAGATTACGTTAAATGTATATCAAGTTATTTTCATATTAAAATATTATATATACTAAATGCACTAAGCAAATATTTCTTTTTATATCACATAGCCTATGTCATTATCTACATCAAATTAAATAGGCCTCACCCTGAATGTAACGTGTAAGAAACTAACGGCAATCACCGATATTGCCGTGAAAAGTTGCAATTTTGCTGAAACGGCATGGTTTTGGCTGGAAAACTTGTGAAATGGTTTGAACCAGCTGCGCACGTTTACGGCTAATTCGCCCATTTGCTCTCAGTGCCGGGATATCACAGGCCGTTCCATCCCCCCAGCTTTGAACCCAGGAATTTGGGCTTAGCCAGAGCATCGCCCGGGCCTCGTATGTGAAGCCAGCGCGAGACGGACACTCTGCCATGGCCCTTGGCAGCTGGGTCTGACGGCCAGTCTCCCTCGCGGTTACAAATCGGTCCCGATGTCCGGCCGTTGGGCCTGGCTCGGCCGCGCTCCTCTAGACTCAAGAGCATGTTGATACCCAGGGTTTTCTCCCCACCAAGGGCTATAGACCCTGGACCCCAGGTCACTGCATTTCCAGAAGCCAAACAGTTCACAAGCCGGAAGGCATTTTTATCCAACCCTCCGCCTCCTCTCCAGAATCGCCACCGACTCTTTTAAACGGCACACACCTGAACTGGATGCCATTTTCCGGCATCAGGCTCACCAATGCCATATACCGGGGTAAATCGCAAGCTCGCCTCGCTTTCTGCCATGAATTTAAGCTGATAACCTGTGGAACTCCTTGCTACATGACACTGAATCAGCCACGGGATTGCTATAGCCAGGGATACCATTTCTAGATCTGTTGCTGATTCCCCACCACGTGATGAGGTCCGAGCCCAAGACAGGGGCATGGAGAATTATGAGGTTGTTAAGGGTTGTTAATGCGCGGGACTCCCTGCCACATGATGGTGGGTGAGGCAACCGCTTGGGATGCTTACGTAGATCCCGAGAACCTTGGACTGATCTTCAATCCAATTAATTAGAGCCAGGACCAAATAATGAGGGGTGGGGATGGGGCAGTGACAGGATACCGGGCTAGATGGGCTCATAGTCTGATCCAGGATGGCAGGGAGGGGCCAGGATATCGGGCCACATGGTCCATTCCTGCCACACCTTGATTTCATTCCCTTCCCAGCCCCCCCACAGAATCCTCCAGGTGTTGTTAACCAGCGGAACTCCCCACCACATGGCTGCATCATGCAATATGCAAGCAGCAATTCCTTCTCTCTCAACCGGCTCCGTGGAAATTAGCAGCTCCCCACTGGAATCCGTGGGGCATATCCCCAGGTGGTGTAATTGAGGGGGATCAGGACGCTCTGCTCTAACCCACCAGCCCCCACACCCCTCCCAGAGCCGGGGAGAGAACCCAGGAGTCCTGGCTCCCAGCCCCCCCTGCTCCAACCCACCAGCCCCCACTCCCCTCCCAGATCCGGGGAGAGAACCCAGGAGTCCTGGCTCCCAGCCCCCCCTGCTCTAACCCACCAGCCCCCACACCCCTCCCAGAGCCGGGGAGAGAACCCAGGAGTCCTGGCTCCCAGCCCCCCCGCTCTAATCCCCACCTGAGAGTCTGAACCCCAGCTTCCCCCCAAATCTACCCCCCCCCCAGCCCCCAAAGCAGCCGCATGGGGAAGTCCTGGTTGTAACGCATCCAGTCATCCAAAATATTCGATTTATTACTGACAAGGAAACAGCGGCCGGGCCAGGCTCCCCTGTAGGGCTGATGCTGGCTGCAATCGGGGGAGCCCCATTTCTGGGGGCACCCCTGCTGGGAGGGCATCAGTGTCGGAGTGCCCGATTTTCTCCCACAGGTGCAAGATTTGTGGGCAACCCGCCCACCAGCCTGGCACCTCCCCCACCCCAAAACCGACCGGCCATCAGGGGAACATAATGCAGCTATGGCTGATTAAAGCTCAGATCTATCCCCAGGGGGGAGAGGGGACCTTTGTAACTCACATTTCCCTTCATGGGGCTGCCTCGAAACAGACATTTACCCCCTCCTTGGGGGAGCCTCAAAACAGACATTCCACCTCCCCGGGTAGTTCCCCCCTCCTCCAGGGTAGACATTTCTCTCTTCCTCCAGAGCAGCCTCGAAACACACATTTCCCCCCTCCTCGGGGAGCCTTGAAACAGACATTGCCCCGTCCTTGAGGGAGCCTCGAAACAGACATTCCCCCCTCCTCCAACAGGGGCACATTAAGGTATTTCCTCAGCAGAAGAGCTATGTCCCAGAGGTAGCATGTTAGGGCTGAGCATATTGGGGGAAAGGAAAGGGGTACAGCACCCCACTAATTGCCCCCCCCTTCCCAGACGCTTCCGGGAGGGGGCAGAGGTGTGTGCCGGGAAGTGGGAGGGGCCAGTTTGGGGGTCAGAGTGTCCCAGGCGCGTCTCCCCTGCCCCCGCCGGAGCTGTGTCGGGGCTCAGAAGCCCAAGGGGTTGGGGGAGACCACACCCCCGTTCTCCACCACGGCCCGGGAGATGCCCCGTAGCTGCCGGAAGGTGTGCCGGGCGCCGTCCGTGCTCAGCGGGCTCAGGGTGGCCGTGAGGCGCTCGTAGGCCTGGAGCGAGACAAGGAGAGAGGGGAGGGGAGGATGAGAGACGGGCACGGAGACACCCCCTCCCCCCAAAAAAAATCCTACCCATCCCCCCACCAGCACCGAGGGGTGAAGAGAGGAGTTGGCGGGGGAGAAGAGAGGGAGGGAGGGAGGGAGGGAAGGAGAGATGGCAGAGGGCCATCCACAAAGGGAGGTACGGGATGGAGGTGTGGATGGAGGGAGGGACAAGGGAGGGAGGTGAGGATGGAAGGATGGAAGAAGGAGGAGGGAGGTGTGGACGGTAGGGACAGGAAGCTGCCGGAGGGATGGACAGAGGAGTGTATGGACAGATGGAAGAAGGGACAGATGGATTAAGAAGGGACGGAGGTGTGGAGGGAGGGATGGAGGGAGGGAGAGAGGGATGGAAGTGTGGAGGCAGGGAGGGATGAAAGAAGGAGGAATGGAGGGAGGTGTGGATGGAAGAAGGGATGGAGGGATGGAGATGGGGGGGCAGGGACAGGAAGCTGCCGGAGGGACGGGCTGACGAATGGAGGGATGGAGGTGTGGATGGAGGGACAGAGGTGTGGAAGAAGGGGGATGGAGGTGTGGATGGAAGAAGGGATGGAGGGAGGTGTGGATGGAAGGAGAGAGGGATGGAAGAAGGGATGGAGGGATGGAAGAAGGGAGGTGTGGATGGAGGGAGAGAGGGAAGGAGGGATGGAGGGATGTGTGGATGGAGGGATGGAAGAAGGGACGGAGGTGTGGATGGAAGAAGGGATGGAGGGATGGAAGAAGGGACGGAGGTGTGGAGAGAGGGACGGAGGTGTGGAGGCATGAAAGAAGGAGGAATGGAGGGAGGTGTGGATGGAAGAAGGGATGGAGGAACGGAGATGGGGGGGCAGGGACAGGAAGCTGCCGGAGGGACGGGGGTGACAGATGGAGGGATGGAGGTGTGGATGGAGGGATGGAAGGAGGGACAGAGGTGTGGAAAAAGGGAGGATGGAGGTGTGGATGGAGGGATGGAAGGAGGGACAGAGGTGTGGAAGAAGGGAGGATGGAGGTGTGGATGGAGGGATGGAAGAATGGAGGGAGAGAGGGAAGGAGGGATGGAAGAAGGGGGGACGGAGGTGTGGATGGATGAAGGGATGGAGGGAGGGATGGATGAAGGGATGGACGGACGGGACGGACAGAGGGACGGATGGACGGGCTGCCAGAGGGAGAACCGGGAGGGCTGGATTCAGCGGACACCAGCTGGGGCTGGAGGGGGCTCCGGGGCTGTGGGTCTGACTGGGGGGTTGCCCCCCCCGTACTCACCTCCTCACACCAGGTCTCGCAGAGCAGCTTTTCGTGCTGGGCGGTGGGGTGGGCCTGGGCCAGGGAGCGCGACGCCCTGGGGGGGGGGGGAAGAGATGAGCCATTAGAACGGGGGCCCCCCAAAAAAATGTGGGACCAAGAACCCCCTTTTAAAACACATGGAAAGGCCCCCGACCTGCTCCCCCAGAGCCCCCCAGCCCAAGGGATGAGCCCCCTCCCCCACAGGCCCCCCCGGGATGGAGGGGGGACACCCCAGACCAGCCCCCCGGCCGCCCACTCCCACTGCCCCCAGCAGCCCCCCTCAATAGCCCACTGACGCCCCTCCCCCATCAACCCCCCCAAGCTCCCTTCGCCCCCCCAACCAACTCCCATCCCCCCAGCCAGCCCCCCCCCATTTGCCGCCCAGCCCCCCGCCCCAAGCAGGAGGGGGGACACCCCAGACCAGCCCCCCGGCCGCCCACTCCCACTGCCCCCAGCAGCCCCCCTCAATAGCCCACTGACGCCCCTCCCCCATCAACCCCCCCAAGCTCCCTTCGCCCCCCCAACCAACTCCCATCCCCCCAGCCAGCCCCCCCCCATTTGCCGCCCAGCCCCCCGCCCCAAGCAGCACCTGGACAGCAGCACCACCATGGCGTACAGGTCGATAGCCGCGTCCGCCACCCGCTTCAGCACGAACTGCTCGTCTTGGGGGGGGGGGAAATGAGGGGGGGTCAGGGCAGAGCCAGCCCCTGTCCCCCCAAAGCAACCCCCCTTCCTGCCCCCCCAAACAACCCCCCTGCCATGCTCTTCCCCGGTGCACCGACCCCCCCCCCAAAAACCTTTCTGCCCCCCAATCTCTACTGCCAGGGGCCCCCCCAAACCTTCCCCACCCCCCAGACATGGGACCCCCAACTTCCCACCCCCAACCTCTCACTGCCAGGGGCCCCCCAAACCTTCCCACCCTGCAGCCATGGGGCCCCCCAAAACCTTCCTTCTCCCAGCTTCTCACTGCCCTGGGGGGTCCCCAGCCTTTCCCCACCCCCCTACACAAGGGCCCCCAAACCTTCCCGCTCCCCAACCCTTCACTGCCCTGGGGAGCCACCCCAAACTACCCCACCCCACCAATGGGGGTCCCCCAAACCTTCCTTCTCCCAGCCCCTCACTGCCCCCCAAACCTTCCCGCCCCCCCAACCCTCACACACACCGCCGCATGCTGCAGCCCACAGATGGGGGGGAGGGGCGGCAAGCCGGGCCCCGCCTCCCCCCAGCCAGCCCCATATCGCCCCCTCCCCGCACCGGGGCTCCCCCCAGTACACGCACCTACGATTTTCTTGCCGTATTTGAGCAGCAGCTCCTCCACCGTGGCCCCGAAGAGATCGACCCCGTGCACCAGCTGGGGGGGAGAAGGAACGGGAGGTCGGGGGGGGGCAGGGTTAGCCGGGGGGGGCAGACCCCCACTGGCAAATATCCCCCGCCCCCGAGATCCACTCACCACCCCCAAAACAGGGGGGGCCTCACGGGGTTGGGGGGCGTTGGAAGACGTGGGGGGGGGGGGAAGGTCAGTGCTGCGGGGGTCTCCCCACCCCCGGCTGCCCCCCCCATTCCCCAGACTCACCTGCTCAGCGCTGGGGTCCAGGTCGGGGTGCACCACGTCCCTCAGGGTGATCCCAGAGCCCCACCCGGCTTTCCTGGGGGGGGGGGAGACAGACGGCACGTGAGGGACCCCCCCATACACACACAAGAGCAGCAGTACCCCCCCCCCGCACCCCTCCAAGGACCAAAACCTCCCATCCCAGGGACCCCCCCCCGGGAGTGAACCCCCCCATGACCCCTCCCCCCCAGCCCATCAAGAGTGACCCCCCGAGGGAGCCCCCCCCGGTACCTGCGGAGACGCCGGGCAGCCTCCCGGGCCAGCAGCCCCACGTTCCCCACGGGACTTTTCAAAGCTCGCTGCAGCCCCCGCAGCTGGTTCCCGGCGTTCTGCGGGGGGGGGGGTGTAAGTGACCTGCACGGGGGGGCACGGACAACCCCCCCGGAGAGGAACAAGCCCCTCCCTCTTCCAGGGTCTCCTTCCCCACAGCAACCCCCTGCCCCAAGGTCTCCTGTCCGTCCCCCCAAACACACCCGCAACATGCCCCCCCCCAGATCATCTCCCGTCCTTCCCCCCAACAGCACAGCCCCCCTCCCCATTTGAGCTCCACCCCATACCCCTCCCCCACCCCCAAAATCCCCTCCCCGCCACAGCCCTCCATAGCCCTCCCCACCCCCAAACCTCCTCTCCGCCACAGCCCCCCCATAGCCCTCCCCCACCCCCAAACCTCTCCGCCACAGCCCCCCATAGCCCCAAACCTCCTCTCCGCCACAGCCCCCCCATACCCCTCTCCCACCCCCAAAATCCCCTCCCCAGATCATCTCCCGTCCTTCCCCCCAACAGCACAGCCCCCCTCCCCATTTGAGCTCCACCCCATACCCCTCCCCCACCCCCAAAATCCCCTCCCCGCCACAGCCCCCCCATAGCCCTCCCCCACCCCCAGAATCCCCTCCCCGCCACAGCCCCCCCATAGCCTTCCCCCACCCCCAAACCTCCTCTCCGCCACAGCCCCCCCATAGCCCTCCCCCACCCCCAAACCTCCTCTCCGCCACAGCCCCCCATAGCCCTCCCCACCCCAAAATCCCCTCCCCACCACAGCCCCCCCATAGTCCTCCCCCATCCCCAAATTCCCCCCCCCACAGCACCCCCCCCTTTGAGATCCTCAAGTATCCCCCCCCACACACACACACACACCTGGAAGCCGGTCAGGGCCACGAAGAGCCGCAGGATGTCGTTGGTTCCCTCGAAGATCCGGAAGATCCGGAGATCCCGCATCACCCGCTCCACGCCGGCGTCCTGGGGGGGGTCCCGGCACCCACGGGGAGGTCAGGCAGGGGCTGGGGGGGTAGCCCAGCTCGGGGGGGGCGGGGGGAGGTCGGCCGGTGATTGAGGGGGGTCCCAGTTCCGGGGAGGGGGGGGGAGAGGTTGGGGGGATCCCGGCCCCGGGGGGGGATGTCAGACAGGGGTTGGTCGGTCAGAGGGGGGGTCCCAGCGCCAGAGGAGGTCGGCTGGGGGTGGGGGGATCCTGGCACTGGGGGGAGGCTGGCTGGGGGGATCCCAGCAATGGGAGGGGGGGCAGGCGGGGCGGCGGGATCTCCACTCACCTTCATGAACCCCATGCCGCCCATAATCTGGATACACTCGTCCGTCACCGTCCAGGCGGCTTCCTATGGAAAGCAACCCTCAGCACCACGGTCATGTACCCACTCCGCGGCGCCCCCTGCTGGGGGAGGCTGGGGTACCCCCTACCCCCCCCAGCTACGCCCCCTGCCCCACCCCCATTCCCCGCCCCACGGAGCCTCACCGAGCCGAAGATTTTGCTGATGGCTGCCTCCGTGTGGAAATCGGCCGCTCCTTGGTCCATGTTAGCGCTGATCATATACGCCATGGACTGCACGGAGAGACAGCACAGGTGAGATGCGGCCACCTCTGGGGCGGGGCGGCCGGTTACCCAGGGACCCCTCGCCCGGCACTGAGATGCGGCCACCTCTGGGGCAGGGCGGCCGGTTACCCAGGGACCCCTCGCCCGGCACTGAGATGCGGCCACCTCTGGGGCAGGGCGGCCGGTTACCCAGGGACCCCTCGCCCGGCACTGAGATGCGGCCACCTCTGGGGCAGGGCGGCCGGTTACCCAGGGACCCCTCGCCCGGCACTGAGATGCAGCCACCTCTGGGGCGGGGCGGTCTCACCTCAGTGACATACTGCAGCATGGCCATACGCGCCAGCTTCTCCTGGATGGCTCCAAAATTGTGGATTTTGTCCCCAAACTGGGTGCGACTGGCTGCATGCTCCACCTGCGGGGCGGGGGGGAGGAGAGATAAGTCAACCGTCAGGGGTGCAAATATCCCACAATGCAATGGGGTGGTTGGGGGAGGCAGAATTCCCACAAGGCAGCTGGGGGTTGCTGGGAGGGGGGACTGGAGGGAGTGAGGGTCACCGGGGGGAAGTAGGGGTTGCCGTGGGGGGGAATGGGGGGAGTGGGGGGTCCCTGAAGGGACAATGTGGGGTGTTGCCGCGGGGGGAGTGGGATCGCCATGGAGGGGACTGGTGGGGACACCAGGGGGAGATGGGGGTTGCCATGAGGGGGAGTGGGGGGTGTCTCCGTAGGGGGACTAATGGGCGGACTGGGGGGGGAGATGAGGGTCGCCGTGGGGGAGACCGGGGGGAGTGGGGGTCATTGCCTTGGGGGAGTGGGATCACCATGCGGGGGACTGGTGGGGACACCAGGGGGAGATGGGGGTCACTGTGAGGAGGAGTGTGGGGGGTCACTGTGGGGAGATGGGTGTCACCGTGAGGGGGAGTGGGATCGCCATGGGGAGTCACTGTGGGGAGATGGGGGTCGCCGTGAAGAGGAGTGTGGGGGGGTCACTATGGGGAGATGGGGGTCGCCGTGGGGGGGAGTGGGATCGCCATGGGGGGGTCACTGTGGGGAGATATGGGGGTTGCTGTGGGGGGGAGTGGGATCGCCATGGGGGGGTCACTGTGGGGGGGGGGTTGCTGTGGGGGGGATTGCGGGGGGGAGTGGGGTCGCCATTGGGAGGACTGGTGGGGACACCAGGGGGAGATGGGGGTCGCTGTGAGGAGGAGTGTGGGGGGGTCACTATGGGGAGATAGGTGTCGCCGTGGGGGGGAGTGGGATCGCCATGGGGGGGGTCACTGTGGGGAGATGGGGGTCGCTGTGAGGAGGAGTGGAGGGGTCATTGTGGGGAGATGGGGGTCGCTGTGAGGAGGAGTGTGGGGGGGTCACTGTGGGGAGATGGGGGTCGCCGTGAGGAGGAGTGGAGGGGTCATTGTGGGGAGATGGGGGTCGCTGGGAGGAGGAGTGTGGGGGGGTCACTGTGGGGGGGGATGGGGGTCGCTGTGGGGGGGATCGCGGGGGGGAGTGGGGTCGCCATTGGGAGGACTGGTGGGGACACCAGGGGGAGATGGGGGTCGCTGTGAGGAGGAGTGTGGGGGGGTCACTGTGGGGAGATGGGGGTCGCCGTGAGGAGGAGTGTGGGGGGGTCACTGTGGGGAGATGGGGGTCGCCGTGAGGAGTGGAGGGGTCATTGTGGGGAGATGGGGGTCACTGTGGGGGGACACTCACGGCCTTGCCGATGACGCCCCGCATGGTCCCAGCCAGCGCGGCCGCCATGCCGAACCGCCCGTTGTTGAGGATGTTCATGGCCACCTTGAACCCGGCGCCCGGCGGCCCCAGCACGTTCTCCACCGGCACCCGCACGCCCTCGAAGTGCACCTCGGCCGTGTTCGACGCCTTGATCCCCATCTTTTTCTCAGGGGGGCCGCTGCCACGGGGGGGCGGGGGTGAGTGAGGGGAGGGGGGGCGCCAATGCCCCAAAACACAGCCCCGCGAATGTACACCCCGAAATAAAGACACCGGCCAACTCCCCCCCATAGACACCGCCAACGTCCCTCGAAACCGATGCCCTGAAATATGTCCCAACGTCCCTCGAAACCTATGCCCTGAAATACAGCCCACCCCACCAACACCCCCCAAAATGTACACCCCCGAAAACCCCACCCCTGAACCAAACACCAGTGCAAATACCCCCAAATAGATGCCCCAGAACCCCCCCGCCCCGGCCAATATACTCCACCTCTGAAATAGACCCCACCACAAAAGCCATGCTATGCCCGGAAAACCCCAAAACCCAGGGGCCTGCCCCCACAAAATATGCCCCCCACAAACATCACCATTGCCCACAGATGCCCCCTAACTGTGGCCACCCCTCCCCGATCCGCCCCCTCCCGCCGGGCTGAGTTTGGGGGATACTCACTGGGTGACCCCCCCAAACGCTCGCTCAACGATGAAGGCCGTGATATTCTCCTTCACCTCGCCCGTCGCCTCGTTTTTCACGGGGGTCTTGGCGAAGACAGTGAAGAGGTCGGCCAGCCCCCCATTACTGTGGGGGGCAGAGATGTGTGGAGAGGGGGGTCAGGAAAGTGGGGTATGCCTGGGGGAGGGAGGCCAGCCAGCCCTGCCGGACAGGGGAGAATCCCCCCCTGCTGAGTCCCCAGCCCTGTGCCCCACAGCTCCCCCTAGGGCCGGGGCGCACCTGATCCAGATCTTGCCCCCGTCCAGGGTGTAGTAGGAGCCGCAGGGGCTGGGCCGGGCGGTGGTGCGGATGGAGGCGGCGTCCGAGCCGCTGGCCGGCTCCGTCAGGCAGAAGGCAGCGATGGTCTCTCCTGGGGAGGAGAGGTGAGGGTCGAGGTTACATGCTGGGGGGCGTTGCCCTTATAGAGCCCCTCCCACCCAGTACACCACTCCCCTTTCATTAGGCCCCGCCTCCCCATGCTCCCCAAATCCTCCCATACCCCCGCTATCCTCGCCCCTCCTCCCTGCCTCACCAATCCTCCCGTACCCCCACTATCCCCACCCCCTCTCGCCAATCCTCCCGTATCCCCCGCTATCCCCACCCCTCCTCCCTGCCTCGCCAATCCTCCAGTACCCACCGCTAACCCCACCCCTCCTCCCGTACCCCCCGCTATCCCCGCCCCTCCTCCCTGCCTCGCCAATCCTCCCGTGCCCCCCGCTATCCCCGCCCCTCCTCCCTGCCTCGCCAATCCTCCCGTACCCCCCCACTATCCCCACCCCTCCTCCCTGCCTCCCCAATCCTCCCATGCCCCCCGCTATCCCCGCCCCTCCTCCCTGCCTCGCCAATCCTCCCGTACCCCCCCACTATCCCCGCCCCTCCTCCCTGCCTCCCCAATCCTCCCGTACCCCCCGCTATCCCTGCCCCTCCTCCCCGCCTCGCCAATCCTCCCGTACCCCCCACTATCCCCACCCCTCCTCCTCACCTCGTCAATCCTCCCGTACCCCCCGCTATCCCCGCCCCTCCTCCCTGCCTCGCCAATCCTCCCGTACCCCCCCACTATCCCCGCCCCTCCTCCCGTACCCCCCGCTATCCCCGCCCCTCCTCCGTGCCTCGCCAATCCTCCCGTACCCCTCCCCGCTATCCCCGCCCCTCCTCCCTGCCTCGCCAATCCTCCCGTACCCCCCCACTATCCCCGCCCCTCCTCCCTGCCTCCCCAATCCTCCCATACCCCCGCTATCCCCGCCCCTCCTCCCTGCCTCGCCAATCCTCCCGTACCCCCCGCTATCCCCGCCCCTCCTCCCTGCCTCGCCAATCCTCCCGTACCCCCCCGCTATCCCCGCCCCTCCTCCCTGCCTCCCCAATCCTCCCGTACCCCCGCTATCCCTGCCCCTCCTCCCTGCCTCGCCAATCCTCCCGTACCCCCCGCTATCCCCGCCCCTCCTCCCTGCCTCGCCAATCCTCCCGTACCCCCCGCTATCCCCGCCCCGCCTCGCCAATCCTCCCGTACCCCCCGCTATCCCCGCCCCTCCTCCCTGCCTACCCAATCCTCCCGTACCCCCCGCTATCCCCGCCCCTCCTCCCTGCCTCCCCAATCCTCCCGTACCCCCCGCTATCCCCGCCCCTCCTCCCTGCCTCGCCAATCCTCCCGTACCCCCCCGCTATCCCCGCCCCTCCTCCCTGCCTCCCCAATCCTCCCGTACCCCCGCTATCCCCGCCCCTCCTCCCTGCCTCGCCAATCCTCCCGTACCCCCCGCTATCCCCGCCCCTCCTCCCTGCCTCGCCAATCCTCCCGTACCCCCCGCTATCCCCGCCCCGCCTCGCCAATCCTCCCGTACCCCCCGCTATCCCCGCCCCTCCTCCCTGCCTACCCAATCCTCCCGTACCCCCCGCTATCCCCGCCCCTCCTCCCTGCCTCGCCAATCCTCCCGTACCCCCCGCTATCCCGACCCCTCCTCCCTGCCTCCCCAATCCTCCCGTACCCCCCGCTATCCCCGCCCCTCCTCCCTGCCTCCCCAATCCTCCCGTACCCCCGCTATCCCCGCCCCTCCTCCCTGCCTCGCCAATCCTCCCGTACCCCCCGCTATCCCCGCCCCTCCTCCCTGCCTCGCCAATCCTCCCGTACCCCCCGCTATCCCCGCCCCGCCTCGCCAATCCTCCCGTACCCCCCGCTATCCCCGCCCCTCCTCCCTGCCTACCCAATCCTCCCGTACCCCCCGCTATCCCCGCCCCTCCTCCCTGCCTCGCCAATCCTCCCGTACCCCCCGCTATCCCGACCCCTCCTCCCTGCCTCCCCAATCCAGCCCTCCCCAGCCCGCACACCCCTGAATTTTCCCCACACACCCCTATCACTGCCTCGTAAATGATCTGTAGAAAGGGGTAAACAGTGAGGTGGCAAAGTTTGCAGCTGATCCTAAACTGCTCAAGATAGTTAAGACCAAAGCAGACTGTGAAGAACTTCAAAAAGATCTCACAAAACTAAGTGATTGGGCAACAAAATGGCAAATGAAATTTAATGTGGATAAATGTAAAGTAATGCACATTGGGAAAAATAACCCCAACTATACATACAATATGATGGGGGCTAATTTAGCTACAACGCATCAGGAAAGGGATCTTGGCGTCATTGTGGATAGTTCTCTGAAGACGTCCAGGCAGTGTGCAGAGGCGGTCAAAAAAGCAAACAGGATGTTAGGAATCATTAAAAAGGGGATAGAGAAGAAGACACAGAATATCTTATTGCCCTTATCTAAATCCATGGGACGCCCACATCTTGAATACTGCGTACAGATGTGGTCGCCTCATCTCAAAAAAGATAGACTGGCACTAGAAAAGTTCAGAGAAGGGCAACTAAAATGATTAGGGGTTTGGAACGGGTCCCACATGAGGAGAGGTTAAAGAGGCTGGGACTTTTCAGCTTGGAAAAGAGGAGACTAAGGGGGGATATGAGAGAGGTCTATAAAATCATGAGTGATGAGGAGAAAGGGAATAAGGAAAAGTTATTTACTTGTTCCCATAATATAAGAACTAGGGGCCACCCAATGAAATTAACGGGCGGCAGGTTTAAAACAAATAAAAGGAAGTTGTTCTTCACACAGAGCACAGTCAACCTGTGGAACTCCTCGCCACTGGATGTTGTGAAGGCCAAGACGAGAACAGGGTTCAAAAAAGAACTAGAGAAATTCATGGAGGACGGGTCCATCAGTGGCTGGATGGACCTTTGGTCTGACCCAGTACGGCCATTCTTATGTAGCCCCCCCCCAGCGCCCCTCACCTGTGGCCAGCCGGGGCAGGTACTTCTCCTTCTGCTGGGGCGTCCCGTAGAGGAGCAACCCCTTGAAGCCGATGGACTGATGGGCCCCCAGCGTGATCCCCACGCCCAGGTCGTGCAGCCCCACGATCTCCACCAGCCGGGCGTACTGCGGGGAAAGGGGTGAGCGCGGGGGGGGAGGCGGGGCCCTTCCCCTCTAGGGGGCAGTGGCTAGGTCAGGGGTGTGTGGAATGGGGAGGGGGTGTCTCACCTGGGTGTTGCTCAGCCCCAGACCCCCCAGCTCGGGGGGGATCTGCAGCCCAAAGGCCCCCAGCTCCTTCAGCCCCTGCATGGTCCGGTCCTCCACCCGCTCCAGCGAGTCGTTCGCCGCCGGGTCGTTCACCTCCTGGGGGCGGGGGGGAGAGAGGGGGAGTCCAAGGGAGGGATCCCCATCCAGGCCACTGCCCCCTCACCTGCCCCCCAGCCCCCCCCACACACAGCGCCCCCAAACTCAGACCTGGCTGGTCTCCCGCTGGCCTTCCAGCCTGCCCCCCCAAACTCAGCCCTTCCCCCAATCTCAGCCCCTTCCCCTCCCCACAGCCCCCCAAAACACAACCCCAGCCCCCAACTCAACCCCTTCCCCTTATTCCAGGCCTTCCCTTTCAGCCCCCCAAACAACCCCAGCCCCCTAACTCATCCCCCCTCACCTGGAAGAAACGACTGACGGGTCCGACGAGCTCCTTCAGGAACTGCACCTGCTCCTCGGTCAGCACTGGGGGGCGGGGGAAGAGTCAGGTGGTGAGTGATGGGGGGGAACCAATGGGGTTGGGGGGGGTTCAAGCTCCCTGCCTCCAACTTCCCTTTCCTCCCCCCTTGGAGTCACCCCCCAAGCCAATGGGGCAGCTCCTCGCAGCCTCGCCTCCTCCCAGCGCACCATGGGGGCAGCGAGCTCCCCACCCCCCAGGACTCCCCCCACACCAGCTCCCCCTTACCTGAGGGGTAGGGGAACACCTGCTCCGTGCTCATCTGACCCTGGAACATCCCCATGGCAAAAGACTTCGACTCCTGGGGTGTGTGGGGGGGAACAGAGTGAGGGGTGGCAACTGGGATCTTGTCCCTCCCCTTTGGGACCCTCGAACTCCACCTTGAACCAGGGGGAAAATGGGGGGGGCAAACCCCCCATACACCAGCAAGCGCTGCCAATTCCTCTCCAACCAGAGAGGGGCCCCCCACATCAGACCCCGGTGGGGAGAATTGGGAACCCACCCCACGATCCCCCTCAAATGGGGGTGGGGAATGAGGTCAAAGGAGAGACCAGATCCACAAACCTCTTCCCACCCCGGGGACCCTGAGCGGGGTTTGGGGGTGGGGCGGACGTACCTCCGGCAGGGACTTGCTCTTGGATACAGTCTGGGAAGCCGTCTCTGCCCCAGCCTTATCCAGCACAGCCTGTGGGGGAGCGGGGGACAGAGAGCGTCAGTAGGGGCTGCGGGTCAGGAGTGAGGGGCACCGGCAGAGGTGGGGGGCCGGGGGGGGCTGGCATTGTTCTCAGGGGACCAGGCCAGATGGTTACGCCTCCCTTGGTCCTGCGCCCCCCCCAGCTCGGCTGTCACCTTTCCTCTAAATACTTGTGTCCCGTGACTCATCCCACAATAACAAAACCTTTCACCCAGATAAACTCCCAGAGGCCAGATCCCAGGTGACACAAGGATTAAATAGGAATGCAGCCACCTCTGGGGTGGGATGACCGGTTATTCAGGAACCCCTCGCCCGGCGCTGAGATGCGGCCACCTCTGGGGCGGGGCGGCCGGTTACCCAGGAACCCCTCGCCCGGCACTGAGATGCGGCCACCTCTGGGGCGGGGCGGCCGGTTACACGGAGACCCCTCGCTCGGCGCTGAGATGCGGCCACCTCTGGGGCGGGGCGGCCGGTTACACGGAGACCCCTCGCTCGGCGCTGAGATGCGGCCACCTCTGGGGCGGGGCGGCCGGTTACACGGAGACCCCTCGCTCGGCGCTGAGATGCGGCCACCTCTGGGGCGGGGCGGCCGGTTACACGGAGACCCCTCGCTCGGCGCTGAGATGCGGCCACCTCTGGGGCGGGGCGGCTGCTTAACAGCCTCACCGGGATTTTGGGGCAGGACGGGAGGGATTGATGGGGAGTGTGGGTAGAACGCCCCCCTGCTGAGCCCTCCCCCGCCCACGTCCTTACCTCGGCAGCATGGGTGCTGTACAGACAGGTGGCGCAGGGCAGGGGGGTGGGGTACGTCCAGACCGGGGGCCCCCTGGAGCTGGGGAGAGACGGGAACAGGTCAGCGGTGGGGCCCTCTGGGGATGGGGAGGGGCAGCCCCTTCCCCCGCTGCTCCCCTCCCCCCCAGTTCTTCCCACCCCTATGGAGTCGTCCCCCCAGCTGGTCCACGTCACCCCGTCCTCTCCTCTCCAATTCCCCTCCCCCACCCACCTCCTACTCCTGCACCCCCTGCAGCTCCCCCTCACCTGTCCACCCTCCCCACATCCCTTTCCCCCAGCTCGCCCCTCCCCAGCTCTCTGCCCCCAGAGCCTTCCCCTCCCCCACCCTTATAATGCCCCCACCTCCTACTCCCCCCACATTCCCTTTTCCCACCACCCACCACTCCCCTCCCCGCATCACATCATCCCACCCCCAGATCTCTGCCCCCTCCCCACTCCTCTTCCCCCTCCCTGCCCCCAGCTCTCTACCCCCTCCCCACTCCTCTTCCCCCTCCCTGCCCCCAGCTCTCTACCCCCTCCCTGCCCCCCAGCTCTCTGCCCCCCAGCTCTCTACCCCCTCCGCACTCCTCTTCCCCCTCCCTGCCCCCAGCTCTCTACCACCTCCCCACCCCTCTTCCCCCTTTGCACCCCCATCTCTCTACCCCCTCCCCACTCCTCTTCCCCCTCCCTGCCCCCCAGCTCTCTACCCCCTCCCCACTCCTCTTCCCCCTCCCTGCCCCCAGCTCTCTACCCCCTCCCCACCCCTCTTCCCCCTCCGTGCCCCCAGCTCTCTACCCCTCCCCACCCCTCTTCCCCCTCCCTGCCCCCAGCTCTCTACCCCCTCCCCACCCCTCTTCCCCGTCCCTGCCCCCAGCTCTCTACCCCCTCCCCACCCCTCTTCCCCCTCCGTGCCCCCAGCTCTCTACCCCCTCCCCACCCCTCTTCCCCCTCCCAGCCCCCAGCTCTCTACCCCCTCCCCACCCCTCTTCCCCCTCCCTGCCCCCAGCTCTCTACCCCCTCCCCACCCCTCTTCCCCCTCCGTGCCCCCCAGCTCTCTACCCCCTCCCCACCCCTCTTCCCCCTTTGCACCCCCCAGCTCTCTACCCCCTCCCTGCCCCCCAGCTCTCTACCCCCTCCCCACTCCTCTTCCCCCTCCCTGCCCCCAGCTCTCTACCCCCTCCCCACTCCTCTTCCCCCTCCCTGCCCCCAGCTCTCTACCACCTCCCCACCCCTCTTCCCCCTTTGCACCCCCATCTCTCTACCCCCTCCCCACTCCTCTTCCCCCTCCCTGCCCCCCAGCTCTCTATCCCCTCCCCACCCCTCTTCCCCGTGCCCACCCCCAACTCTCTACCCCCTCCCCACTCCTCTTCCCCCTCCCTGCCCCCAGCTCTCTACCCCCTCCCCACTCCTCTTCCCCCTTTGCACCCCCCAGCTCTCTACCCCCTCCCCACTCCTCTTCCCCCTCCCTCCCCCCCAGCTCTCTACCCCCTCCCCACTCCTCTTCCCCCTCCCTGCCCCCAGCTCTCTACCCCCTCCCCACCCCTCTTCCCCCTAACTGCCCCCAGCTCTCTACCACCTCCCCACCCCTCTTCCCCCTTTGCACCCCCATCTCTCTACCCCCTCCCCACTCCTCTTCCCCCTCCCTGCCCCCCAGCTCTCTGCCCCCTCCCCACTCCTCTTCCCCCTCCCTGCCCCCAGCTCTCTACCCCCTCCCCACCCCTCTTCCCCCTCCGTGCCCCCCAGCTCTCTACCCCCTCCTTGCCCCCCAGCTCTCTGCCCCCCAGCTCTCTACCCCCTCCGCACTCCTCTTCCCCCTCCCTGCCCCCAGCTCTCTACCACCTCCCCACCCCTCTTCCCCCTTTGCACCCCCATCTCTCTACCCCCTCCCCACTCCTCTTCCCCCTCCCTGCCCCCCAGCTCTCTGCCCCCTCCCCACTCCTCTTCCCCCTCCCTGCCCCCAGCTCTCTACCCCCTCCCCACCCCTCTTCCCCCTCCGTGCCCCCCAGCTCTCTACCCCCTCCCTGCCCCCCAGATCTCTACCCCCTCCCCACCCCTCTTCCCCCTCCCTGCCCCCCAGCTCTCTACCCCCTCCCCACTCCTCTTCCCCCTCCCTGCCCCCAGCTCTCTACCCCCTCCCCACTCCTCTTCCCCCTTTGCACCCCCCAGCTCTCTACCCCCTCTCCACTCCTCTTCCCCCTCCCTCCCCCCCAGCTCTCTACCCCCTCCCCACTCCTCTTCCCCCTCCCTGCCCCCAGCTCTCTACCCCCTCCCCACCCCTCTTCCCCCTCCCTGCCCCCCAGCTCTCTACCCCCTCCCCACTCCTCTTCCCCCTTTGCACCCCCCAGCTCTCTACCCCCTCCCCACTCCTCTTCCCCCTCCCTCCCCCCAGCTCTCTACCCCCTCCCCACTCCTCTTCCCCCTCCCTGCCCCCCAGCTCTCTACCCCCTCCCCACTCCTCTTCCCCCTCCCTGCCCCCAGCTCTCTACCCCCTCCCCACTCCTCTTCCCCCTCCCTGCCCCCAGCTCTCTACCCCCTCCCCACCCCTCTTCCCCCTTTGCACCCCCCAGCTCTCTACCCCCTCCCCACTCCTCTTCCCCCTCCCTGCCCCCCAGCTCTCTACCCCCTCCCCACTCCTCTTCCCCCTCCCTGCCCCCAGCTCTCTACCCCCTCCCCACCCCTCTTCCCCCTCCGTGCCCCCAGCTCTCTACCCCTCCCCACCCCTCTTCCCCCTCCCTGCCCCCAGCTCTCTACCCCCTCCCCACCCCTCTTCCCCGTCCCTGCCCCCAGCTCTCTACCCCCTCCCCACCCCTCTTCCCCCTCCGTGCCCCCAGCTCTCTACCCCCTCCCCACCCCTCTTCCCCCTCCCAGCCCCCAGCTCTCTACCCCCTCCCCACCCCTCTTCCCCCTCCCTGCCCCCAGCTCTCTACCCCCTCCCCACCCCTCTTCCCCCTCCGTGCCCCCCAGCTCTCTACCCCCTCCCCACCCCTCTTCCCCCTTTGCACCCCCCAGCTCTCTACCCCCTCCCTGCCCCCCAGCTCTCTACCCCCTCCCCACTCCTCTTCCCCCTCCCTGCCCCCAGCTCTCTACCCCCTCCCCACTCCTCTTCCCCCTCCCTGCCCCCAGCTCTCTACCACCTCCCCACCCCTCTTCCCCCTTTGCACCCCCATCTCTCTACCCCCTCCCCACTCCTCTTCCCCCTCCCTGCCCCCCAGCTCTCTATCCCCTCCCCACCCCTCTTCCCCGTGCCCACCCCCAACTCTCTGCCCCCTCCCCTCCCCTCTTCCCCCTTTGCACCCCCCAGCTATCTACCCCCTCCCCACTCCTCTTCCCCCTCCCTGCCCCCCAGCTCTCTACCCCCTCCGCACTCCTCTTCCCCCTCCCTGCCCCCAGCTCTCTACCACCTCCCCACCCCTCTTCCCCCTTTGCACCCCCATCTCTCTACCCCCTCCCCACTCCTCTTCCCCTTCCCTGCCCCCCAGCTCTCTGCCCCCTCCCCACTCCTCTTCCCCCTCCCTGCCCCCAGCTCTCTACCCCCTCCCCACCCCTCTTCCCCCTCCGTGCCCCCCAGCTCTCTACCCCCTCCCTGCCCCCCAGCTCTCTGCCCCCCAGCTCTCTACCCCCTCCGCACTCCTCTTCCCCCTCCCTGCCCCCAGCTCTCTACCACCTCCCCACCCCTCTTCCCCCTTTGCACCCCCATCTCTCTACCCCCTCCCCACTCCTCTTCCCCCTCCCTGCCCCCCAGCTCTCTGCCCCCTCCCCACTCCTCTTCCCCCTCCCTGCCCCCAGCTCTCTACCCCCTCCCCACCCCTCTTCCCCCTCCGTGCCCCCCAGCTCTCTACCCCCTCCCTGCCCCCCAGCTCTCTACCCCCTCCCCACCCCTCTTCCCCCTCCCTGCCCCCCAGCTCTCTACCCCCTCCCCACTCCTCTTCCCCCTCCCTGCCCCCAGCTCTCTACCCCCTCCCCACTCCTCTTCCCCCTTTGCACCCCCCAGCTCTCTACCCCCTCCCCACTCCTCTTCCCCCTCCCTCCCCCCAGCTCTCTACCCCCTCCCCACTCCTCTTCCCCCTCCCTGCCCCCAGCTCTCTACCCCCTCCCCACCCCTCTTCCCCCTAACTGCCCCCAGCTCTCTACCACCTCCCCACCCCTCTTCCCCCTTTGCACCCCCATCTCTCTACCCCCTCCCCACTCCTCTTCCCCCTCCCTGCCCCCCAGCTCTCTGCCCCCTCCACACTCCTCTTCCCCCTCCCTGCCCACAGCTCTCTACCCCCTCCCCACCCCTCTTCCCCCTCCGTGCCCCCCAGCTCTCTACCCCCTCCTTGCCCCCCAGCTCTCTGCCCCCCAGCTCTCTACCCCCTCCGCACTCCTCTTCCCCCTCCCTGCCCCCAGCTCTCTACCACCTCCCCACCCCTCTTCCCCCTTTGCACCCCCATCTCTCTACCCCCTCCCCACTCCTCTTCCCCCTCCCTGCCCCCCAGCTCTCTGCCCCCTCCCCACTCCTCTTCCCCCTCCCTGCCCCCAGCTCTCTACCCCCTCCCCACCCCTCTTCCCCCTCCGTGCCCCCCAGCTCTCTACCCCCTCCCTGCCCCCCAGCTCTCTACCCCCTCCCCACCCCTCTTCCCCCTCCCTGCCCCCCAGCTCTCTACCCCCTCCCCACTCCTCTTCCCCCTCCCTGCCCCCAGCTCTCTACCCCCTCCCCACTCCTCTTCCCCCTTTGCACCCCCCAGCTCTCTACCCCCTCTCCACTCCTCTTCCCCCTCCCTCCCCCCCAGCTCTCTACCCCCTCCCCACTCCTCTTCCCCCTCCCTGCCCCCAGCTCTCTACCCCTCCCCACCCCTCTTCCCCCTCCCTGCCCCCCAGCTCTCTACCCCCTCCCCACTCCTCTTCCCCCTTTGCACCCCCCAGCTCTCTACCCCCTCCCCACTCCTCTTCCCCCTCCCTCCCCCCAGCTCTCTACCCCCTCCCCACTCCTCTTCCCCCTCCCTGCCCCCCAGCTCTCTACCCCCTCCCCACTCCTCTTCCCCCTCCCTGCCCCCAGCTCTCTACCCCCTCCCCACTCCTCTTCCCCCTCCCTGCCCCCAGCTCTCTACCCCCTCCCCACCCCTCTTCCCCCTTTGCACCCCCCAGCTCTCTACCCCCTCCCCACTCCTCTTCCCCCTCCCTGCCCCCCAGCTCTCTACCCCCTCCCCACTCCTCTTCCCCCTCCCTGCCCCCAGCTCTCTACCCCCTCCCCACCCCTCTTCCCCCTCCGTGCCCCCAGCTCTCTACCCCTCCCCACCCCTCTTCCCCCTCCCTGCCCCCAGCTCTCTACCCCCTCCCCACCCCTCTTCCCCGTCCCTGCCCCCAGCTCTCTACCCCCTCCCCACCCCTCTTCCCCCTCCGTGCCCCCAGCTCTCTACCCCCTCCCCACCCCTCTTCCCCCTCCCAGCCCCCAGCTCTCTACCCCCTCCCCACCCCTCTTCCCCCTCCCTGCCCCCAGCTCTCTACCCCCTCCCCACCCCTCTTCCCCCTCCGTGCCCCCCAGCTCTCTACCCCCTCCCCACCCCTCTTCCCCCTTTGCACCCCCAGCTCTCTACCCCCTCCCTGCCCCCCAGCTCTCTACCCCCTCCCCACTCCTCTTCCCCCTCCCTGCCCCCAGCTCTACCCCCTCCCCACTCCTCTTCCCCCTCCCTGCCCCCAGCTCTCTACCACCTCCCCACCCCTCTTCCCCCTTTGCACCCCCATCTCTCTACCCCCTCCCCACTCCTCTTCCCCCTCCCTGCCCCCCAGCTCTCTATCCCCTCCCCACCCCTCTTCCCCGTGCCCACCCCCAACTCTCTGCCCCCTCCCCTCCCCTCTTCCCCCTTTGCACCCCCCAGCTATCTACCCCCTCCCCACTCCTCTTCCCCCTCCCTGCCCCCCAGCTCTCTACCCCCTCCGCACTCCTCTTCCCCCTCCCTGCCCCCAGCTCTCTACCACCTCCCCACCCCTCTTCCCCCTTTGCACCCCCATCTCTCTACCCCCTCCCCACTCCTCTTCCCCCTCCCTGCCCCCCAGCTCTCTGCCCCCTCCCCACTCCTCTTCCCCCTCCCTGCCCCCAGCTCTCTACCCCCTCCCCACCCCTCTTCCCCCTCCGTGCCCCCCAGCTCTCTACCCCCTCCCTGCCCCCCAGCTCTCTGCCCCCCAGCTCTCTACCCCCTCCGCACTCCTCTTCCCCCTCCCTGCCCCCAGCTCTCTACCACCTCCCCACCCCTCTTCCCCCTTTGCACCCCCATCTCTCTACCCCCTCCCCACTCCTCTTCCCCCTCCCTGCCCCCCAGCTCTCTGCCCCCTCCCCACTCCTCTTCCCCCTCCCTGCCCCCAGCTCTCTACCCCCTCCCCACCCCTCTTCCCCCTCCGTGCCCCCCAGCTCTCTACCCCCTCCCTGCCCCCCAGCTCTCTACCCCCTCCCCACCCCTCTTCCCCCTCCCTGTCCCCAGCTCTCTACCCCCTCCCCACTCCTCTTCCCCCTTTGCACCCCCCAGCTCTCTACCCCCTCCCCACTCCTCTTCCCCCTCCCTCCCCCCCAGCTCTCTACCCCCTCCCCACTCCTCTTCCCCCTCCCTGCCCCCCAGCTGTCTACCCCCTCCCCACTCCTCTTCCCCCTCCCTGCCCCCAGCTCTCTACCCCCTCCCCACCCCTCTTCCCCCTCCCTGCCCCCCAGCTCTCTACCCCCTCCCCACCCCTCTTCCCCCTTTGCACCCCCCAGCTCTCTACCCCCTCCCCACTCCTCTTCCCCCTCCCTGCCCCCAGCTCTCTACATCCTCCCCACCCCTCTTCCCCCTCCCTGCCCCCAGCTCTC
Organism: Glyptemys insculpta; assembly: GCA_032172135.1. Lineage (NCBI taxonomy): Eukaryota > Metazoa > Chordata > Testudines > Emydidae > Glyptemys > Glyptemys insculpta. The sequence continues at coordinate 14,625,328 of JAVMKA010000017.1, read as the reverse complement.
TACCCCCTCCCCACCCCTCTTCCCCCTTTGCACCCCCCAGCTCTCTACCCCCTCCCCACTCCTCTTCCCCCTCCCTGCCCCCCAGCTCTCTACCCCCTCCCCACTCCTCTTCCCCCTCCCTCCCCCCCAGCTCTCTACCCCCTCCCCACTCCTCTTCCCCCTCCCTGCCCCCAGCTCTCTACCCCCTCCCCACCCCTCTTCCCCCTTTGCACCCCCCAGCTCTCTACCCCCTCCCTGCCCCCCAGCTCTCTACCCCCTCCCCACTCCTCTTCCCCCTCCCTGCCCCCAGCTCTCTACCCCCTCCCCACTCCTCTTCCCCCTCCCTGCCCCCAGCTCTCTACCCCCTCCCCACCCCTCTTCCCCCTTTGCACCCCCCAGCTCTCTACCCCCTCCGCACTCCTCTTCCCCCTCCCTGCCCCCCAGCTCTCTACCCCCTCCCCACTCCTCTTCCCCCTCCCTGCCCCCAGCTCTCTACCCCCTCCCCACTCCTCTTCCCCCTCCGTGCCCCCAGCTCTCTACCCCTCCCCACCCCTCTTCCCCCTCCCTGCCCCCAGCTCTCTACCCCCTCCCCACTCCTCTTCCCCCTCCCTGCCCCCAGCTCTCTACCCCCTCCCCACCCCTCTTCCCCCTCCGTGCCCCCAGCTCTCTACCCCTCCCCACCCCTCTTCCCCCTCCCTGCCCCCAGCTCTCTACCCCCTCCCCACCCCTCTTCCCCGTCCCTGCCCCCAGCTCTCTACCCCCTCCCCACTCCTCTTCCCCCTCCCTGCCCCCAGCTCTCTACCCCCTCCCCACCCCTCTTCCCCCTTTGCACCCCCCAGCTCTCTACCCCCTCCGCACTCCTCTTCCCCCTCCCTGCCCCCCAGCTCTCTACCCCCTCCCCACCCCTCTTCCCCCTCCCTGCCCCCCAGCTCTCTACCCCCTCCCCACTCCTCTTCCCCCTCCGTGCCCCCAGCTCTCTACCCCTCCCCACCCCTCTTCCCCCTCCCTGCCCCCAGCTCTCTACCCCCTCCCCACCCCTCTTCCCCCTCCCTGCCCCCCAGCTCTCTACCCCCTCCCCACTCCTCTTCCCCCTCCGTGCCCCCAGCTCTCTACCCCTCCCCACCCCTCTTCCCCCTCCCTGCCCCCAGCTCTCTACCCCCTCCCCACTCCTCTTCCCCCTCCGTGCCCCCAGCTATCTACCCCCTCCCCACCCCTCTTCCCCCTCCCTGCCCCCAGCTCTCTACCCTCTCCTCACCCCTCTTCCCCCTCCCTGCCCCCAGCTCTCTACCCCCTCCCCACCCCTCTTCCCCCTCCCTGCCCCCAGCTCTCTACCCCCTCCGCACTCCTCTTCCCCCTCCCTGCCCCCCAGCTCTCTACCCCCTCCCCACCCCTCTTCCCCCTCCCTGCCCCCCAGCTCTCTACCCCCTCCCCACTCCTCTTCCCCCTCCGTGCCCCCAGCTCTCTACCCCTCCCCACCCCTCTTCCCCCTCCCTGCCCCCAGCTCTCTACCCCCTCCCCACTCCTCTTCCCCCTCCGTGCCCCCAGCTATCTACCCCCTCCCCACCCCTCTTCCCCCTCCCTGCCCCCAGCTCTCTACCCTCTCCTCACCCCTCTTCCCCCTCCCTGCCCCCAGCTCTCTACCCCCTCCCCACCCCTCTTCCCCCTCCCTGCCCCCAGCTCTCTACCCCCTCCCCACCCCTCTTCCCCCTCCCTGCCCCCAGCTCTCTACCCCCTCCTTGCCCCCCAGCTCTCTGCCCCCCAGCTCTCTACCCCCTCCCCACCCCTCTTCCCCCTCCCTGCCCCCAGCTCTCTACCCCCTCCCCACCCCTCTTCCCCCTCCCTGCCCCCAGCTCTCTACCCCCTCCCCACCCCTCTTCCCCCTCCCTGCCCCCAGCTCTCTACCCCCTCCCCACCCCTCTTCCCCCTCCGTGCCCCCAGCTCTCTACCCCCTCCCCACCCCTCTTCCCCCTCCCTGCCCCCAGCTCTCTACCCCCTCCCCACCCCTCTTCCCCCTCCGTGCCCCCCAGCTCTCTACCCCCTCCTTGCCCCCCAGCTCTCTGCCCCCCAGCTCTCTACCCCCTCCGCACTCCTCTTCCCCCTCCCTGCCCCCAGCTCTCTACCACCTCCCCACCCCTCTTCCCCCTTTGCACCCCCATCTCTCTACCCCCTCCCCACTCCTCTTCCCCCTCCCTGCCCCCCAGCTCTCTGCCCCCTCCCCACTCCTCTTCCCCCTCCCTGCCCCCAGCTCTCTACCCCCTCCCCACCCCTCTTCCCCCTCCCTGCCCCCCAGCTCTCTACCCCCTCCCCACTCCTCTTCCCCCTCCGTGCCCCCAGCTCTCTACCCCTCCCCACCCCTCTTCCCCCTCCCTGCCCCCAGCTCTCTACCCCCTCCCCACCCCTCTTCCCCCTCCCTGCCCCCCAGCTCTCTACCCCCTCCCCACTCCTCTTCCCCCTCCGTGCCCCCAGCTCTCTACCCCTCCCCACCCCTCTTCCCCCTCCCTGCCCCCAGCTCTCTACCCCCTCCCCACTCCTCTTCCCCCTCCGTGCCCCCAGCTATCTACCCCCTCCCCACCCCTCTTCCCCCTCCCTGCCCCCAGCTCTCTACCCTCTCCTCACCCCTCTTCCCCCTCCCTGCCCCCAGCTCTCTACCCCCTCCCCACCCCTCTTCCCCCTCCCTGCCCCCAGCTCTCTACCCCCTCCGCACTCCTCTTCCCCCTCCCTGCCCCCCAGCTCTCTACCCCCTCCCCACCCCTCTTCCCCCTCCCTGCCCCCCAGCTCTCTACCCCCTCCCCACTCCTCTTCCCCCTCCGTGCCCCCAGCTCTCTACCCCTCCCCACCCCTCTTCCCCCTCCCTGCCCCCAGCTCTCTACCCCCTCCCCACTCCTCTTCCCCCTCCGTGCCCCCAGCTATCTACCCCCTCCCCACCCCTCTTCCCCCTCCCTGCCCCCAGCTCTCTACCCTCTCCTCACCCCTCTTCCCCCTCCCTGCCCCCAGCTCTCTACCCCCTCCCCACCCCTCTTCCCCCTCCCTGCCCCCAGCTCTCTACCCCCTCCCCACCCCTCTTCCCCCTCCCTGCCCCCAGCTCTCTACCCCCTCCTTGCCCCCCAGCTCTCTGCCCCCCAGCTCTCTACCCCCTCCCCACCCCTCTTCCCCCTCCCTGCCCCCAGCTCTCTACCCCCTCCCCACCCCTCTTCCCCCTCCCTGCCCCCAGCTCTCTACCCCCTCCCCACCCCTCTTCCCCCTCCCTGCCCCCAGCTCTCTACCCCCTCCCCACCCCTCTTCCCCCTCCGTGCCCCCAGCTCTCTACCCCCTCCCCACCCCTCTTCCCCCTCCCTGCCCCCAGCTCTCTACCCTCTCCTCACCCGCGGGGGGGCGGGCGCAGGAGCCGCAGGCAGAGCCCGGGGGCCGCTCTCACTCCCCGCATGGCGCCGGGTCCGTCTGCCCGCCCCTCCCCGCAAGGTCACCGGGACCCGGGTGGGGTGGGGGGGGAGAGGGGGCAGGGATCTGCCTGGGGCGGGGAATCCTGGGAAAAGCCGCTCAGGTGGGGGGGAGTGATGTCATGAGGGACATGACACCGCCCCCCCCCCGGGAGATTCCCCCCTGCAATTCCCCCCCGGCTCACAGCCCCCCCACCCAGGTGTCCCCCCCAGTCTATTCCCCCCCGGATCACAGCCCCCCCCCAGGGATCCCCCCTACCGTCTATTCCCCTCCCCCCCAGGGATCCCCCCTACAGTCTATTCCCCCCCCGGATCACAGCCCCACCCAGGGGTCCCCCCTACAGTCTATTCCCCCCCCGGATCACAGCCCCACCCAGGGGTCCCCCCTACAGTCTATTCCCCCCGCGGATCACAGCCCCCCCCAGGGGTCCCCCCTACAGTCTATTTCCCCCCCGGATCACAGCCCCCCCCAGGGATCCCCCCTACAGTCTATTTCCCCCCCCGGATCACAGCCCCCCCCAGGGATCCCCCCTACAGTCTATTTCCCCCCCCGGATCACAGCCCCCCCCAGGGATCCCCCCTACAGTCTATTCACCCCCCGGCTCACAGCCCCCCCCAGGGATCCCCCCTACCGTCTATTCCCCTCCCCCCCAGGGATCCCCCCTACAGTCTATTCCCCCCCCCGGATCACAGCCCCACCCAGGGGTCCCCCCTACAGTCTATTCCCCCCCCGGATCACAGCCCCCCCCAGGGATCCCCCCTACAGTCTATTTCCCCCCCCGGATCACAGCCCCCCCCAGGGATCCCCCCTACAGTCTATTTTCCCCCCCGGATCACAGCCCCCCCCAGGGATCTCCCCTACAGTCTATTTCCCGCCCCGGATCACAGCCCCCCCCAGGGATCCCCCCTACCGTCTATTCCCCTCCCCCCCCAGGGGTCCCCCCTACAGTCTATTCCCCCCCGGCTCACAGCCCCCCCACCCAGGTGTCCCCCCCAGTCTATTCCCCCCCGGATCACAGCCCCACCCCAGGGATCCCCCCTACCGTCTATTCCCCTCCCCCCCAGGGGTCCCCCCTACAGTCTATTCCCCCCCGGATCACAGCCCCCCCCAGGGATCCCCCCTACAGTCTATTTTCCCCCCCGGATCACAGCCCCCCCCAGGGATCTCCCCTACAGTCTATTTCCCGCCCCGGATCACAGCCCCCCCCCAGGGATCCCCCCTACCGTCTATTCCCCTCCCCCCCCAGGGGTCCCCCCTACAGTCTATTCCCCCCCGGCTCACAGCCCCCCCACCCAGGTGTCCCCCCCAGTCTATTCCCCCCCGGATCACAGCCCCACCCCAGGGATCCCCCCTACCGTCTATTCCCCTCCCCCCCAGGGGTCCCCCCTACAGTCTATTCCCCCCCGGATCACAGCCCCCCCCAGGGATCCCCCCTACAGTCTATTTTCCCCCCCGGATCACAGCCCCCCCCAGGGATCTCCCCTACAGTCTATTTCCCCCCCCCGGATCACAGCCCCACCCCAGGGATCCCCCCTACCGTCTATTCCCCTCCCCCCCAGGGGTCCCCCCTACAGTCTATTCCCCCCCGGATCACAGCCCCCCACCCAGGGGTCCCCCCTACCAGGGCCGGCTCCAGGCACCAGCTTACCAAGCAGGTGCTTGGGGCGGCCAGAGGGGCGGCACGTCCAGCTGTTCGGCGGAGGGGCCCTCACTCCCGCTCGGAGCGAAGGACCTCCCGCCGAATTGCCGCCGCAGATCGCGATATTTTTGTTTTGTTTTGTTTTTTGTTTGGCTGCCCCCTACAGTCTATTTCCCCCCACCCAGGGGTCCCCCCTACAGTCTATTCCCCCCCCCGTCACAGCCCCCCACAGTCTCTTCCCCCCTGGCTCACAGCCCCCCACTGCAGGGTTCCCCCTACAGCCCATTCCCCCCACCCCCCGGCTCACACCCCCAGCTCACTCATACCGCCCCCGCCCCGGGGATTCTGCCTCCCCCAGCTTCCCCCGCCTTGACTTCCATGCAAATTTTATGTAAAATACATGCAAATTAGCTCCCTGGGCATGTGATGGGCCAATGATAGAAGGGCAGTTTGGGGGTCCCCCTGTGGGGTGTGTTTGGGGGTGGGGGGGAGAACCTGGCTACTGCCCAACTCCCCCGCATTGCCCATTGATCTCAAAGAGCCAGGGGCCAGGCTGCCCTTAGTCAAAATGGCCAACTCCCACTGCTCTCGATGGGCCTGAAGCCAGCCTGCCCTCCCCTAAAATGGCTGCCCACGTCCCTTACCCAATGGGGCTGAAGCCAGGCTGCCCTCACCTAAAATGGCCACCTCCTTCCATTGCTTTCTCTAGGCCTGAAGGCAGGCTGCTCTGATTGTACTATATCACCATGGTAACCAAGCACCCCTCATCACAGCCCCACTGGGAGATGTGAGCCCCAGAAAGCATTAAAGCCCCTGAACCCCATAGGTCTACTAGAGTCAATAGTAGGGTTACCATAGTTTAATTAAAAAAAAAGGACACTCTACAGGGCCCCAACTCTGCCCCCAGCCCCGCCCCCTCCCCTGAACGCTCCTCCCCCTCCCCTGCTTCCCGCGAATCAAATGTTCGCGGGAAGCCTGAAACAGGGAGGCAGCAGGAAAGCTGGGGCGCAGCCCAGTCCAGCCCCCCCAGCCGAGCGGCTCCCTCCGGCGGCCGGCCGGCCGGCCCCGGGCAAGAGGCTCTGGCCCCAGCGGCTCCGGCCCAGCTTGGGCCCTGGGGCGCCGGCCCTAGTTCCGGCCGAGCACCCCCAGCCCTAGCGACTCCAGCTCGGCTTGGGCCCGGCCCCGGCCGAGCGGCGCCGGCCCCAGCGGCTCTGGCTCTGGCCCCAAGCCCCCTCCCTATTTTCCCGGACATGTCCGGCTTTTTGGCAATTCCCCCCGGCCGGGGATTTGAGGACCAAAAAGCCGGACATGTCTGGGAAAATCCGGACGTATGGTAACCCTAGTCCAGAGGTCGGCAACGTTTGGCACGCGGCTCACCAGGGTAAGCACCCTAGCGGGCCGGGCCAGTTTATTTACCTGCTGACACGGCAGGTTCGGCCGATCGCGGCCCCCACTGGCCACGGTTCGCCGTCCCAGGCCAATGGGGGCCGCGATCGGCCGAACCTGCCGCGTCAGCGAGTAAATAAACTGGCCCGGCCCGCTAGGGTGCTTACCCTGGCGAGCCGCGTGCCAAACGTTGCCGATCCCTGCCCTAGTCAATAGGCCACAGGATCAGCTGCTAGGGACACACATCCCGAGAGTGCACTCCCCTCCCAGAGCCGGGGAGAGAACCCAGGAGTCCTGGCTCCCAGCCCCCCCGCTCTAACCCACTGGCCCCCACTGCTCAGATACCAGGGTGATGGGCACCAGCTAAGCACCTTAGACCGCGAAGGGCCAGAACTCCACCTCCAGCCAACCCAGGAGCACAGATACCCCCACCCTCGTGCCCCGATTTCTTTTTCGAACGCTTTGCTTTATTTTTATCGTTTTATTGTTCTTTTAATACACAAAGAGCTAAAAATAAATACATTATTCAAAATAGGATTCTGCTACCATGCCCCCAACCCCTCAGCAGAGAAATGGGGGACCCCCAGCACCATTTACAGGGGGTATGTACCCTATGTGCAGAGCTAGAGAAATGGGGATCCCCAGCCCCATTTATGGGGGGTAGGTAGTGTATGTAGGGGGGCTGGAGAAAACGGAGGACCCCCCACGCCATTAGGAGGGGTACATAGCCTATGTGAGGGGCTGGAGAAAAGGGGGAACCCCCAGCAGCGTTCATGGGGGGGTAACATGCTGTGTGTTGAGGGAACAGAATCGCCACCCCTTGGGGGTGATCCGAGCCAACTCAGAGCCCCCCAGGCAACAGAGGCGGATCAGGAATATCCCCCCCCAACTATCCAACCTAAAGTGGTCTTGGCTTCCCCGTCAGAAACACCCCACCCGCCCCCGAGCACCCCAAGATTGACCTCCTGGTCTAGACCAGAGCGGTCAATATCGGCCAGGTGCGTCGGGGGGGAGAGGGGGTGCCCCCCAAATGCAAGGGGGGGGAGGAAAGGAGGAAGGAGTCGAGGGAGGCTTGTAGGTGGAGAGAGATCATAGCTCGCTGGGGGGGGTAATTGGACCCCCATCTCAATCAGACACCCTGATTATGCAAGTTTGGGGGGCCGGGGAGGATAAAATGGGGTGGGACCTTTCAAAAACTGTGCTTTTTTTTTTTAATACAAAAAATGTTTATAAAAATGTCTCAAAGAACGTGTTTGTTTTTTTAAAAAAATCGATAATAAAAAAGTTATAAAAAAAGGATCTTTTTGGAAGGAAAAAAGATCTCGTCACTTCATCCACACCGGGGCTGTGGGGGGTGGTACCGAGCGGCGCCGGGGGAGTTGGGGGGTGTCAGTACCAATGGGGGGAGCTGGTTTGGGACAGTACCGTCCAAAACTGGAGAGAGAGCCCCCAGTTCTGGCTTCGCTCCCCAGCTGTGGGTCACATGATCCACTGCCTGGTCATGTGGCTTTAAGAAAGGCGTGGCCCCGGAAGGCAATCACATGACTAAAATTGGCGACTCACGTGGCTGCTGACAGCGGGTCACGGGATATGAAAAAGCTGTCAGGTGGCCCAGGGAAACTAAGTCACCTGACCAGGCCCAGGTCATGTGACATCAAGGCAGCTACAGGACAGGAAGGCGGAGTCACGTAGGACCACAAGTGGTCACGTGACGGCGGAAGACTTGGTTGGTGGAGCCCATCTGATGTCAGGGACGTGGTGGGGGCTCACATGATCACAGGGGAGCCAGGCGGCGGTGTTGGTCACGTGACATCCAGGCCGTGGCCCAGCAACCACAGGTGGCCACCAAGTCACGAAAGCTCCGTGGCCGGAGGTCACCCGCTGTCAAGGTTGCTACCGGCTGTCACATGACCAGAAGCGGCCAAGCGGGTCATGCGACCCCGGAAGGCTCTGTGGCTAGGAGGTCAAGGAAGGTCAAGGCTGCATCACGTGACCCCCAAAAAGGGTCGTGTGGAGGGAGATCACATGATACCGGTTGGTCACATGGCATCTGAAGGCTCCGTGTGGATGGCAGGTCACGTGACCACAAGGCAACGAGTGATAGCCACGTGGCCAGGAGTTCAGTCAGGTGGCTTCTCAAGGCTCCTTGGCTTGGACGGAGGTCACGGGACGTCAAGGCAACATGGCCGGGAGGTCACATGAGGTTGAGGTGCTTACAGGCTGGGTCACATGACACACAGAGGCGGAGTCTAGTCACCACAGGCGGTTGGGTTGGTCCCGTGGCGTCAGACGGCTCCGTGGGCGGAGGTCACGTGACGTCAAGGCAGCCGCGGATCGAGTCACACGGCCAGGAGTCAGTCCCGTGGCATCAGACGGCTCCGCGGGCGGAGGTCATGTGACATCAAGGCAGCCACGGATCGAGTCACGCAGCCAGGAGTCGGTCCCGTGGCGTCAGACGGCGCTGTGGGCGGCGTCACATGACCACCAGCAGGCAGCCGGTCACATGACGTCGACGAAGAACTCGCTGGGGTTGCCCATGGCCATGTGGAAGGACTGGCGGCTGGCGGTGAGCTCAGGGGGCACGGAGGCCAGGTCGCGGACTGGGGGGGCGCCGGGGGGCTGCACGGAGGCGGGGCCGGCGCTGGGGGGGCCGGGGGGCATCATCATCACCATCATGGGGTTGTAAGGCAGGGGCATGCCGGGGGGCCCGTAGGAGTGGTGGGAGCGCATGCTGCTCACCAAGCTGTGGTGGCTGCGCTGGGGAGCCCCGGCCGCCTCAGCCCCGCCCACCGCCAGGGCGGGGCCTCCCCCGCCGGCCACGCCCCCCGGCTCCGCCCGCCGCAGGCTGCTGCGGGTCGAGTACTCCGATTCGCTGCCGCTGCCCGACTTGGAGTCGGGGCCCGCCTTCTCGTCCTTGGCCTTGCCCCGGCCCCCACCACCCCCGTCGCTCCGGTTAGAGCCGCTGCTCCGGCTCCCTGCAATGAGGGGGGGCGTTAGTGACCCTCAAATCCACAGGGAGCACCCCTGTTACACAGCGAACCCAGGAGTCCTGGCTCCCAACCCCCCCTGCTCAAACCACCAGCCCCCACTCCCCTCCCAGAGCCAGGGAGAGAACCCAGGAGTCCTGGCTCCCAGCCCCCACTCCCCTCCCAGAGCCAGGGAGAGAACCCAGGAGTCCTGGCTCCCAGACCCCCCTGCTCTAACCCACCAGCCCCCACTCCCCTCCCAGAGCCGGGGAGAGAACCCAGGAGTCCTGGCTCCCAGCCCCCACTGCTCCAAGCCACCAGCCCCCACTCCCCTCCCAGAGCCGGGGAGAGAACCCAGGCATCCTGGCTCCCAGCACCCCCCCTGCTCTAACCACTGGACCCCACTCCCCTCCCCTCCCGGGGGATGGAACCCAGGCGTCCGGGCGGCCGCTCACCCTCGCTGTGCTGGCTGCCGGCGCTGCCCATGCCATAGCTGTAGGAGGAGAGCTCGTGGTAGGGTGGGGGCTGGGTGCTGTAGGGGTGCGGGGCCGGGTACTGGTAGGAGAAGGTAGGCATCAGGGGCCAGGGCGTGGCCCCGGGCAGCGGGAGCGGGGCCAGCGTGTCCTGGTCCGACGCCCCGCTCGAGCCGTCGTTGTCGTTGAGGGAGAGGTTGGCCATGTCTGCAAGGGAGAAGGGGAGGGTTAGCCGCGCAGGCCAGCGGTGTTCCGCCCCAGCTAGGGGAAGCCAGCTCCCACCCGGCCCCAGGCTGGTGGTCTGACCGGCCTGCTGGGCAAGGAGCTTAGAAAAGAACCCAGGAGTCCTGGCTCCCGCTTCCTGTAACCTCCTCCCACAGGCCGAGGGGGGGCTGAGAGGGGTGGGGGTTCGTAGGCCCGGGGGTGGGTGGGTGGGAGGGATGCAGTGATTGACAGATCCCAGGTCGGGAAAGAGGGGGGGGGATCCCCTTGTTTAAGACACCCCAGCCCGGCTCGGCATCCCCCAGAGCCCCCCAGCCCGGAGCTCAGTCCTCGGGGGGCTCACAGTTCTGGCAGCCGCGCAGGTCCCCGAAGACATAGTAGCACTGCTCGGAGAAGGTGATCTTGTTCACCGTGTGCCGGATGAAGCCGGCTCTCAGCAGGCTGCTGGCGTATTTCCGGGCCTCGCGCCGGTCCTGGAAGCCCTCCACGTGGTGATAGAGCCAGTCCACCACGTCCGAGCCTGGGGGAGAGGGGGCAGGGGGTCAGCGGGGGGCGCTCGCCCCTGGCAGGCAGGGCTGGCCCCAGGGTGGCGCTAGGGGGTGCTGTGGGGCAGGGAGCGGGGGGCTCAGCAGGGGGCGCTCTCCCCTGGCAGGCAGGGCTGGCCCCAGGGCGGCGCTAGGGGGCGCTGTGGGGCAGGGAGCGGGGCGGGGGGGCTCAGCAGGGAGCGCTCTCCCTGGGCTGGCCCCAGGGCGGCGCTAGGGGGCGCTGTGGGGCGGGGAGCGGGGCGGGGGGGCTCAGCAGGGAGCGCTCTCCCCTGGCAGGCAGGGCTGGCCCCAGGGCGGCACTAGGGGGCGCTGTGGGGCAGGGAGAGGGGCGGGGGGGCTCAGCAGGGAGCGCTCTCCCCTGGCAGGCAGGGCTGGCCCCAGGGCGGCGCTAGGGGGTGCCGTGGGGCAGGGCCCGCTCTCGCCGGCGCCCCCTGGTGGCCGACGTACCCAGGAAGGCGTTGGGGATGGTGATCTTCAGCCACATGCGGTCGCGGACCTCCAGCCCCGACTCCGGCGAGGCCATGGCCTTGGTGACAGATGCCATGTCCGTGTGCACCGATAGGTTGAACTCGTCGAAGCCTGCGGAGAGAGGAGCGATGGGACCAGTGCCCCCCCCCCGGCCCCGGGGCCCGTCCCCTCTAGGGGGCGCCGGTACTCACGCTCGGTCTCGGCGATGGAGCTGCCGGAGGTGATGGTGCTCATGGAGCTGCTCCCGGGGTAGGCGGCGAAGGCGCCGGTGAGGGCGGCCGAGTGGGAGACCCAGGCAGCCGGGTCGATGGGCTGGATGGGCTCATCTGGGGGTGGGGGGGCGGGAGGAAAGACCGAGTTGGTTCCCAAAAGGCAGCCCCCCCATCTCATTCCCCAAGGACTCCGAGACGGGGCAGCCCCCCCGCTATCTCCACCCCACACCCGCACACAACCCCTCAACCAGCCAGAGACGCCCCCCCCACATCGCTGATTTTCTCTCTTCCTCCGTCAACCCCCCCCCCCACGAAGCACCCCCAAATTCCAGACCTGGGAGGACGCTGGCCACCCACACCCCAAACGCCACATCGCCCCAAAATCGCCCCCCCCACGGAGCCGGGGACCCCAGAGATCACGGTTGTAAGGTGCAAGTCGCCCCCATCCTTCAGAGGGGGGCCACCCATTCGCCCCCAAACTCCGAGGAAAGGGGGAGACGACGGCGGAAAGAGCCGGCAAATCGCGGAGACGGTTTTGGGGCCTCAGTACTTACTCCTGGGCAGCGTGAAGTACCCCTGGGGGGAAGGGTCCCAGCACTTGGCCACTGTCAGCACGATTGGGCTACAAGAGAAAGGGAGTGGAGGTGAACCCCAACTCCCTCCCGCCACTGAGATGCGGCCACCTCTGGGGCAGGGCGGCTGGTTACCCAGGGACCCCTCGCCCAGTGCTGAGATGCGGCCACCTCTGGGGCGGGGCGGCCGGTTACCCAGGGACCCCTCGCCCAGCGCTGAGATGCGGCCACCTCTGGGGCGGGGCGGCCGGTTACACAGGGACCCCTCACCCGGCGCTGAGATGCGGCCACCTCTGGGGCGGGGCGGCCGGTTACACAGGGACCCCTTGCCCGGCGCTGAGACGCAGCCACCTCTGGGGCGGGGCGGCCGGTTACCCAGGGATCCCTCGCCCGACGCTGAGATGCGGCCACCTCTGGGGCAGGGCGGCTGGTTACCCAGGGACCCCTCGCCCAGCGCTGAGATGCGGCCACCTCTGGGGCGGGGCAGCTGGTTACACAGGGACCCCTCGCCCGGCGCTGAGATGCGGCCACCTCTGGGGTGGGGCGGCTGGTTACACGGGGACCCCTCGCCCAGCGCTGAGATGCGGCCACCTCTGGGGCGGGGCGGCCGGTTACACAGGGACCCCTTGCCCGGCGCTGAGACGCAGCCACCTCTGGGGCGGGGCGGCTGTTTAACAGACAGTGATTTTTGGGAAGGACACGAAGGGATTGGTGCTGACGGTGGGGAGAGCATCCCCGCCCCACTCCCGGCACCACAGTGCCCCCTAAGGACCAGACTTAGATCTTCCGCCAGCCCAGTATCCAGGGCTAATGACTGCTCCTGGGGGAATTCTGCGTCTCGCCCCCACAGAAATGGGCTGCAGGGGTTGCTGTTTCTCCCTCTGTATCAATGGGCTCGGGAGGGGGGGAGGGCGGGGTATCTGGGCAAGGGGGGGCCCTGCGGCTGGGCTCCGGGGAGGGAGGGTGCCGGTATATGGGACGGGGGAAGGAGGGGCTTTGGGTGTATTGGCTGGGGGGGGAGCACCATGGATGGGCTCGGGGGAGCGGGGTTGTGGGTGTCTGGCCCCCCAACTCGGCTCAGAAGGGAGGGGGCAGAGAAACAGGAACGCAGGACTCCTGGGATCTCTCCCCGGCTCTGGGAGGGGAGTGGGGGCTAGTGGTTAGAGCAGGGGGGGCTGAGAGCCAGGACTCCTGGGTTCTCTCCCCGGTCATAGGGGAGAATTTGTGGGTGTGTCTATGTTGTTGACAGGTATTTGGAAATAAAAACCAAAATCATTGAAACTGGCGTGATTATGCAGTGTTATTTTGACAAATAACATTTGCAGAATTTGCAAATGTTTGGCACAGAATTTGTAAATTTTTGCCGCAGAATGCCCCCAAGAGTAAATTACCAGCGAGGGGCTGCTAGGTAAGGCCCATCCACTTCAAGCGACCTTGTGATCGACCTGAGACAGGATCCCGGGGCACCCCCCCGGCCTCACCCCCCCACGCCAGTGCCCCCCACTCACCCCGGCTTGTGGACGATCTCCCTCAGAACTCGGACGGCGTCGTCGTTGCTCATGTTCTCAAAGTTAATGTCGTTCACCTGTGGGGGAAAGAGCAACACAAACTGAGCCGACTCCTTCCTAGGTAGGGTGAGCAGAGGAGCCCGGGCTCTCCCCGGCGCTGGGAGGGGAGTGGGGGCTGGTGGGTTAGAGCAGGGGGGGCTGGGAGCCCGGACTCCTGGGTTCTCTCCCCGGCGCTGGGAGGGGAGTGGGGGCTGGTGGGTTAGAGCAGGGTGGGCTGGGAGCCAGGACTCCTGGGTTCTCTCCCCGGCTCTGGGAGGGGAGTGGGGGCTGGTGGGTTAGAGCAGGGTGGGTGGGAGCCAGGACTCCTGGGTTCTCTCCCCAGCGCTGGGAGGGGAGTGGGGGCTGGGGGTTAGAGCAGGGGGGGCTGGGAGCCAGGACTCCTGGGTTCTCTCCCCGGCTCTGGGAGGGGAGTGGGGCTGGTGGGTTAGAGCAGGGGGGGCTGGGAGCCAGGACTCCTGGGTTCTCTCCCCGGCGCTGGGAGGGGAGTGGGGGCTGGTGGGTTAGAGCAGAGAGGGCTGGAACCCAGGCCCCAATCTCAGTCGGGGGTGCGGTGGGGGGGTCTGTGCCCAACCGGAGGACCAGTGACTGGTGCCCCCAGCTACAGAGGGGTCCGGGGGGGGGGGGGTCGCACCTGCAGCAGCATGTCCCCCGGCTCAATCCGCCCGTCAGCCGCCACCGCACCCCCCTTCATGATGGAGCCGATGTAGATGCCCCGTCCCCCGCTCGTTGCTCTGCCCCACGATGGAGATGCCCAGGAAGTTGTACTTCTCTGCAGGGAAGAGAGGAGGGGAGGGCGGGGTCAGTGAAGGAGGCTCCGCCTCCTCTTGGAACCTTCCCTCACCCCCTCCATCATTACCCTCTCCTTGGAATCTTCCAGTCTCCCCCCCTCCACCACTTGGAATCTTCCATTCTCTCTTCCCTTCTTTCCCCACCCACTTGGAAGCTTCCACTCTATCCCCCCATTGACCCCACACTCTTGGAATCTTCCATGCTCATCCCCCCCCCCCCCAAACTTGGAATCTTCTATGATCCCCGCCCACACACACACACACAGAGCTCCCTACTTTCAATCTTCCATTCTCTTCCCCCCCCCCCCCCCAAGCTCCTCACTTGGAATTTTCCATTCTCTTCCCCACTCCCCACACACTTGGACTCTTCCATTCTAACCCCCGCTCCGGTTGGTACCTTCCATTCCACACACCCCACAACCAAAGCTTTCTCCAAATCCCTCCTCCCTCTGCCCCAGACAGTCCCTCCCCCCACATCTCTCCCCTTCCCATGCCTCCACTCCAGCTTCTCCCCCCCGTCTGCCCCCCCCCCCCGCAGCCCTGCCCCCACAGCTGCCCCCCCCCGCCCTTACCCATGTTGAGCGTGACCGTGATGATGTTGAGCGACATGGTAGAGTCGGTGACACTGCTGAAGGAAGACGTCTGAAACGGAATGGGGGAGTCAGTGGGGCAGAGGCAATGCAGCCCCCCCCAGCTCCCTCCCTCCCTGGCACGGGGGCCAGGCCCTTACCCGCTCCAGGCGCGGGGGGCGCTGCTTCCGCCGCCTCCGGTGGCGCTTGAGGAGGCGGGAGGCGCTGCTCTGCTCCGTGGAGCTGCTGAACCTGGGGGGCGGGGAAACGGAGGTTATGGCTAGGGCTGCAGGGGAAAAGACAATTGAGCCTTCGGGGGGGGGGGGGGACTGCCCCCGCCCCTACCCCCAGGGGGCATATTCTCCACCCCTCCCTCCCAGCATCCCGGGGAACCCACCCTGATTTGTCCCGTCCCTGGGGCCCATCTCACCCCAGGGAACTTCTGTCCCCGACTCCCTTCCCCGCACTGGGTTACCCGGCCCCTGGATTCTCTGCCACCACAGGGACCCCCCCAATTCCCTGCCCCACACCAGCAGCACCCCGCTGGGTTACCCTGCCCCCAGATCCCACCATCACAAGGAACCCTCAACTCCCTGCTCCACACCAACAGCACCCGGCGGGGTTACCTTGCCCCTGGTATCTCCCCTCCACCAGGGAGACCCCAATTCCCTTCCCTCCACCAGGGGGACCCTGCTAGTTTACCCTGGTTCCCCCCCAACTAGGGGGACTCCCATGGGGTTTGCTCCTGGATTCCATCTCACCACCAGGGATCCCCATGGGGTTCTCCTTCATGCCTCCCCACCCTCCCACCTGCTCATGGTGTCGTCGTCATCTGAGTCGCACAGGCTCGTGGTCTCGATCTCGCTGGTCAGCAGGTGGACGAGCTCTCGTACCCGGCCAGGTGTCGTTCCAGCCGCGACTGCCCGTTTGGCCGGTGCCCGCCTGTGGCGGGGGGGACAGGGTCAGGAAGCTGAGGTGACAGTCGCACCACCTTCCCAGAGCCAGGGAGAGAACCCAGGAGTCCGGTCTCCCAGCCCCCCCTGCTCTAACCCCCCAGCCCCCACTCCCCTCCCAGAGCCGGGGAGAGAACCAAGGAGTCCTGGCTCCCAGCCCCCCCTGCTCTAACCCACCAGCCCCCACTCCCCTCCCAGAGCCGGGAAGAGAACCCAGGAGTCCTGGCTGGTTCGGGGCCCCTCTCACCACCATGCTCCGTGCTCTCCCGGCGCCGCGGCCTCTCCCTCCGCAGCGACACGACCGACTCCGTCTCCGTCTCGGGCTCCAGGTTCTCCCGGCTGCCCGAGATGTTAGGGCTGCAAAGACCCACGGTTGGTTACTGTTGGGGTCCACCGCTGCCGCCCCTCCATCCAGGGGAAGATGGTCCCTTCCAGCTCCCCCACCTGTGGACTCTTCCAAAGTCTCCATCCCTCTCCCCCACTTGCACGTGGTCCCTTAAACCTCCCCTGTTTAGTCAGTGGATTCTTCCAATCTGATCTATTGCAAACAGCTCTCGGGATTACGCAGGATTATGCTCCATGCCCACCCCGAGCCCATACTTGCAGGTGGACCCTTCCACCCCTCCCCTGTTTATTGGCAGGTGGACTCTTCCACCCAGCCCAATGCAAAGCATTTTCTCCCTCCATCCCCAGGCCTAGCAGGTGGACTCTACCACCTCTCAATATGGGGGGGGGAGGGGTGTGTGTGTAAACCCTCAAAGTGGCAGGTGAACTCTTCCACCCCCTCAATACCGGCAAGTGGACTCTTCCACCCCACCCTGCCCATGATGAGTGGTTCCCCCCAATACTGGCAGGCGGACTCATCTACCCTGCCCTGCCCATGATGAGTGGTTCCTCCCAAAACTGGCAGGTGGACTCTTCCACCCCACCCTGGGTTCCCCCCAATACTGGCAGGTGGACTCTTCCATCCCCAAAGCAGAGGATTTAAGCCCTCCCAATACTGGCAGGTGGACTCTTCCATCCCCAATGCAGAAGATTTAAGCCCCCCCCCCCATACTGGCAGGTGGACTGTTCCATCCCCAATGCAGAGGATTTAAGCCCCCAACCCCCAATACTGGCAGGTGGACTCTTCCATCCCCAATGCAAAGGATTTAAAACCCCTCCCCAGTACCGCAGGTTGACTCTTCCACCTGATGAGTGGCTCCCCCCATTACTGGCAATTGGACTCTTCCACCCCCCCAATGCAGAGGATCACACCCCCCAGTACTGAGAGGTGGACCCTCCCCCGCCCCCCCCATACTCACTGGAAGGAGGGGGGCCGGGAGTCCCCGATGCCGCTGGTCCTCTCCACGGGCAGGGGGGCGGCGGGGGCGAGGGCTCCGGTCGGGTCTCTGCGGGAGTCGGCACCAGCTCGGGCTGGGGGGTCTCCGAAGACACCAGCTTGGAGGCGGGGGGGGAGACACACAAACGATGCGTGAGCTGCCTTGGACTGAACCATCCAACGGCCCCTGAGCCAGAAATACACCCTCGCCACCCGAAATAGTCTGATCTGGGCAGTGGGAGGGACCATAGCAGGCTTGGGCAGCCCATTGGTCTGATCCAAGGCAGCAGGCGGGATACCGGGGTAGATGGGCCCATGAGCCTGACCTGGGATAGAGGGGGAAGTGGCAAGATACAGGGCTAGATGGGCCCACGGGCCTGATCCAGGACGGTGGGGAAGGGGCGGGAGACCGGGCTAGATGGGCCCATGGATCTGATCAGTAGCAGGGATTTCTATGCCCGTTCTCCTGTAGTGAGGAGAGCAGCCATACCCAGGAGACGACTCTCCCGTTGAAACAAGGCAGCTTCGCATTGTCGTCCGAAATCTCCTCTTTGACCACCCTACAGCGGAGAGAAATGGAAACGGATTAGCGCGGCCATGTGACCAGGCATCCGTCGCCCAGTGTGGAGATGCAGACGCCCCTGGGGAGGGACACAGAAGCCGATTAACAGCCACACAGTGACCAGAACAATTTAAGGGTGGGACTGTTCGGTTTGTGGGATCTCAGTCCAGGCCCGTGGCACTTGAAGCAGAGAAATAATTACACTCATGTATGAGGAGGGGGATTTTAGGGAGTCTGAATGGAATAAGCCCGGCTGGAAATTCAGCCCGGACGTCGGACTTCAAATCCCTACAAAGATGTTCCAGAGGATCGTTAACAATTCTGAGGGCCGTGGAAAATGCCTGCTTCCCTTGACCAAAGATTTACCATGCTCGGATGGGTCTGGATATTTTAATCAGCCTATACGAGTAGCTCAAATTCCGCTCGCCGGAGGCTGGGGTCAGTGTTTTAAACAGGAGGAAAGCGAATTTAGAATTTCTCAATGAACTGAACGCAAAAGAGATTTACTCGGTTTTTATTTATTTATCCGGTAAAAAGAATTTAGCAACCTCTACGGACCAGGAATATTTTCACGAAGGTTTCAATTCGGGGTCTGTTTTGACTATTATAACAATTGTCCTTTATAATCAAATGTCTATATTGTCAGCGTTTTTAGTTACCCCAAATGTATAGAGAATGTTATTTACGGATCACTAGACATCTCTATTGTGTTATTTATACTTTGAAATCTATGCCTGACTATTAATAATAATCCAATATACACCTCTACCCCGATATAACGCTGTCCTTGGGAGCCAAAAAATCTTACCGCGTTATAGGTGAAACCGCGTTATATCGAACTTGCTTTGATCCTCCAGAGCACGCAGCCCTGCCCCCCCGGAGTGCTGCTTTACCGCGTTATATCCGAATTCGTGGTTATATCGGGTCGCATTATATCGGGGTAGAGGTGTATATATGTGGTATTATTTATAACAAAATCCATGTCTGGTTATAATTAATAATTATTAATCCACTATTTCTATCTAGGCTTGGAAAGATTAGATTTTTATCGGTAAATGTCGGTAAACATCAATTTCACCATGGATGATAATCAAAATTTACAGAAAACGATTCTTGAGAACTCATTCGCGTTTCATAAGGCAATTTACTCTGTCTATTTTGACACGTGATGTTGACCATTTGTGTTTTCGCGGTTATCAAGATTTAACTCTTTGAATCTTAACACTCGCTGTCATTAAATTATCCGGCCCGCCCGATAATTTCCCACAACCGTGAAAGTTTAAATCCATTAACAGTAATAAAAAGCAGACTTAAACCCCACGATTGTGCAAATGTATAATTGATAAAAAATTGAAAAAAATGCTTTAATCCCATAATTCAGTGGTCCCCAATGCAGTGCCCGCGGGTGCCATGGCGCCCGCTGGGGCATCTATGCGCGCCCGGGTACTGGCCGGCGGACAAGCATCCACCAAAATGCCGCCGAAAAGCGGCATCATCAAGAGGCGTCGCCGCCGAAATGCCGCTGATTTTCGGCGGCATTTGGGCGGCGATGCCTCTTGACGTTGCTGCTTCTCGGAGGCATTTCGGCGGATGCTTGTCCGCCGGCCTCGGTCCTCGGTGGCTCGTCGTCCAGCGCCCACCAGCCGCAAAAGGTTGGGGACCACTGCCATAATTTCATGCCACTGTGAGAATTCAGATCGATAAACCTGAAAAACGCTTAAACCACCCATTTTGCACAACTGTGAACATTTAAAATTGATCAGCCTACCCGCATAATTTCACGCCGCTGTGACATTCCATATTGATAAGCATTAAAAACGCTTCAGTCCCCTAATTTTGGACATACTGTGAAAATTTTAATCGATACAAATCGGGGGGGGGGGAACTCTTTAAAATCAACATGGATATTATCCATCAAAATTATTTTAAAAATTTCAAATTTTGCCAAACCTATTTATACCGTATTTGCATGAAAGTATATAGCTCACCACCTAAACCATAAACCATATTGCATTATTTGTCATTTATGACCAATTTATGCATTCCGCCATTTATAACCCCAAAGCGGTGTTGGAGTCAGCCCCACAGCTACGTGAATTTGTCACTCAAGACAGGTATGTTACTATTCGTTTATAAAGAGGGCCCTACCAAATTCACGGTCCATTTTGGTCAATGTCACGGTTGCAGGATTTTAAAAATCATCAGTGTCAGGATTTCAGCTCATTAAATCTGAAGTGTCATGGCGTTGGAATGGTCGGGGTCCTGACCAAAAAGGAGTTGTGAGGGGAGGGGGGTTTGCAAGGTTATTACGGGGGGGGGGGGACGGGGGGGACGACTCTTACTTCTGCGCTGTTGCTGGCGGTGGCCCTGCCTTCAGAGCTGGGCAACTGGAGAGCAGCGGCTGCTGGCCAAGAGCCCAGCTCTGAAGGCAGGGCCGTCGCCAGCAGCAGCACAGAACGATGGCATGGTCTGGTATTGCCACCCTTAACTGGGCCCTCAGTCGGCAACCGCCGCTCTCCGGCCGCCCAGCTCCGAGGGCAGCGCAGAAATAAAGGTGACAACCCGACCCCCCCCAAAAATAACCGTATGACCCCCCCCCCCCGCTGTAACTCCCTTTTGGGTCAGGCCTCCCAATCGGAAAAACGCTGGTGAAATCTGTATTGCACAGGGTAAAAGCAGACAAAAGACCAGATTTCACAGCGGGAGACCAGATTCCACGGTCCTGGACGGGTTTTTTCGTGGATTTGGTAGGGCCCTGTTTATAAATCAGCGCCGAGCCTGGAGATTTATACCCCCCTGCCGCATAGTTATGACCCCTACCGATCGATTCATGACCATTTTGAATGTCAATTAATCTATGTTCGATTATTTAGCCCCAACTATTTATGAGTGGCCGGTTACGCCACCATCCGGACAGCGCCTTCTCGCTCCCAGCTCCGCTACCTGGATGGTATTAGCGACAAAGCCGCCTCTGTGGGTACGCCCGCCCCGTACCTAAGTGGCAGGGGAGTCAATTATTTTGGTCCAGGTCCCCATTTCTTGGTCAAGGCGTAGTCACGGCCCAGGCCCCAGAGAAAATGAAATATAATCGTCGGCATCACAATAGGGATCGTAATAAGTCGACAAAAAAAGATGTCAGGGCCCGTCCCAGAGCGCTGGGCAGTCCGGCTTTGGCCCACGGTCGGTGTGTTGCCGCCCCCCGTCGCCTGGGCTTATTTGTGCGCTGGACAGGGTGGGGTGGGGAGCGGCAGGGGTCCTGCCCCATGCCAGGGACACCTGTGGGGGCCAGGGAAAAGGGGGTCTGCCGGATGCCGGGGTCCCCCTGGCGCAGGGATGAGGTCTCCTGGAGGCCTGGGTCCCCCCTGGGGGGGCTGATGGAGGGGCCGGGTCCCCTGAACTCCTGGGTCCTCCGGGGGTTGGGGAGGGGCACAGGGTCTTCCGGACACCTGGGTCCCCCCAGAAGAGAGATGGCGGACGGGGTCCCCCGGATGCCTGGGTTCCCCCCTGGGGGGGGAGGAGATGAGGGAGGGTGCGGGGTCTCCCGGACGCCTGGGTTCCCCCCTGGGGGGGGGAGGAGATGAGGGAGGGTGCGGGGTCTCCCGGACGCCTGGGTTCCCCCCTGGGGGGTGGGAGAGGAGATGAGGGGAGGGTGCGGGTCTCCCGGACGCCTGGGTTCTCCCCTGGGGGGGGAGGAGATGAGGGAGGGTGCGGGGTCTCCCGGACGCCTGGGTTCTCCCCGGGGGGGGGGGAGGAGATGAGGGAGGGTGCGGGGTCTCCCGGACGCCTGGGTTCTCCCCTGGGGGGGGGGAGGAGATGAGGGAGGGTGCGGGGTCTCCCGGACGCCTGGGTTCTCCCCTGGGGGGGGGAGGAGATGAGGGAGGGTGCGGGGGTCTCCCGGACGCCTGGGTTCTCCCCTGGGGGGGGGAGGAGATGAGGGAGGGGGCGGGGTCTCCCGGACGCCTGGGTTCCCCCTGGGGGGGAGGAGATGAGGGAGGGTGCGGGGTCTCCCGGTCGCCTGGGTTTCCCCCTGGGGGGAGGGATGAGGGAGGGGGCGGGGTCACCCCGGACGCCTGGGTCCCGGTACCCGAAGTCCTGGTCCATGCTCTTGAAGAAGTACTTGGCGCCGGGCCGGCTCAGCGCCGCCTTGACGTGGCCCAGCGTGATGCGCTCGGCGGGCACCGGGATCTTCACCAGGTAGGGGGTCTCCTCCTCGTCCAGGTGGTAGATCACCTTGGTCTCGCCCGCTCCCCCGGCGCCGGCCGCCGCCATGGTACGGCCCGGCCCGGCCCGGCCCAGCCCAGCGCGCCTGCGCCGCCGCCGGGGCCAGACGGGAACGAATCAATCCCGCGGGGGAGGGAAGAGGGGAGCGCAGCGGCCCCCCGCGCGCGCGAGCCGCCCTCTGTCTGGGACCGTCTCGTCTCTACGCTACGCTGGCCGCTGTGCGCGGCTACGTCACGGCGCTGCGTGCGTGCGTGCGACGGGCCTCCGCCTCCTCCCCCGTCACGTGACGGAGACGGCTCCACATCTTTGCGGGGCGGGTGGAAGAGGAAGAGGCTGCGGGTGCGCTTCCCGCGCGCGCCCCTCCCCCAGCCGCACGTGCCCGCGTCAGCGCGGCACGCAGCGTGCTGACGTCACGGGGAAGGGAGGGGTAGGAGCGTGGGGGAGGGGCAGAGGGAAAGAGTGGGGAAGGGGAGTCAGAGTGGAAGGGGTACAGGGAGCAGAGGAAAAGGGGTGGGGAGGGGAGGCAGAGGGGGGAAGGGGGAGGCACAGGGGAAAAGCAGGAGGGGAGTCAGAGCAGGAGGGGGCACAGGGGAGCAGAGGAAAAGGGTGGGGGAGGGGAGGCAGAGAAGGGAAAGGGGGCCAGAAGGGGGAGGGGAGTGGAGTCAGAGGGGGGAAAGTGGGGTGGGGGAGGGGAGTCAGAGCTGGAGGGGGCATGGGAGGGTCAGAGGAAAAGGGTGGGGGAGGGGAGGCAGAGGAGGGAAAGGGGGGCCAGAAGGGGGAGGGGAGTGGAGTCAGAGGGGGGAAAGTGGGGTGGGGGAGGGGAGTCAGAGCTGGAGGGGGCATGGGAGGGTCAGAGGAAAAGGGTGGGGGAGGGGAGGCAGAGGAGGAAAGGGGGGCCAGAAGGGGGAGGCACAGGGGGAAAAAGGGGAGGGGAGTCAGGGGGAAAGGGAGGAAGCAGGGGGGCCAGAGGCGGAGGCAGTGGGGGGGTCGGAGGAGGAAGAGGGGAGGGGGTCAGAAGAGGGAGGCCCAGGGGGAGGGGAGGCAAAGGGGGGAGTTAGGGAGAGGGGGACAGAAGGAGGCAAAGGGGAGGTCAGAGGGGGAAGGCAGGGGAGGTGGGTTAGAGGGAGCGGGGGGGAAGAGGGGGAAAGGGGGGGAAGCATAGGGGCAGGAGAGTCAATGGGGGAAAAGAGGGTGTCAGGGGAATCAACGAGGGATGGGGGCAGGGAGCGTCAGAAGGATGGGGAGTTGGGTTGGAAATGGGGGAAGGAAGACGGAAGAAAGGTGGGGGCTAGGCAGGGGAGGGAAAAGTGGGGGGACTAGGCAAGGGAGTGGGGGGCTGGTGGAAGCAGCCCATTGTGCACTGGGGAGCTGCAGGGGCTGGACAGACACGAGACTCGTGAGACCCCCACTGCTTCCCCTCCCCAGCTGCGGGCAGAGTTGGTCTCTCCCAGGTACTCCTACCACACCCCTTGTCCCGAGGGGAAACTGAGGCAGAGAGCGGCCACATGGCTCATCTAAGCTCCCCCAGTGGCCTCTCCAATCAGGTCCAGCCTGAAACACGGGAGCAGAGTTGCTGGA
Source organism: Glyptemys insculpta (assembly GCA_032172135.1). Lineage (NCBI taxonomy): Eukaryota > Metazoa > Chordata > Testudines > Emydidae > Glyptemys > Glyptemys insculpta. The sequence continues at coordinate 14,601,868 of JAVMKA010000017.1, read as the reverse complement.
GCTTTGTGAGCTGCGACAAGGAGGTGGGATGGGATGTTTACAGTAGGTCCTACGCAAACCTCGCCGTTTCCCAATCGAGGGCTCGCGTCCGGGCGACAACCATGGCCAAAGCCCCAGCTCCCCCACCCCCCTTTGTGAGTGCCCGGGGGCATCTGCCTCCACCCCCAGGGGCAACAAGGCCCCACGACACCCCCCCCCAATAGAAAAGAGGGCAGCTCCATTCTCCTGTACAAACGCAAAAGGGTCCACGTTATTTATTTACATTAAGCTGCAAAATATTATTAAAACAAAGAGGGGGGGTTGGAACTGCACCCCCCCACCCTGCCAAAAAGAAACGCAGATTAAAGAGGGGTCGGGGGAGGAGGGAGATGAGATCTGGTCTCCCTTTTCGGGGTGGGGGAGGAGACGCTGCAGCTGTTTATTAGGGGCAAGCAAGGTCCCCCCCCCCGCTCTTCAATCTGCGCCCGTCTTTTCGGAGACTCTCTCAGAGCACCCCCACACCGCTTCTCAGCCCCACCCAACTGCCAGCAGGGCCCCCCCCTCGCCCCTTTGGGGGGGGGGGGCGGCCGAGGGCGTCTTTCGAACCGACCAGCGCAGCCCAAAAACAGGTCCCTTGGTGGGAACTTGACCAAACATCCCCCCTTTTTTTCTTGATTCACACACACCCCGCTGCACCCCACTTCCGCCACCTACTGGGGTGGGGGGGGCAGGAGTAAAGTCTCCATTTTAAAAAGGAAACCGGGGTGGGGGGGGGAAGGGGAAGATTTAAAAAAAAAAAAAAAAAAACACACAAAATAAACCCCTCCACTTTCCTTCTATATTTACAGCCAGGAAGGGGGGCGGGGGGGAGCACCCCCAATTCCCCCCCCCCCATTCGCTGGGGCTGGAAAGAGCAGCCGCTCAGTTTCACTCCCCCCCCCCATCAGCCGGGGGGGGGGGCAACGTGAGCGCACAGATGTGGGGGCGAATCTCCCCTCTGCTCAGGGCGATTCAGGGGGCTGGGGGGGAGGACAGTCCAGCTGGGTGGGGGGAGCGGAGCCCAGTCTCTAGGGCTCCCCCCGCCCCGGGGGGCCGGCGCGGCGGCAGCGGCGGCCTTGCGGGCCCCCTCTTTGCACTTCTGGCAGTAGAAGATGTCCGGGACGTTGGTCTTTTTGATCTTGGCGCAGGAGAGGTGGATCCAGGTGCCGCACTGGTTGCACTCGATCATGGGCCGCCCGGCGAAGGGCTTCTGGCAGTAGCAGGTGATCAGGTCCCACGAGTCGTCCCCTGTGGGTGGGGACAAACCGGGGGTCAGGGCTCTAGGGGCATCAGAGCTCCCGCAGCCCCGCCCCTTGGCCCGCCTATGTACAGAAGCCCCCGCCCCATTGGGATCACAGCTCCCCCAGCCCCGCCCCTTGCCCCCAGACCTACATTAGCCCCGCCCCATTGGGGAAACAGCTCCCCTAGCCCCACCCCATTGGGATCACAGCTCCCCTAGGCCCGCCCCCTCACCCCCATACCTACATTAGCCCCGCCCCATTGGGGGGGACAGCTCCCCTAGCTCCGCCCCCTTAACCCCTATTAACCCCATCCCATTAGGAACACAGCTCCCCCAGCCCCACCCCTTAACCCCCATTTAGCCCCACCCCATTGGGAACAGCTCCCCTAGCCCCGCCCCTTCACCCCCTTATGCCTAGCCTAGCCCCCGCCCCATCGGCATCACAGCTCCCCCTGCCCCCAGGGCATGACTAACTCCAGCCCCAGGTCCCCCCCCCACCCCGATGTGTCTGGCACCCCTGGCTGGTGGTTAGAGCCGGGGGGGGGGGCTGGGAGCCTTCCTCTCAGCCCCCGATGTGCCACAAAAAGACAGGGCCGGGAGCCGGGATTTCCTGGCTCCTAGCCCCGACTGTGGGGGGGAAGTTGGGGCCTAGAGAATCAGGGATCGTCTGCCTGATGACGGGAAGACGGAAGGGCTGAACACACCCTTTTTTTTTTTCTTTAACTACTCAAAAGACGGCGGTGGGCTTGGATTCGGGACCCCTGGGTTCAATTCCCAGCCCTGCCGCAGATCCCTGCCACAATCCGTGCCTCGGTTTCCCCATCTGGAAGGACAGGAGACCGCCGTTTCCAGCATCCAGTTAGATTCTGAGCTCTTCAGCTGGTCTCTCTCGACGCTAACGGCCCCAAAACGTCAAGCCATTCGTGTCATCTTCCCCTGTCTGTCTGTCCCTGGCCGGTTCGCTTCAACCCGCTCCACCCCGAGCCCAGTGGCTCGTGCGGGACGAGAGCGTCTATACAGTCATCGAGAGTGGGGAGTGGGGGCTGGTGGTTAGAGTTGGGGGGCCTGAGAGCCAGGACTCCTGGGTTCTCTCCCCGGCTCTGGGAGGGGAGTGGGGGCTGGTGGGTTAGAGCAGGGGGGCTGGGAGCCAGGACTCCTGGGTTCTCTCCCCTGCTCTGGGACGGGAGTGGGGGCTGGTGGTTAGAGCAGGGGGCTGGGAGCCAGGACTCCTGGGTTCTCTCCCCAGCTCTGGGAGGGCAGTGGGGGCTGGGAGCCAGGACTCCTGGGTTCTCTCCCCAGCTCTGGGAGGGCAGTGGGGGCTGGGAGCCAGGACTCCTGGGTTCTCTCCCCTGCTCTGGGACGGGAGTGGGGGCTGGTGGTTAGAGCAGGGGGGGCTGGAGCCAGGACTCCTGGGTTCTCTCCCCAGCTCTGGGAGGGCAGTGGGGGCTGGGAGCCAGGACTCCTGGGTTCTCTCCTTGGCTCTGGGAGGGGAGTGGGGGCTGGTGGGTTAGAGCAGGGGGGGCTGGGAGCCAGGACTCCTGGGTTCTCTCCCCGGCTCTGGGAGGGGAGTGGGAGCTGGTGGGTTAGAGCAGGGGGGCCCGGGAGCCAGGACTCCTGGGTTGCATTCCCAGCGCCAGCCCGCAGCGGAGCAAAGTTTTGGCCGGCCACCTCCCACCCCGTCGCCACGCCTTCCCCTCCCGCCGTCCCAGCACGCCCCGCAGCTCCTGGCCCCACGGCCCCCTAGGAGAACAGGCCCGGCGGCCCTGGCCCCCTCACCTGACTCGACCATGATATCCTCGTCCATGACCCGCATCTCCCCCTCGCTGGAGCTGCCGTCACCGTCCTGGCTGGTCTCGGTGCTGCCGCATTCCTTGCCCTCCCCGCCCCCCAGTTGGGCTCCGGGAAGCCGCCCTCTGGCAGCAGCTCCTCCGGGGAGGGGGCCTCCTCCTCCCCACCCCGGCCCGGTGCCGCCGCCGCCCCCCGCCCCCTCCTCCTCCGAGTCCGTCTCGCTCAGGGAGGCCTTGAGCTTCTTCTCGGCCTTTTTCAACTTCCGCTTCTTGCTCTTTTTGATGCGCGAGCGTTTCTCGCCCGCCGAGTCCCCCGGCCGCGCCGGGCTGCCTCAGGGGCCGCTCCCGCCCGCCGGCACCGCTTCTCCTTCTTCTTGTCCCCCGGCGGACCGGCCCGGGGCGCCGGCGGCTGCCGGCCGGCCGGATCCAGGTCGAAGAGGGAGTCCTTGAGCTTCATCTTCTCCAGCAGGGAGCTGTCCGCCTTCAGGCGGCGGAAGGCCTTCTTCTTGGAGGACTTGGCCTTCTTGACGAAGGTCTCAATGGTGTGCAGGTCCGAGTGGGTTGACTCCCAGCCGTCGCTGTCCGCCACGCTCTCCGGGCGCAGGGGGAGCTGGAGCCCGAAGGGGTCCAGTCGCTCTCCTGGGTGGGGGGGATGCAGATTAGGGAGGGAGCGGCAGGGAGAAGCGGAGGCCAGCCCATGGAGTGGTCCCCGGGCCACCCGCCTAGCATGCCGGGGAGTGAGTGTTGGCCGTCTTCCCAGCATGCAGTGCGGCCCGGGTCAGGAGAGGATGTTGGCCGCTCTCCCAGCATGCATTGGGTTCCAGGCGCCTTGCAAAGGGAAAGACGCTTCCCAGCATGCACCATTCCCAGCGGCTGGGATGGGTACACCTCTGCATTCGTGCAGGGCTGCCGGAGAGACAACATGTCCCACCATGCAATGCTGCTGGCAAGCCCCGCCTGTGCGGACATGTCCTCTAGGCAGCCGGGCTGACAACACTACAGCTCCCACGGTTCCCTGCTCCAGCCTCTTAGCTAAATGGCTGGGCTGCAAGGCATGCTGGGACCTGTAGTTTTCCGAGCCCAGAAAAACAAGGCAGGGGCCTATGGAAAAAACCTACATATCCCAGAATCCTGTGCTCTGGGGGGGGGCTCCCAGAAGGGCCTGCTGGGACATGTAGTAGATCATGATAGGACTGGGAATTGGAGTACCCCTGGCACCAACCCATTCCCCACCCCGAGCCGGCGCCCCCTAGAGGGGACAGGCCCTACCCCATTCCCCGCCCCCTGAGCCAGCCAGTCCCTGCCGTGGGGCCAGAGGGGAGCTGGCGCCCCCTAGAGGGGACAGGCCCTTGCCCCATTCCCCGCCCCCCTGAGCGAGCCAGTCCCCGCCCTGGGGCCGGATGGGAGCTGGCGCCCCATAGAGGGGACAGGCCCCTGCCCCATTCCCCGCCCCCCTGAGCGAGCCAGTCCCCGCCCTGGGGCCGGGTGGGAACCGGCGCCCCCTAGAGGGGACAGGCCCCTGCCCCATTCCCCGCCCCCTGAGCGAGCCAGTCCCCGCCCTGGGGCCGGATGGGAGCCGGTGCCCCATAGAGGGGACAGGCCCGTAGGGCCTAAGGGAGTCGCTCACCTCCTTGGTGGATGGGATGTAGCCGGCATAGGCCAGGACAAAGCTGCAGAATTTGTTGAAGTCCTCGATGGTTCGCCGCCGCTTCTCGGGGGGCTGAGAACAGAGACGCGTTAGGGGGAATTAAGCGCTGCCCCCCAGCGCTGCCCCCCCTGCCCTTGCGTCAGGGACTCACAGGGGTTAATCGCACCCCGAGATGCCGGTCACACAGCAAGGCCAAGCCGGGAGAGAACCCAGGTGTCCTGGCTCCCAGTCCCCCCAACTCCCTAAACACTAGACCCTGGGAGTCCTGGGTTCTCTCCCCGGCTCTGGGAGGGGAGTGGGGGCTGGTGGGTTAGAGCAGGGGGGGCTGGGAGCCAGGACTCCTGGGTTCTCCTGCCCCCCGGCTCCGGGACGGGAGTGGGGGCTGGTGGGTTAGAGCAGGGGGGGCTGGGAGCCAGGACTCCTGGGTTCTTTCCCCGACTCTGGGAGAGGAGTGGGGGCTGGTGGGTTAGAGCAGGGGGGCCTGGGAGCCAGAACTCCTGGGTTCTCTCCCTGGCTCTGGGAGGGGAGTGGGGGCTGGTGGGTTAGAGCAGGGGGGGCTGGGAGCCAGGACTCCTGGGTTCCCCCCCCCCCCCCCAGCTCCGGGAGCGGTCCAGTGCCCAGGGCTGCAGCGGCCACATGCCCAAGTGTTATTCTGTTGCAACCACATCCCATCACAGGGACCTTCCCAACCCCCAGGGCCACCCCACCCCCACCCAGAAGCCACGCCCAAAGAGGGAGGGGGCAAGGCCTCAGGCAAGGAGGGGGCCTCGGTCCCCCCACCCCTGATGTGGGACCCCAGTGTGGGGGGCAGGGAAGTGCCTGGACTCACCTGCGTCTCCGCTTTGAGGTTCGGGGGTGGATCTGGAAAATAAAGGGGGGGGCGGGTAAGTTTGGGGGGTTCTCACCCCTTCCCCCTCATAAGTGTGGGGTCTGCAGCCTTCCTTCCCTGCCCCTCTCGCCCCCTCTCACCCCCCCCCCAGTGTCTGGGATCCTACCACCCCACACACTTGGGGGGCGGGTCCTTTATCCCCCCCCCCCCCTACACACAACCCCTCATGTGTCCTCACACTCCATTCCCCACCCTGGGAGGTACTAACCTCAATTTCCCCCCCCCCCCACACACAATGCAAGACCCTGTCCCCCCAACTCTCCTGGGGAGAGACCCCACCCCGGGACAGGCCCACCTCAGCCCCTGCGACAGAGACCCCCCCCCAAAGATCCCAATCCCCCAGCAGAGAGACCCCCACCCCCACCAGTCTCCCCAGCCCACCCCCCACTTTCTTCCTCACCAGGCCCCCAGGTAGAGACCTGGGGGGGGGGGGCCGCAGGGGCTGCAGAGACGATGCCCCTGGGGAGAGGAACCTACCCCTCCCCAGCCAGGACCTCAGGGCGTGGCCTGGCTTCCCCCCCCCACCTTCCCCAGGCTCCTCCCCCTCCACCTCCTTGAGCCGCTTCCCCCCCCCCTCCACTCCACTGGTACTGCCCCCTCCCAGCTCCCCCCACCCCCTTCCACTGCCAGCTCCTCCCCCCCCTCAGCTGCCCCACCCTCACTGACAACTCCTCCCCTCCCCCCTGCCACCAACCAACCCCCCCCACTGCTCCCTAGAACTCTCCAGCCCCAGCTCCCTGCTTCTGTGCCTCCCCCTTCACAGTCCCGGCTCCCTGCTCCCCCCCCCCCAGCTCCCCGGCTTCCCAGCCCCCACCCCGGCTCGGCTCCATGGTTAATATTCCACCACACACACACCCCCTCCGGCTCCCCCCACAGCTGCCCCTTCCCCCAGCCTCCCCCCACCCCCGTCTGCCCCTGCAACTCCAGCTGCCCCTTCCCCTCTGGACAGCACCCCCGTACCTCCTCCCCCCAGCTTTCCCCTCCCCCCCAGCCTCTTAACCCCCACAGCTCTGGGACATCCTCTCCAGCCCCCCCCCACACACCAAGTCTCCAGCTCCCCCCTCCCAGCAGAGGTTTTCGCCATGGTTTCCCTCTCGTGTTTCTCCCCCGCCCCTTCACCCCGGTTCCTCCAGCTTCTCCTTCCTGCCCCCCCCCCACTTCAAGCTCCCCCATTCTCCTCCTGCCAGCCCCCCCCAGCTTCTCCCTCCCCATATCCTGGCCCCCAGCCCCTCCCCCCCGCCAGTCCCACCTTCCCCCCTGCTCCTTCCAGCCTCCCCCCACTCAGTTCCGTACAGACCCCCAATCTCCCCCCCCCCCACGGCAGTCAGCTTTCCCGCAGCACCCGTCCCCCCTCCCCCAGCTCCTCCGAGTCCCCCCCCCCGCGATCCTGCCCCCCAACACCGGTCTCGCTCCTCTTCCCCCACCCCCGGCTCCTACCCCCCAGTCCCCACCGCCATGCTCCCTCCGAGCCCCCACCCCGTCCTCAGCCCCTGCCCCCCCTCCACCGCTGTGTACCCCAATACACACACACGCCGCCTCAGCTCCCCCCTCCTGCCTCCTCCCGGCCCCCCGAGGGCCAGTCTCTCCCTCACCCCCAGCTCGCCTCTTGCCGCCCTCCCAGCTCCGGGCTCCCCTCCACTCTGCCCCCCAGATCTCCTCCAGCTCCCCCTCCCCAGGGCCAATCTCCCCCCACACACAGTGTCCCCCCAATCCCCCAGATCTCCTCCAGCTCCCCCCCTCCCCAGGGCCAGTCTCCCCCCACACACAGTGTCCCCCCAATCTCCCAGATCTCCTCCAGCTCCAGATCTCCCGGCTCCCTACTGAGCCCCTTGCGCCCCCTCCCCAGCTCCGGGATCCCCCCCACACTGTGCCCCCCAGATCTCCTCCAGCTCCCCCTCTCCCGGCCTCCCTACTGTGCCCCTTGCCCCCCCAGCTCCCGGCCCCCCTTCCCAAGGCAGATCTCCCCCACTCCCATCTCTCCTCTCCCCCCCAAAAACTCCGGGCTCCCCCTACACACACTGTGCCCCCCAGATCCCCCTCTCCAGGCTCCCCTCCCCAGGGCCAGTCCCCCAATCCCCCAGATCTCCTCCAGCTCCCCCCCTCCCCAGGGCCAGTCCCCCCTGCTCCCCCTCGAGCTGGTCTCCCCCACCCCCACACAGCCCCCCAGCTCCGATCTCTCCCTCCCCACACACTGCTGAGCCCCCGAGCTGGTCTCCCCCGGCCCCGCTGTGCCCCCCCCGGCGCTTCCCCCCGCGCCGCACCTTCCGGGCTGGGCTCCGCCATGGCCTCGCCGCCCCGCGCGGGGCTCGCACCCCGGGCCGCTCTCTCCCTCCGTCCGGTGCCGCCCGACTCCGCTCCCCGCCCCGCCCGGCCGCCCCCTTGGCTCCCCCCGCCGCGCCCGGCGGCCCCGCCGCCGCGCTGCACCCCGGGAGATGGAGTCCAGGGCCCGCTCCCCCCGCCCGCACGCGGCCGGCCCGGGACTCCAACTCCCGGCAGCCACCGCGCTCGCTCCTCCGCCCCAGCCGGGCACGCCGGGAGATGGAGTCCCCTCAGCCCCGGCTAGCGGCGCGACGACTCTACTTCCGGCGTGAGGCGGGACTTCCTGCCCGGAGGGCGCTGGGAGCTGTAGTCCTGTGGAGCCATGGCCCGGACGGAAAGCGCCTGCTGGTTCTGACCCCGCCTACTGGCCAGACAGGGCACTGATTGGCCAGAGGCAACCTGTCACCACCGAGGAGGCCCGCCCAACCTCTCCCTACAGAGTTGGGAGGTGGGGGGACTCCTGGGTTCTCTCCTCGGCTCTGGGAGGGGAGCGGGGTGGTGGTTAGAGCAGGCGGGGCTGGGAGCCAGGACTCCTGGGTTCTCTCCCCGGCTCTGGGAGGGGAGCGGGGGCTGGTGGTCAGAGCAGGGGGCACTGGGAGCCAGGACTCCTGGGTTCTCTCCCCAGCTCTGGGAGGGGAGTGGGGGCTGGTGGTAAGAGCAGTCGGGGCTGGGAGCCAGGACTCATTGCGGCTCTGGAGGGGAGCGGGGGCTGGTGGATCAGAGCGGGGGGGTTGGGAGCCAGGACTCCTGGGTTCTCTCCCCGATACCTGAGGGACCCACAACACCTCTTGCCTATGACCCCTTCCAAGGGGGGAGTGTCTCTTCCTGCCCCCCCATGATCCCCTCACAGGGCAGCCAACTCACCCTGGTCCCCACACACTGTCCTCCCCCCGCCCCCCAGCAGAAATAACACCCCACAAGGCTCAGCGTTTTCCTTCTCATTTTATTATGCCCCCCTTCCCCCCCACACACACCATGTTACAAGCGCTGACGGGGTCCCCTGGTGGCAGCTCGGGGCCCTGCTGGGTGACACGAGGAGCCGGCGATTTTGGGGGTGGGGGGATGCAGGGGGGTGGGGGTTGAAAAACCCTTCATGGCAGGAAATCAGAGATTAGCCAAGGAAGCCCAGGCACAGCAGGGAGGGGTGGTTACATGGGGAGGATTTAATTAGGCAGATGGGGGCGTCACGGGGAGGGGTGCCCCCCCATCCTCGCACCCCCCCAGGGAGAAGAAAGGCTCTTATCAAGGAGATCAACCAACAAAAGGAGAAAGTGCAGGTCCCTTCAGGGAGGGGGCGCCCCCTGGTGGCAGGGCGGAGCGCAGCGCCTCACATGCCATAGACGCTCTCGTCACTGTAAGCGATGTACAGGAAGAAGTCTTCCTCGTGGTGCTCCTGCCGGGGTGGGGGGGGAGAAAAAGGGGGGTCATTACCGGGGAGAGCACCCCATGCTGAGCCCCCCGCCCTGCTCCCTGCCCCACACTGCCCCCAAGCGCTGCCTGGGGCCAGCCCTGCCTGCCAGGGTAGAGCGCCCCCTGCTGAGCCCCCCGCCCCGCTCCCTGCCCCACAGCGCCCCCTAGCGCCGCCCTGGGGCCAGCCCCGCCTGCCAGGGGAGAGCGCCCCCTGCTGAGCCCCCCGCCCCGCTCCCTGCCCCACAGCGCCCCCTAGCGCCGCCCTGGGGCCAGCCCCGCCTGCCAGGGGAGAGCGCCCCCTGCTGAGCCCCCCGCCCCGCTCCCCGCCCCACAGCGCCCCCTAGCGCCGCCCTGGGGCCAGCCCTGCCTGCCAGGGTAGAGCGCCCCCTGCTGAGCCCCCGCCCCGCTCCCTGCCCCACAGCGCCCCCTAGCGCCGCCCTGGGGCCAGCCCCGCCTGCCAGGGGAGAGCGCCCCCTGCTGAGCTCCCCGCCCCGCTCCCTGCCCCACAGTGCCCCCTAGCGCCGCCCTGGGGCCAGCCCCGCCTGCCAGGGGAGAGCGCCCCCTGCTGAGCCCCCCGCCCCGCTCCCTGCCCCACAGCGCCCCCTGGCACCCTACCTGGTACAGCTGGCCCATGGTGGCGCTGGTTGGGGGGATGACGTTGTTGACAAAGAAGAACAAGGCGTCCTCGGCCCTTAGGTGGATTCGCTTCCGGATCAGGAAGTAGAACTGTCCGACTGGGGGAGGGGAAAGGGGGGGGGATCAGGATGGGAGAGGGGGGGCGCCCTCCCCAATACCCTCCCACGACCCATACACTCCACCCCCCCACTCTCCTCCCCCCTCCAAGGGCCCTTCTGGGACCCCCTTCCACAGCACTGAGTTGGGGAGATTCCCCCTATGGGGCACACCCTGGTTTATCTAGCCCCACTTCCAGCCGTTGGAGAGGCTACCCAGTACCCCTCCTCCGTGCCCCCCCCAAAAACCCAACCTGTCCCTTTAAGAGACTATCTCAAATCCCCCCCTTCATCTGCCCACCCCCACTGAGACCACCTCGGCTTCCCCCTCCATCTGCTCCCCTCATTGCGCTCCATGACCCCAGTTCCCAGAGATAGCCCCCCAAGAACCCCCTCCCGTGACTCTCCCAGCAGCACGGCACCCCCTGGGGGGGTGGGGCAGCACTGACCGGTGAGGTCTGATGGGACCAGGTATTTCTTCTTGTCCAGGTCTCCTATCCGGGCTTTGGGGGCTTTCTCCCACAATCACCTGTGGGGGAGGGAGGAGACACGGGGGTCAGCTGGGCGCCACCCCAAGCACTTGGGGGGCTGGAAGTACAGCCCCATGGGGGGGGAGGGTGGAATAGCTCAAGCCAGGGGGCGGTGGGAGGGGCTGGGATGGATCTGCCCAGCAGTCCAACCCGAACACCCCCACAAAACACACACACACAGTGGTCCAACCCGACCACCCCCCCAACACACACACAGTAGTCCAACCCGACCACTCCCCCAAAACACACACACTGTGGTCCAACCCTCCCCCCCCCTCCCCCCAGAAGGTCCCAGCAGGGGAGGGCAGGGGCAGGAGGAAGGCAAAGAAGAGGAGGGCAGGGGGCAGGGAAGGTCCTGGCAGGGGAGGGCAGGGGGAAGGTAGGAACAGTCCCGGCAGGGAGGGCAGGGGGCAGGAGGGAGGCTGGGAAGGACCCGGCAGGGGAGGGCGGGGGGCAGGAGGGAGGCTGGGAAGGTCCCAGCAGGGGGCAGGAGGAACACAGGGACGATCACGCAGGAGAAGGCAGGCGGAAGGCAGGGACGGTCCTGGCAGGGGAGGGCAGGGGACGGGAGGAAGGCAGAGAAAGGTCCCGGCAGGGGAGGGCAGGGGGAAGGCAGAGAAAGGTCCCGGCAGGGGAGGCGGGGGGCAGGAGGGAGGCAGGAAAGGTCCCGGCAGGGGAGGGCAGGGGGAAGGCAGAGAAAGGTCCCAGCAGGGGAGGGTAGGGGGCAGGAGGAAGGCAGGGAAAGGTCCCGGCAGGGGAGGGCAGGGGGAAGGCAGGAAAGGTCCCGGCAGGGGAGGGCAGGGGGCAGGAGGGAGGCAGGGACGGTCCCGGCAGGGGAGGGCAGGGGACGGGAGGGAGGCAGGAAAGGTCCCGGCAGGGGAGGGCAGGGGGCAGGAGGAAGGCAGGAAAGGTCCCAGCAGGGGAGGGCAGGGGGCAGGAGGAAGGCAGGGACAGTCCTGGCAGGGGAGGGCAGGGGGCAGGAGGAAGGCAGAGAAAGGTCCCAGCAGGGGAGGGCAGGGGGCAGGAGGGAGGCCGGGAAAGGTCCCGGCAGGGGAGGGCAGGGGGCAGGAGGAAGGCAGGGACGGTCCTGGCAGGTGAGGGCAGGGGACGGGAGGGAGGCAGGAAAGGTCCCGGCAGGGGAGGGCAGGGGGCAGGAGGAAGGCAGAGAAAGGTCCCAGCAGGGGAGGGCAGGGGGCAGGAGGGAGGCCGGGAAAGGTCCCGGCAGGGGAGGGCAGGGGGCAGGAGGAAGGCAGGGACGGTCCCGGCAGGGGAGGGCAGGGGACGGGAGGGAGGCAGAAAAGGTCCCGGCAGAGGAGGGCAGGGGGCAGGAGGGAGGCAGGAAAGGTCCCAGCAGGGGAGGTTAGGGGGCAGGAGGGAGGCCGGGAAAGGTCCCGGCACGGGAGGGCAGGGGGCAGGAGGGAGGCCGGGAAAGGTCCCGGCACGGGAGGGCGGGGGGCAGGAGGGAGGCCGGGAAAGGTCCCGGCACGGGAGGGCGGGGGGCAGGAGGGAGGCCGGGAAAGGTCCCGGCAGGGGAGGGCGGGGGGCAGGAGGGAGGACGGGAAAGGTCCCGGCAGGGGAGGGCGGGGGGCAGGCAGGGACGGTCCTGGCAGGGAGGCAGGAAAGGTCCCAGCAGGGGAGGGTTGGGGGCAGGAGGAAGGCAGAAAAGGTCCCGGCAGGGGAGGGCAGGGGGCAGGAGGAAGGCAGAGAAGGGGGGGGCAGGGGAGGGCAGGGGGAAGGCAGGGACGGTCCCGGCAGGGGAGGGCAGGGGGCAGGAGGGAGGCCGGGAAGGTCCCGGCAGGGGAGGGCAGGGGGCAGGAGGAAGGCAGGGAAAGGTCCTGGCAGGGGAGGGCAGGGGGAAGGCAGGGACGGTCCCGGCAGGGGAGGGCAGGGGGAAGGCAGAGAAAGGTCCCAGCAGGGGAGGGCAGGGGGCAGGAGGAAGGCAGGGAAAGATCCCAGCAGGGGAGGGCAGGGGGAAGGCAGGGACGGTCCCCGGCAGGGGAGGGCGGGGGGCAGGAGGAAGGCAGGGAAAGGTCCCGGCAGGGGAGGGCGGGGGGCAGGAGGAAGGCAGGGAAAGGTCCCGGCAGGGGAGGGCGGGGGGCAGGCAGGGACAGTCCTGGCAGGGGAGGACAGGGGGCAGGAGGAAGGCAGAAAAGGTCTCAGCAGGGGAGGGCAGGGGGAAGGCAGGGACGGTCCCGGCAGGGGAGGGCAGGGGGCAGGAGGAAGGCAGGGAAAGGTCCCGGCAGGGGAGAGCAGGGGGCAGGAGGAAGGCAGGGAAAGGTCCCGGCAGGGGAGGACAGGGGGCAGGAGGGAGGCAGGAAAGGTCCCGGCAGGGGAGGGCAGGAGGAGGGCAGGGAAGGTCCAGGCAGGCGAGGGCAGGGGGCAGGAGGAAGGCAGAGAAGGGGGGGCAGGGGAGGGCAGGGGGAAGGCAGGGACGGTCCCGGCAGGGGAGGGCAGGGGGCAGGAGGGAGGCAGGGAAGGTCCCAGCAGGGGAGGGGTAGGGGGCAGGAGGAAGGCAGGGGAAGGTCCCGGCAGGGGAGGGCAGGGGGAAGGCAGAGAAAGGTCCCAGCAGGGGAGGGTAGGGGGCAGGAGGAAGGCAGGGAAAGGTCCCGGCAGGGGAGGGCAGGGGGAAGGCAGGGACGGTCCCGGCAGGGGAGGGCAGGGGGCAGGAGGGAGGCAGGGAAGGTCCCAGCAGGGGAGGGGTAGGGGGCAGGAGGAAGGCAGGGGAAGGTCCCGGCAGGGGAGGGCAGGGGGCAGGAAGGAGGCAGGGAAAGGTCCCGGCAGGGGAGGGCAGGGGGAAGGCAGAGAAAGGTCCCAGCAGGGGAGGGTAGGGGGCAGGAGGAAGGCAGGGAAGGTCCCAGCAGGGGAGGGTAGGGGGCAGGAGGAAGGCAGGGGAAGGTCCCGGCAGGGGAGGGCAGGAGGAATGTACAGATGGTGGGCGTCTCTTTCGAGGACCCCGGGGGGCTGCCCTCTTGCTTGCATGGATTTCTCTCCCCCAGGGTGCCTGATGGGGGGGGGGGGGGGGAGGATGAGGATACATTACAGCAGGGACTCAGAGACACAGTTTTTATGGCGGTGCTGGGGGTGGTAAAGGATGGTAGGAGGGTCTCAACCTCCCCAGACTTCTGGGTACATTTACTGGGGTAACAGGACCTAGTGGGGGTGTCAACGGAAACCAAAAACGAGCTATGGCAGGGATCACACATGGGTTAGGCAGGGGGGTTCACAACAGGACCCAATCTGGGTATTTCCGCATGGGGGAAGGAGGGCCCCAGTCTAGGTATTTCTGGGGGGATCCCCCCTCAGATGGTGAGAGGTGAAGATAACACAGGGTGAATAATACCACTAAGGGTGTTTCTCAAAATAGGACCAGGCCTGGGTATTTGGAGTGGAGCGATGTGGGTCGTGGGGGAGAGAATATCCCAGGGTGAGGAATATCATGCGGGGGGGGGGGGGGGGGTTCTGAACAGGATCGGGTATTTGGGGGGGGGTCAAGGATGCGTGTCCCACTGCAGAGGGAGTATCCTGGGGTCTCACTCAGGGGTGTTCCTGTGGGGAGGAAGATCCTGGCCCTGGGAGAGGTGCATCTGGGAGGTATGGGGGGGGTCCCCAAGACACCGGGTCTGTCTCACTCATATTTCCGGGGGGGTCCCAGTCCATGGGCCGCACGGGGGCGGGGTCTCTCACAGGGTATTTCCGGGGGGGTCCCAGTCCATGGGGCATACAGGGGCGGGGTCTCTCACAGGGTATTTCCGGGGGGGTCCCAGTCCATGGGCCATACAGGGGCGGGGTCTCTCACAGGGTATTTCCGGGGGGGTCCCAGTCCATGGGGCATACAGGGGCGGGGTCTCTCACAGGGTATTTCCGGGGGGGTCCCAGTCCATGGGGCATACAGGGGCGGGGTCTCTCACAGGGTATTTCCGGGGGGGTCCCAGTCCATGGGGCATACAGGGGCGGGGTCTCTCACAGGGTATTTCCGGGGGGGTCCCAGTCCATGGGCCGCACGGGGGCGGGGTCTCTCACAGGGTATTTCCGGGGGGGTCCCAGTCCATGGGCCGCACGGGGGCGGGGTCTCTCACAGGGTATTTCCGGGGGGGTCCCAGTCCATGGGCCGCACGGGGGCGGGGTCTCTCACAGGGTATTTCCGGGGGGGTCCCAGTCCATGGGGCATACAGGGGCGGGGTCTCTCACAGGGTATTTCCGGGGGGGTCCCAGTCCATGGGGCATACAGGGGCGGGGTCTCTCACAGGGTATTTCCGGGGGGTCCCAGTCCATGGGGCATACAGGGGCGGGGTCTCTCACAGGGTATTTCCGGGGGGGTCCCAGTCCATGGGGCATACAGGGGCGGGGTCTCTCACAGGGTATTTCCGGGGGGGTCCCAGTCCATGGGCCGCACGGGGGCGGGGTCTCTCACAGGGTATTTCCGGGGGGGTCCCAGTCCATGGGCCGCACGGGGGCGGGGTCAACATAAGAACGGCCCTACTGGGTCAGACCAAAGGTCCATCTTCCGACAGTGGCCAATGCCAGGTGCCCCAGAGGCAGTGAACCTAACAGGTAACGATCCCATGATCACTGTCCCAACAGCGGCTAGGGACACCCTCCCTTACCCCGCCTGGCTAATAGCCATGAATTTATCCAGGTCTCTTACACCCTGTGCTAGTCTTGGCCTTCGCCACCTCCTGAGGCGAGGAGTTCCCCAGGTCGCCTGGGCGCTGGGTGAAGAAGAACCTGCTGCCCGGTCACTTCATATGGGAACAAGTAAATCTCGTTTCCCGATCCCCTTTCTCCAACCCCCTCCCAGCCTCGTTCATCCCGCCTCACGTGGGACCCCCCCTCGCGGGGTATTTCCGGGGGGTCCCAGTCCATGGGCCGCATGGGGGGGTCCGGTCCGGGGGGGCAGGGGCGGGACCGGACAGGACCGGGACCGGACCGGGGGGGCTCCCGGGCTCTCACCGGGACGCGATCCGGGTATTTCTTGCGGATCTTCTCGCCCTCGCAGCGGCGCCGCTCGAAGGGCTGCTCCTCCTTGTACAGGAACTTCATGGCTGCGCTGCTGCCTGCGCCGCCTGCGTAAGCACCGCCCGGCCTGCGCCGCTGGCGTAACCGCCGCCCGCCCGCCCTGCGTCAGCTCCCTGCGCCGCCGGCGTAAGCGCCGCCCGCCTGCGCCCCTGGCGTAAGCGCCGCCCGCCCGCCCTGCGTCAGCTCCCTGCGCCGCCGGCGTAAGCGGCGCCCGCCTGCGCCGCTGGCGTAACCGCCTTCCGCCTCCCCTGCGTTAGCTCCCTGCGCCGCCCAAACCGTCTCTCCGGCGCGCGCCACTAGCGTGATCGCCGCCTCCACCTACGCCCCTAGCGTAACTGTCGGTTTCTTTCAGGGCCTCGCAGCTACGCCACTGGCGTAAAAGGGGCGAGCTTCCCCGCCCCCATTTTCCCGGGGTTACGAAAAGGGCGTAAGTCCCGCTTCCGTCTGACTCATTCCCCGCTGCCGGACTGGGCAGGGCGGGGCTACGCTACAGGCGCAGGCCAGGCATTTCTCCACGTCCCCGGACACCCCACAGCCGCGATTCACAGAGCCCCACGTAGCAGTTTGACACCAACACAAAATAGTGCGGAAGGGAGAAAGGGAGGCGCGGCCAATACGGGGGGAGGGGCCGGGCCTCGAGGGAGAGGGGAGGGGCGGGAGGGGCGTGGCCACGGCCGGAGAGGGCGGGGGGAGAGCCAGAAACAGGACGGCGGAAGGATAACGTGTCATGTGATAAACGTCACTCAGCGAGGCTGGTCACGTGCCCGCCGGGAAGAAGATCCGGCCGGGAGGAGGCTGATAAACAGGCGGAGGCCCCGTGACCGAGGAAGGGGTGCGGCGAGAGACCAATGGGAGAAAGGGGCGGGGCGGAGGGTGAACGTGACCAATGGGAAGGGAGGAACCATGTAAGGGGCCCATGAGGCGGGGGTTCATTGTGGAAGACACCAAAAGAGAAATGGGGGGGGGCAGAAAGGTGGGTGAAACCATTGGAGGGGAAGGCGCAACGGATGGAAGAGACCAAGGGGAGGGGGGGGAACAGCCGTCTGTGGGGGAGGGTCCAATACCGGTGAGAGGGGGGCTG
Source organism: Glyptemys insculpta (assembly GCA_032172135.1). Classification (NCBI taxonomy): domain Eukaryota; kingdom Metazoa; phylum Chordata; order Testudines; family Emydidae; genus Glyptemys; species Glyptemys insculpta. Next base: position 14,585,199 of record JAVMKA010000017.1, on the reverse strand, counting down.
GGAGCCAGGACTCCTGGGTTCTCTCCCCGGCTCGGGGGGGGGGGGAGTGAGGGCTGGTGGTTAGAGCAGGAAGGGCTGGGAGCCAGGACTCCTGGGTTCTCACCCTGGCTCTGGGAGGGGAGTGGGGGCTGGTAGGTTAGAGCAGGGGGAGCTGGGAGCCAGGACTCCTGGGTTCTCTCCCCGGCTCTGGGAGGGGAGTGGGGGCTGTTGGTTAGAGAAGGGGGCTGGGAGCCAGGACTCCTGGGTTCTCTCCCTGGCTCTGGGAGGGGAGTGGGGTCTGGTGGGTTAGAGCACCAGGGGCTGGGAGCCAGGACTCCTGGGTTCTCTCCCCGGCTCTGGGAGGGGAGTGGGGGCTAGTGGGTTAGAGCAGGGGGGGCTGGGAGCCAGGACTCCTGGGTTCTCTCCCCAGCTCTGGGAGGGGAGTGGGGGCTGGTGGGTTAGAGCAGGGGGGGCTGGGAGCCAGGACTCCTGGGTTCTCTCCCCAGCTCTGGGAGGGGAGTGGGGGCTGGTGGGTTAGAGCAGGGGGGGCTGGGAGCCAGGACTCCTGGGTTCTCACCCTGGCTCTGGGAGGGGAGTGGGGGCTAGTGGGTTAGAGCAGGGGGGGCTGGGAGCCAGGACTCCTGGGTTCTCCCCCTAGCTCTGGGGGGGAGTGGGGGCTGGTGGTTAGAGTGGGGCGGCGGGAGCGTTGCTGTGTGGGAAGAGGTTTGGCGGCAGAGCAGGGGTGGGGACGAGGAGCGCAGACTGCTGCGGGGTGGGGCTCTCTAGAGAAAACCCCCCCCTCCACCACAGCCTACCTCAGCCCCCCAACGCCCCCCAAAGTCTGGCTTCCCCTTTGTGTCCCAGGTCAGCTCCACCCACAGGGAGGTGAGTCACCCCCAGGATATCGAGTACCTCAGCTGCCCTGCCCCCCACACAGAAACGCCAGGCTTGAAACTGGCCCTGAGAAGCAGCCACCTCTGGGGCGGGGCGGCTGGTTACCCGGGGACCTCTCGCCCGGCGCTGTATTCCGCCTCAGAGGAACAGTACCACTCCCCGCCCCACACATCTCCTGCCACGGGAGGCTCCCATGGTTCACTGCACCCTGGTGGTGGCGGGGAATGGCAGGAAGTGCCTGAAAACAGAACCTGGCCACGACCGCACAGTTCCCCCAGTGCCAGGAAAGTACCTGGGGATTTTGCAACCTCAAGGGGTTATTTTACACTCCCTGCCCCACAGCGCCCCCTAGCGCCGCCCTGGGGCCAGCCCCGCCTGCCAGGGGAGAGCGCCCCCTGCTGAGACCCCCCCCGCCCCGCTCCCCGCCCCACAGCGCCCCCTAGTGCCACCCTGGGGCCAGCCCCGCCTGCCAGGGGAGAGCGCCCCCTGCTGAGACCCCACCCCGCTCCCTGCCCCACAGCATCCGCTAGCTAAGAGGCCATCTGTCAAACCCACAGCACATTGTAGGTGCCCCCGTCTCCCCCAGAATGGGAGGCTGGGACCCAGGACGCCTAGGTTCCATCCTGGCGCAGGTGGGGCTGATGGTATCCCTCAGCTGATCCTTGAACCTAGCTTCACCCATCATGACAGGCCCCACCCAGCCCCCCTCTGAATGACGCCCTCAAACCCTGTCGCTCCCCTAGGGGCAGAGAACTCCAGCCATCCCAGGCCTCCGGCAGCTGGGAAAACTGAGGCACAGAGGCCAAGCGGCAGAGACACAGGCCCTGCCACATGTGAACCAGCTGGGCACTGACCCCAGTCAGACTCGGGCCTCTGGCAGTGGCTTCCTCAGCACTCACGTGCCTTCCCATCACCACTCGCTCGACCCCATGCCCCTCCCACAGCCGGGGAGAGAACCCAGGAGTACTGGCTCCCGGCCCGCCCTGCTCTAACCCACCAGCCCCCACTCCCCTCCCAGAGCCGGCGAGAGAACCCAGGAGTCCTGGCTCCCAGCCCCCCCTGCTCTAACCACTAGCTCCCACTCCCCTCCCAGAGCCGGGGCCAGATTCCTTCCGTCTCCCTGCGCAACACTCCTGCTGTTGAACATCTGGAGCGGGGTGGGGGGGCTGTGAACTCCCCCGCAGTAAGAACTTTTCGAACACGGCACCAGTTCTGGCCTTGCTCAGCGGCTATAATTTCTCTCCCGGGTTTTCCTTCCCCCCCAGAGTCCGAGGAAAGAAACCAACAGAGAAGGGTCGTCCGAGCCCCAAGACCTCCCCCGGGCCAAAAAAAAAATCGAGCGGCTCCAGCCCGGGGAGGAGTGGAGGGAAGAACAGAACGAAAAAGGAAACTAAAAGAAAAAACGAGGTCTTTGTACAAGGCCGAGGGGGGGAGGGGTCTTGTAAAACCAGACCCCCCCAGCCTGATCGGACACGTCCATCCGCGCGCCGTAGAGTTGCACACCCCCTTTCTTTGTCCAGCTGCCGGATAAGCTCCGCCCTCCGAGTCAGTCCCCGCCCATTCTTGGCACGGGGGGAAGTCATTTGTTGGTGGGGAATTGGGGGGGCGCGCCCCCCCCCCGCTCTTCTCCAGAGTTCAGAAAACGGTGGCGGAGTCCACGTTGTGGTGGTGGCAGAGGTGGGATCCGGCGGAGGTCAGGGGCCCCCGCCCGAAGAAAGGAGGTGCTGACGTCACCAGAGGCGGTGCTGATGGAGGTTCCGGCTCAGCACCGACCGCACATCTGCTGTGAACCTGGGGAGGGGAAAGGAAGCCTTAGGAGAGAACCCAGGAGTCCTGGCTCCCAGCCCCTTCCCCCCCCATTCTAATTAACCAGACCCCTTTGAGCTAGTGACCCCTAGGTACTGGCCCAGAGCACAGGGACTGTGCAGAGTTTCAAAGGATCCCCCTCGCTGGATCTCCACCTAATAATTCACCTGTGGAACTCCTCGCCACAGGATGCTGTGACCACCAAAAATAGAACGGGGCGAGAAAAAAAAGTTCCTGGAGGGTGGGTCCGTGAACGGCTAGTAACCCAGGCAGGTGGAGACGCGATCCCAGGAAGAAGGGCCCCCAGCAGGGAGGCGCTGCAAGGATTCGGGACTCGGCTCCACACCGGAGCGTGCTGCTCATTCAGCCTGGGCTCTCCGGCGTGGGTCGCGGGTCTGTTGGATACGGAAGCATCAGGGTCCAACCCTTCTGCCTGCGACCGCCTCCAGCCTGCGATATGGCCACCAATGGCACCAGCTCAGAGCAGTGCGGGGTGTTAAGCGGAGCCAGGGAGAGGACCCAGGAGTCCTGGCTCCCAGCCCCCCCTGCTCTAACCCACCAGCCCCCACTCCCCTCCCGGTTCTGGGGCAAGAACCCAGGAGTCCTGGCTCCCAGCCCCCCTGCTCTGACCCACCAGCCCCCACTCCCCTCACAGAGCTGAGGAGAGAACCCAGGTGTCCTGGCTCCCAGGCCCCCCTGCTCTAACCCACCAGTCCCCACTCCCCTCCCAGAGCCGGGGAGAGAACCCAGGAGTTCTGGCTCCCAGCCCCCCCTGCTCCAACTACCAGCCCCCACTCCCCTCACAGAGCTGAGGAGAGAACCCAGGCGTCCTGTCCCCGATACCTCAGGGCATCCAGCATGGGCAGCAGGTTGAGCAGGGCGGTGTCGCTGGGGTCGCTGAACCACGACTTGATGGGGATGGCGTTGTCTAGGAGAGAGGGACACACCCCAGTGAGGACAGACCGACGCCTTTTAAGGGGGCGGCACCGCCCAACTGGGAAAGGGGAGGTGCACGTTTCGCCCCCCCCCAGCCCAGGTCAGTACCACATACCCACATGCTGCCCCCCGTACCCCAGCAGACCCCCCGGGGGGGGGTTTCCGTGGCTCATGATCTCCCCCATCCGTTTGGGGGGAGCCACTTCTCTTCAGTCAGGACATTAGAGCAACCAGAAGGGGGGCTGGTGGTTCGCACGGGGGGGGGGGGGGCTGGGAGCCAGACTCCTGGGTTCTCTCCCCAGCTCTGGGAGGGGAGTGGGGGCCGGCGGGCAGCGCGGGGGGCCGGTGGGCAGCAGGGGGGGCAGCGCGGGGGGCCAGTGGGCTGGCACGGGGGGCCGGCTCGTACCTGGATGACTCCGGTAGGCGCCCGGCGAGTTGTCCAGGATGACGACACTCGACAGGTCGCTGTGCACCACCGACAGGTCCTTGATGTAGCTGCCCAGCTCCAAAGTGCAGTGCTGGAGGGGGGTAGGGGAGCGAGGGGGTGAGCGTCTATGAACCCCTGGGGTGCCCCCCCCGGGGCCCCAGCCCACGCTCCTCCCACCCCATAGCCGGGACCCTGGCTGAATCCCCCCCGCTGGGGCCGTGCTGGGAAATCGGGGGGGGGGGAGAGACACGGTCCCTCCCAGCAGCTGAAGCCCCGCCCCCTTCTCCTGAGCTCCCAGTATCACCCACCAGCTCATCTAGCCAAAGCCCCTCCCCCAGCTCCCTGTAAGCTCCGCCCCAGCCCCCCGCTCCCCCAAAGCCCTGCCCCCAGCTCCCTCTAAGCTCCACCCCAGCCCCCCAAAGCCCCACTGCTCTACAAAGCCACACCCCAGCTCCCTCTAAACCCTACCCCAGACCCCAAGCCCTGCCCCTCCTTCCCCATCCTCTCTCCTCTGCCACCTTTCGCAATCCCACTCCCCCCTCCGCCCCACGCCCCGCCCCCCACTCACCTGCCGGTAATACCTTCTCTTGAGGATACTCCGGTTGTTGTCCAGCTTGTCAGCCACCGCGGAGCCGTAGATCTCCATGCTGGCCGTGAACACCACCAGCTCGTACCACTGGCTCACCTGGGCGGGGGGGGGGGGGGGGGGAGAAGAGAAAATCAGGGTGGGACAGAGACCTCCACCTCCTCCCAGCGGGGGGCGGCTGCCAGCCAGAGACCCCCATGGGCCCCCGAGAGAGCGGGGGGGATGGCAGTGTCTTTGGGCACACACGCATGCATGGTCATGGCGGTGGGTTAGAGGAAGGGGGCCTGGGAGCCAGGACTCCTGGGTTCTCTCCCCGGCTCTGGGAGGGGTGTGGGGGCTGCTGGCTTAGAGCAAGGAGGGCTGGGAGCCAGGACTCCTGGGTTCCATCCCTTGGCTCTGCCACCGGCCTGCTTGGGCAAGTCCCTTCCCCTCTGTGCCTCAGTTTCCTCTCCCATGCTTGGTCTAGACATCTCTTCGGGGAAGGACCCGTCTACCTGCGCACGCAGCCCCCCACACAGCACCCAGCGACAGTCTACGGTATCACTTGAAAAGCCATAATCTGCTATCACCGTCCTGTTAAAATGTGCACCACAACACTGCCTAAGGCATGATGAGATTTTACTGTGTGTCTGTTACTGAAACACATTGCAAGTTGGGGAAACACCCGCAGACTAGCTCCTCCTTAGAATCATAGAATATCAGGGTTGGAAGGGACCTCAGGAGGTATCTAGTCCAACCCCCTGCTCAAAGCAGGACCAATTCCCAACTAAATCATCTCAGCCAGGGCTTCGTCAAGCCTGACCTTAAAAACCTCCAAGGAAGGAGATTCCACCACCTCCCTAGGTAACACATTCCAGTGCTTCACCTCCCTTGTCAAGAGAGGACTGACCACAGGTGTTAGACAACCATTAGCGACAGTAGAGCCTCGGAATTACAAATCCCTCGGGAAGGGTGGTTGTTTGTAACTCTGAACCGTTCGTACCGCTGAACGAAACATTTCAAAAGTTTACAACTGAACGTTAACTTAATACAGCTTGGAAACTTCACTATGTCGTCTCTGCTGCTGGCTGATTGCCTACTTCCGGTTCCGAACGAGGTGTGTGGTTAACCCGTCAGTTTTCTGTACTGAGACCTGCAATGTCTGGGGAGGTGAGAAAAGCTGTTTCCTTGAAATCATACTAAGCCTGGGTAACGTTTAGGGTTTCGACTGCGTGTTTAGCTTTGTAACCAACGCCCACCTTTTATGCCTTTATCGCTGAAAAATCGACCTCTCTCCAGCTAATAAACTTGTATGGTTGTTTTCTCGTTGACGGAACGATATTTGAACGGCCAGACTGGGTCAGACCACCCAGCCCAGTCTCCCGTCATCCGACAGCGGCCAATGCCAGGTGCCCCAGAGGGAATGACCAGAACAGGGAATCAAGTGATCCACCCGCTGTCGCCCATTCCCAGCTCCTGGCAAACAGAGGCTAGGGACACCATTCCTGCCCAGCCTGGCTAATAGCCACCTATGTGACCAAGTGGGAATGTTCTTAATGTTTTCTCTGAGTGCTGTGTGGGTGCCTCAGTTTCCCCTATGCAGTTCTCGAGTGTCGGGGGGGGGGTGATTGTTGCAGAACCCTTGGGACCCAGTGTGATCCTGTGACGCCCTGTCTACTGATGGCCTGGGCCCCTCCTCTGCAAAGGTGCCAAGTGAAGGTGTTGGAGAACAAAGAGATCAGGTGACCTCCTGGCCCAGGAAAGAAACAAAGGCAGAGGAGGGGCTGGAGCGTTTCAGCTTGGAGCTGGCTGTGGAAATGGAGGGGAGCACAGACAGACTTCCTGGCCTCCCCTGGCCCACCAAGGTTAGGGTGACCAGATGTCCCGATTTTATAGGGACAATCCTGATTTTTGGGTCTTTTTCTTATATAGGCTCCTATTACCCCCCACCTCCTGTCCCGATTTTTCACATTTGCTGTCTGGTCACCCTACCCAAGATGGACCTGACTGAGGGGGTCCTGTTGTCTGTACCCGCAAGACCTGTCTTGGACCGTGTTCCTGTCGTCTAAATAAGCCTTCTGTTTTACTAGCTGGTTGAGAGTCCCGATGAATCGCAGGAAGTCGGGGCTTCAGGGCCTTGTCTCCCGCAAACTCCGTGACAACCCGTCCTCCACGAATTTATCTAGTTCTTTTTTGAACCCTGTTCTCGTCTTGGCCCTCACAACATCCAGTGGCGAGGAGTTCCCCAGGTGGACTGTGCGTTGTGTGAAGAAATACTTCCCTTTGTTCATTTTCAACCTGCTGATTTCATTTGGTGACCCCTAGTTCTTGTCTTATAAGTAATAAATAACACTTCCGTATTTTCTCCACACCTGTCACGATTTTATCGACCGCTCTCATATCCCTCCTTAGCCGTCCCTTTTCCAAGCTGAAAAGTCCCAGTCTTGTTAATCTCTCCTCACACCCAGACCCCGAATCATGTTTGTTGCCCTTTTCTGAACCTTTTCCAATCCCAATCGATCTTTTTGGAGACGGGGCGGCCACATCTGCACGCGGCATTCAAGACGTGGGCATCCCATGGATTGATGGAGAAGCGATATGACGAACCAATTACGGAGCCGGACAGTACAAGAGGCATCTCTCCGGGGTGGAGAATTTGCAGGGGCTGCCCTGCGCGTGGGGCTAGGAGAGCGCTCGGCAAGGAGCCGAGTGTGACTTTGCACGCTGAGGGCTGAGAGCGAATGAGCCGGGCGTGGTCTGTTCTCGCCGCAAGAGGCGGAGCTCTGTACACAAGTACCGCCCCCATCCCGCTCTGAGGGTACCGCCCCCATCCCGCGCCAATCACAACAAACTCCCGCTCTCTCAAAGCGACTTGAGCGCAGGGGCACTTTTGCTGCAGAGGGGAAACTGAGGCACGGTGTGTTTAAAAACACAGAAACTGCCCTAATGGCTCAAACCAACAGTCCGTCTAGCCCCGGATCCTCTCCCAGAGCTTCAGGGGGAGCGTACAGACCCCAGCAACTGGAGCAATTCCCTCCTATCCCTTGGCTAACGGCTACTAAGGTCTCCCGGCTCTGGGCGGGGAGTGGGGTCTAGTGGTGAGAGCAGGGGGGCTGGGAGCCAGGACTCCTGGGTTCTCTCCCCGGCGCTGGGAGGGGAGCGGGGGGTGGTGGCTAGAGCAGGGGCGGCTGGGAGCCAGGACTCCTGGGGTCTCTCCCTGGCTCTGTAGTCAAGTGGGTTGGGGGGGAGGGAGTCAGCAGCAGAGCTGGGTGTCACGCCAGCCGAATCTCATTGGGGGGTTGTGGAGAATAGCGGGGTGGCTGGGGAGGAGATGGGGGGCATCCCTGCATGATCCGGGCCGAGGTGGGTTCAGATACAGGACCCCCACCCTGAAAGAAAGCAGGACATGACGGGGGGCCCCACTTACCACTTCTAGGAAAAAATCCACGTGCGGCCTCTTATGTACAAAAAAGCGGACGGGGTGTTTGTCTATCACAACCTGGAGACCGGAGAGGAGATGGGTAAAGCAGGGGGCTGGGCGGAGGCCAAGACCCTGGGGCTGCCCGTCACTGGCACTGCCCCCCGCCGCCCCCTCTCTGCCAGAGTTACCCCTAGAGGGGACAGGCCCCTGACCCATTCCCCGCCCCCCTGAGCCAGCCAGTCCTCACCCTGGGGCCAGGTGGGAGCCGGCGCCCCCTAGAGGGGACAGGCCCCGTGTCCCATTCCCTGCCCCCCTGAGCCAGCCAGTCCCTGCCCTAGGGCCGGATGGGAGCCGGCACCCCCTAGAGGGGCAAGGCCCTAGATAGTGTATAATCCCCACACAAAGGCAGTTCCCCTTGTGTCTGTCCTCTCCCCATAGGGAGCTAAGCTGGTGAAGGATATGGCCGAGGCGGGGGATAGGTGTAGGACCTACATAATTTACCTGGGGGTTGCACAGTTCTGGAGGGCAGAACCCCCCCCACACCGACACAGAGGCAATCTCCCCTCTCCCGTCAGTTCACTCCTCAGCGCCTGGCCCCCGTCTCACCTTGAGGATGAAGTCGGGAGGGGTCCCGGGACGCACCGTGGGTCGCATCACCCCATCGTGGTGGGAGTGGATCAACGTCTCGTCCAGGTCCAGCACGAGGACCTTCCGCTTCACCTGGTCTGGGGGGGGGGGGGAGGAGGGGAGGACAGGGAGCCGTCAGTCGCGGCCCCCAAACCCCTCCCCCAGCCCCAATCCCAGTCACCCCTGAGTAACCGGCATCCAGCCCCCCACCCCGCATGCTGCCCCATGGCAGGGACCCCCTGTCGGACCTACCTGCTGTATGGTTTAGATGCAACCCCCACCCCTTTGCTGCTCCTGGGGAGACACCCCCTCTTAACCCAGAAAATCTTGGGAGTCCCTTCTGCTCCCCAGCTCTGGGAAGGGAGTGGGGTCTGCTGTGTTAGAGCAGAGGGGGCTGGGAGCCAGGACTCCTGGGTTCTCTCCCCAGCTCTGGGAGGGGAGTGGGGGCTGGTGGGTCAGAGCAGGGGGGCTGGGAGCCAGGACTCCTGGGTTCTCTCCCCGGCTCTGGGAGGGGAGTGGGGGCTGGTGGGTCAGAGCAGGGGGGCTGGGAGCCAGGACTCCTGGGTTCTCTCCCCGGCTCTGGGAGGAGAGTGGGGGCTGGTGGTTAGAGCAGGGGGGGCTGGGAGCCAGGACTCCTGGGTTCTCTCCCCAGCTCTGGGAGGAGAGCGGTTAGAGCAGGGGGGGGCTGGGAGCCGAGGGAGGGGGATACTTACTGAGCCGGTTGCGTGCGGCCGGGGAGAGAGGGAGCACGTCATAGCGCACCGTCTGGTACTGGATCACCTGCCGCGAGAGCAGAGCGGGACGGGCTGTCATAGCCGGGAGGAGAGCCCGGCTCTTAACACCCCCACTCTCTCTCACTCACACACACACGCACGGGGATGCCTCTGTAATGACCTATGTGCAGGGGGCCTCCCAGAAGCTCCATGTGTTGACCCCTCCTTCTACTTGAGGGACCCCCCCTTATCCCTCCATTTCTTCCCCCTCCTCCACTCATTCCACATGCTCTGTGCCCCGCCATGCCAGGGGCTCAGTGTGACCCCCCACACACACCCCACAATGGGGTAGAGCAGGGGGGCTGGGAGCCAGGACTCCTGGGGTCTCTGCCCAGCTCTGGGACGGGAGTAGGGTCTGGTTGTTAGAGCGGGAGGGGGGCTGAGAGCCAGGACTGCTGGGTTGACTCGCCAACCCTGACAGAACACCTCAGTTTCCCCACCTGAGAGACAGGGAAAATAATCTGGTCCAGGGAGACGGCGAGGGCAGGGAACGCCCCCCACCGTGTAAAAACCCAGCCCCACGCTCGTCCCCAAAGCCAGTCAAAGCCGAGCGAAAACCATTCACCCCGCTCCCAAAGGAGAGCAGCCCTTCCCCCGCCAGCCACCCTTCCTTTCCCTTTACAAACCCACCCCTGGGATCACACGGTTCCCCCGAGGTCTGGGTCTAACTCAAGGGGATTTTTAAGACCCCCGCTCCAATCAGGAACTGAACAGCCCTGAAAGCGAAACTGACCACGAAACTGACGAGGGAGCACAGGGGCCTGGCTGGCGATGGGGATTGTAACAGGCCCTCCCGCCCCATCAGCTCTGGGGATGAAGCGGGAGGAAGGGGAGACCCCAGTTCTGTTCTCGCCCCCCTGTCAAAAAAGGGCGATGGTGTTTTCTAGCAGCAGGAGTCCGGACTGTCTTCTTATATCCGGGGAGAGAACCCAGGAGTCCTGGCTCCCAGCCCTCCTGTGCTCTAACCATTAGCCCCCACTCCCCTCCCAGAGCCAGGGAGAGAACCCAGGCGTCCTGGCTCCCAACCCCCCTTCGCAAACCCACTAGTCCCCACTCCCCTCCCGGAGCCGGGGAGAGAACCCAGGAGTCCTGGCTCCCAGCCCCCCCTCCCCTCCCTCTGCCCTGCCTTTTTGGCCCCCTGCCCTATCACATGCCATGGCACCTGCCTGCACTGGAGAAGCCCGGATTAGATTTGCCATAGGCTAACCCCCTGCTTCACCCCCCCCCACACTCTATTTTAACCACCCACCTGCTTCCCCGTCTCAAACCGCGCCCGGGTCACAGCCCCCGGCACCTGTCGTCCCTTGGCAAGGGCACGGATTCCCCCGCCCCACGGGTCTGGCGCCGGCCCCGGGGGCACCAGGACGTGATTCCCGGGCCAGACGCGAGGGCCTCCTCCCAGAATTAGCTTCCCAGCTGCTTCACCCCAACCGATCCGATCCGTGGGCTGGCAGGGATCTGATCCGGCGAGGCCTGAGACCACGGGGAGAGGCGGCGGCAGATCAGGAACCCTCGGGGGAGGGAAACGGGGGGGGGGGGGTGTCCCAAAGGACTTCCCCCCCCTCCCCCAGCACAATCCCTGGCCCAGGGAATGGGGCATGTGGCCTGTCCCCTCTAGGGGGCGCCAGCTCCTATCCGGCCACAAGGCAGGGACTGGCTGGGTCAGGGGGGCAGAGAATGGGGCAGAGGGCCTTTCCCCTCTAGGGGGCACCAGCTCTGATTGACAACGGGCTGAGATGGGGGTCCCCTCCATAGCACCCAGCCCAGAGGGGTCCCCCTGATCGATCCGTGTAGCTCCCCGGCACAACGGGAGAGTCCACGCTGCACGACCCCGCCTCCGCGCGGGCGCTAGGACTCCCAGGATGCTCTGCACTGAGGCGCTCTATGAGCCCAGTGCATTGTGGGAGAGCGCGGCTGTCCTAGGTGTGCCCGGGGAACCATGGGAAGGTGCCGGAGGGCTGGCAGGGGGGTTAGCGGCTCGTGGGAACACGACAATCGGGCTCTCACGCCACTCCCAGCCAAGCCAGCCCCAGGAGTGCGGGGGACCCCCTCAGGTTAAAATCAGGACTAAGGCCAGCCCCCAACCTGCGCCTGGCCACCCCAAGAGGAGAATCAGCAGCCACCGGGCCGGGCACGGGCACACGGCACGGGCCTGCCCATCACCTGCCCAGAGGCGGCGTCTGGGGTTGGCACTGGACAGTATTTTAAGCATATTAACCCTCCCACGAGCAGGTGTCCCAAGACAGAAGACAAAAGCAGAGCAAGGCTTAGGTATGCCACCCCGCCCCGGGGACGGAGCCCGGACGCCTGGGTCCCCTTCTTACCTCACTCCACCCCAGATGGCACCAGGACGCCTGGGTCCCATCCCATCACACACACCCCAGACGGCGCCAGGACCCCATCCCATCACACACACCCCAGACGGCGCCAGGACGCCTGGGTCCCAACTCCCCACCCACCCCTAGACGGCACCAGGACACCCGGGTCCCAACCTGACCTAACCCCACCCGCACAGATGGAGCCAGGACGCCTGGGTCCCATCAGCCCAACGCTGGGAACTGAGAGCCGCCCAATGGCCCGTGGCAGAGGCCAGAGGGACACAGGAGTTTAGCCCCGAAGTCTCTGCGGTGGTGAATTTGATTGGCCACGTGGGCTGGGTTGCAGCCAGCGCCACCTGGAGGAGAAAGCGCCCCATTCCTACGCCGAGGAAGAACTCAGGGCCCCACTGAGCCGGGCGCTGACCCCGCAGTCGGCAGAGAAACAGACAGAATCTCACCCCCGTAACACCGCAGACACCACACAAGCAACACAGCACAGCTAGGCTAAGAGACAGCGTGGCCAGGTGTGTGTGTGGGTGTGTGTGTGTGTGAGAGGATGCCTGGGTTCTGTTCTCAGCACACTGGGTGACCTCGGGTCCGTCCCCGCTCCGTGCCTCAGTTTCCCCATCCCTAACGATCCCACCCACCTTTGGAAAGCGCCTTGACATCTACGGCCGAAACACACTAGGGGTTATTCCGCTGTCCCGTAAATCCACAAGAAACTGACCGGAGCCCATCACCCTGGGGTCTGAGGGCCTCCCGATCTGAGGTAGGTTGCCTATTTCACAGACAGACTCTCTAGGCTTTGGTTTCCCTAAAGGCTTGAAATTCAGCCTCGTCGGTCCTAGGCCAAAACGCTAACCACTGAGATCGGGGCCCCCCCTGACTGAGATCTGGGGGCCCCTCCAGTATTCCCGGCGCCACACTCAGCTTCCCCCGCCCGAGATCAGGGGCCCTTCGCCAGTCCCTGCCCCGAGGAACTTCCGATCTAACCGACGGGGAGCATTTATCCCCAGTTTCAAGATGGGGAAACTGAGGCGCAGCAAAGCCGTTTTCCCAAGATCCCAAAGGGAGGCAAATGAGCTGGATCCAGACGCCCTGGAGTCCAGATCCTTTCAAAGGTTCCTCTCGCTCTGATCCCTGCCGGGATCTTCCACCCGGGTCTTCTTGCCCCTTTAAACCTGGCAGAATTTGACAGAGACGAGGGGGTTGGTACACTTCATTTCTACGTGTTTAACTGCAGGGACAGAGGGGCTAGTGGTTGGGGGGGGGGGGGCTGGGAGCCAGGACTCCTGGGTTCTCTCCCTGGCTCTGGGACTGGGAGCTACTGGGTTAGAACAGGGGGGTCTGGGAGCCAGGACTCCTGGGTTCTCTCCCCAGCTCTGGGAGGGGAGTGGGGTCTGGTGGGTTAGAGCAGGGGGACTGGGATCCCGAACTCCTGGGTTCTATCCCCAGCTCTGGGAGGGGAGCGAGGGCTAATGGATTGGAGCGGGGCAGACTGGGAGTCAGAACTCTGGGATTCTAGCCCTGATGGCCTCCAAAGTCCCTTGCCGATCCGTGACTCAGTTTCCCCGTCTGACAAAGGGGGATGATCCTGATCTACCTCCCAGGGGGTTGCGGGACGAGGCTTTCACCACCCTCCGAGGCAGGGAAGTTACAAGTACATTTCATGGTCAGTTCCCTTCCCCCTTAGCCCAGAAACGACCCGCTTTGTGGTGGATCAACTGGCTTTGACCTGGTCTGTCGGATCTTTGCTCCAATCAAAGACCCGGACGTCGCCTGCCTGCGAACGCACCAGGCCCCCTTGATTGGCTCCAAGCAGCCGCTGGCAGGGAGGGGAGGGTTAAACGCCCATTTCCAGAACAGATTTGGGGTGGCAGGCCCCTTTTCAACCTGTTCACCCCAGGGTCCCCCGGGACTTAGAGGCAGCAGGTAACCCCCCCAACCCCCGGCATCCCCGACACACACTCATTCACCATGCAGCCAAAGACACTCAGAGCCAACATAATGACACACACCCCCTCCCAGCTGCCCCCAGCCTCCCTGTTGCCCCCCCAGTTCTTGTCCAAGACCCCAGTCCTTCATGCCCCCATGGCTCTCCTCATTCCAGTTCTAGGGGGATCAGCGTCCCCCCCTACTCCTACCCCACAGCCCGATCCCCCTCAGATACCTCCCCCACTTAAATGCCTTCAGGTCTCCACTGGCCCCAAACCCCAGACACCCCCCAAGACTGCTCCAAGGGGCCAGTCACCCCCAGAACCCCCTTGTCTATCTCCCCTCCTACCTCCACCTGCCCTGGGGTGCCAGCCCACCAGATCCCCCTGTACCTTGGCTACCTCTTTAATCCCCTGTTCCCCCACCCTCGGGTGCTTTTTTACCTCCCCCGAGTCCCTGTTCCATTGCCCCAGATGAGCCCACAGATACCCCCACACCAGCCCCCCAGTTGCCAGCCCAGATCCTGCCCAGACACTCCCACCAGATCTCCCAACCCCCCCAGCTGTCCCCCAATCCCCCCAGCATCTCCCACAATCAGCCCCAGTTGCCCTCCCAGTCTCCCTGGACCCCCCCCCCCCCGCAGCCAGTCTCCCAATTGTCCTCCCAGATCCTCCCCAGCCCCCCACACACCAGCACCCCCGATCTCCCCAATCACCCCCCAGTTGCCCCTAACCACTCCACCACAGCTCCCCCCCACCAGCCCCCCCAACTGTCCCCCCAGACAACCCACCCAGATCTCCCTGCACCCCAGAACCTCCCATAATCAGCCCCAGGTGCCCTCCTAATCCCCCCAGATCCCCCTAGCTGCCTTTCCAGTCCCCCCTGGATACTCCCAACAGGCCCCAAGATCCCCCCACACCAGCTCCCCCCAACCCAATTCCCCAGGTGCCCCCCAGGTCCTGCTCCCCAGTTGTCCCCTGGGCCTCAATGCCCAGCCCTCCCCCCCCCCCACGTTCCCCTGGTCCCCGCTCAGCCATGCTCCCCCCGCCCAGGTCCCGCTACTCTGTTGCCCCCCAGCCCCTGCTCCCTGGATCCCCCCCAGCCCTGCTCCCCAGTTCCCCCTGGGTCCCCCCCCCCACAGGTCCAACACCAGCCCCGCTACCCTGTTGTCCCCCAGGCCTCACTCCTTGGGTCCCCCCTGGCCCTGCTCCCCAGTTGCCCCCCCAGGTCTCCTCCTCCAGCCCTGCTCCCTGGTTTCCCCTCCCCCCAAGGCCCCGCTCCCCGGGTGCCCCCCCCCAAGGCCCCGCTCCCCGGGTGCCCCCCCCCAAGGCCCCGCTCCCCGGGTGCCCCCCCCCAAGGCCCCGCTCCCCGGGTGCCCCCCCCCGGCCCCGCACCCCGGATCCTCCCCACCCCAAGGCCCCACTCCCCGGGTGCCCCCCCAAGGCCCCGCTCCCCGGGTGCCCCCCCCGGCCCCGCTGCCCCCGGCACTCACGGTGCGGACCTGCCGCCGCAGCAGGTAGAGCAGGAAGCTCCAGAGCTTGGTGGCGAAGGCCACGAAGGTCCGCAGGCCGAGCAGACACTGGGTCCGCATCATCCCGGCCCCGGCCCCGGCCCCGCCGCCGCCCCCCGCCCGGCCCAGCTCCGCCAGCTTCGCGCCCGGGCCGGGCCACGGGGCCGCGAGCCGGCGGCGGGGGGGCGGGGGGGGTCGCGAGGCCCGCGGGCGGGGGGGGCGGGGCCCGATCCGGGGAGGGGGGAGGGGCCGAGCTCGGGGAGCCCCGGGCGGGCTCCGGGGGCGGGGTCGCTGGGGGGGGTCGGTCTCGCGCCTGGGCTCCGGTCGGGCTCAGCGGCCGCCCCCCCTCCGCCTGACTCCCTCTCCGCCGGCGGCGGATTCGTTTCCGGTCCAACCACTTCCGGGTGAGGGGTCGCGCGGCCGGACCCGGAGGAGGAACACGCATGCGCCGCGCGCGAGGACAGAAGCGGCTGGTGGGCGGGGGGGAGGGACGCATGCGCGGCGCGCGAGGACAGAAGAGGCAGGGGACGCGCGCGCGCCAAATAAGGCCTACGCCCGCGCGGCCGCTGCGAGGGGGGGTCTTCGAGCCGTTGCGCATGTGCCAAACTGGCCGGCGCCGAGCTGGAAGCTAGAGAGCAGGGGAGAAGGAAGGGGGAGCGGCCTGAGAGGCGGGTGGGAGGAGCCAGGGGAAAGGGGGCGGGGCTTAAAGGGAGAACGATGGCTGCCCCCCCACCAAACAGGCAGGGCCGGGAGGATGAAGTGGGAGGGGCCAAAGAAAAGGGGGTGGGACCAGAGAGAGCAGTTGGGACTAGCACAAAAAAGGGGCAGGGCTTGGAGGGGGACAAGTGGGTGGGACCATCAAAAAGGGGCGTGGCCTACAGGCAGACAAAGTGGGAGGGGGCTGAAGAAAGGGGGCGTAGCCATAGACAGCAGTTGGGGCGGGGCTTGAAACAAGTGGAGCCACGGGAAAGTGGTGGAGTCCCAGGGAGGCAAGGGGGATGTGCCAGGACAGTGGGTGGGGGCCATCAGAAAGGGGTGTGGCCTGAGGGAGGGCAAAAGTGGGTGGGGCCAGATACAGCAGTTGGGAATGGCAAAAAGGGGTAGGACTTAAGGGGGACCAGTGTGTGGGGCCATCAGAAAGAGGCGGGGTCACAGGGCAGCAAGGGGGAGGAACCATCAGAAAGGGGTGTGGTCAAGGGAGTCAGTGGGCAGGCCAGTGAAAGGGGGAGGGGGCAGAGACAGCAGTGGGACCAGCAAAAGGAGTGAGACTTGATGGGGAAACTGGGTGGGGCCATCAAAAAGAGGCGGAGTCACAGGGAGGCAAGGGGGAGGGGCCAGGAGAGAGCGGGTAGGACACACAGAAAGAGGCAAAAAAGAGATATTGGGATTGGAAAAGGTTCAGAAAAGGGCAACAAAAACAATGAGGGGTCTGGAACGGCTGCCGTATAAGGGATTAACGAGACTAGGACTTTTCAGCTTGGAAAAGAGGCGACTAAGGGGGGATATGAGAGAGGTCTATAAAATCATAACACAAGAACTAGGGGCCGCCCAATGAAATGAATAGGCAGCAGTTTGAAAACAAACACCAGGAAGTATTTTTTTCCACACAATGCACTGTCAACCTGTGGAACTCCTCGCCCCCGGATGTTGGGAAGGCCAAGATGAGAACAGGGTTCAAAAAAAAAAACTAGAGAAGTTCATGGAGGACAGGTGCATCAGTGGCTATTAGCCAGGATGGGCAGGTAGGATGCCCCTAGCCTCTGTTTGCCAGAAGCTGGGAATGGGCGACGGGATGGATCACTTGATTCCCTGTTAGGTTCACTCCCTCTGAAGCACCTGGCATTGGCCGCTGTCGAAAGACAGGAGACTGGGCTGGATGGCCCTTTGGTCTGACCCAATATGGCCGTTCTTACATAAGGGGCAGAGAAAGTAGGTGGGGCCATCAGAAAGGGGCATGGTCAGATGGAGGCAAGTGGGAGGGGCTAGAGACCACAGGTATGACTAGCGGGAAGGGGCAGGGCTTGAGGGGGACAATGAGGCGGGGCTATCAGAAAGAGGCAGGGTCACCAGAAGGCACAGGGCAGGGGAGGGGCCAGAGAAAGTAGGTGGGACAATAGCATGGCCTGAGGGCGGAAAGTGGGCAGGGACAGGGCACAAGAAGTGGGCGGAGCCTGGGAAAAGGGGCTGGGCCAGACCCAAGGGGCCGGCACAGAGGACCAGAGTAGGTGAGCTTAGGGAGCTGGGGTGGGTGCCAGGCTACCACCCGCCCCTGGGCTGTGCCACGCAGAGGGTCACCTCCCCAAGCCATGGGCAACACAAGCCCCCACCCCAGCATCCAGTCCCCGAAGATCAGCGGGCCGCCCCCCACCCGCTGGCTCCCCCTCCGCCAGACACACAGCACCCACACGGGTCTCCGGGGAAATCGAGGTTACGTTTATTGACCGAAGCACCGAGATCCGAGCCAGCACCGTTCCCGGGACTGACCGCCAACCGAATGAACTGGCCACAGAGCGCCCCGCCCTTCACCCCCCCCCCCCAACCAGACCCTCTTTGACCCACAGCCCCCACATTCGGGACTCATCCAACCACGGCCGGGGGTGTGGGCCAGATGGGAGTTGGCGCCCCCTACCCCACATGGCCCCCTCCCGTCCCGGTCTTCACTACCAAGAAGCTCAGCGCAGTGGTGGAGATGGGGGTAGAACCTAGGGGTCCTGGCTCCCAGTCCCCAGCTCTAACCCACCAGCCCCCACTCTGCTCCCAGAGCCGGGGAGAGAACCCAGGAGTCCTGGCTCCCAGCCCCCCTGATCTAACCCACTAGACCCCACTCCCCTCCCACCCAGGATTCTCCTCTCCCTCCACCAGTGTCAATCCCCCCCCATGCGCTGCTATTAATGCGCTTCAGTTTCATTTCACTGCTAAACAAGGCACATGGTTTATACCACAAGGGGACAACGCTGGGCTCGGGTAGAGGTGGCAGCAGCGGGAGCTGTTGGGGTTTTTTTTTTTTTGTAGGTCCTACCAAAAAGGGGAAGCAGCTAGTTTTAAGGGCATGAGGGCCTCTCTGAACTGAAGAGGGATGAGTCCTACCGCTGCAAATTGAGGGGGCAGTTCCGATCCGGCCCTAGGTGGCTCAGGGGGGCAGGGAATGGGGCAGGGGCCTGTCCCCTCTAGGGGGCGCCGGCTCCCCTCTGGTCCCAGGGTGGGGACTGGCTGACTCAGGGGGGTGGGGAATGGGGCATAGGGTCTTTCTCCCCTCAGGGGCGCTGGTTCCCATCCACCCTTCCTTTATGGAAGTCTATTCCCATACCATGGCGGGGGGGTGGTAGGGACGGTGGGGGGGGGCTGGCATGGGTGCAGTGGAGAGGGGGACAAGGCCCAGCCCCCCTTCTCGCCAGACAGATACCAACCCCAGTCAAAAGCCCACTAGCCCCATTCCTGGCCCCAGACACAGGCCTGAGCGGGGGCACGCGGCTGCGCTCCTGGGTAGCTTCATACACAGTGGTGCCGGAGTCGGGCTCTTTCACAGATCTCTCGGAAGGTCCCGCCAGGAAGCAGAGATCCAGGGGTCCATTTGGGGGAGGGGGGAGCCCCACACACACCCCCCTCGGCTTTCACACGTCCAGGTCGTCGTCCGGATCCTCTTCGTCCAGGTCGTCCGCGGCGTCTGGTTCGTAGTAGATCTTCCCGGCGCTGGCCGAGGCCTCCAGCAGTGACGACTTCCTACCACGGGGAGGGACGGGTTGGGGGGTCAGCTCCCACGGATCTAGAGATTGGGGGGCGGGGGGCAGAGGAGGGATGGCTGGGGGGCAGGACGGGCATCGGGAGGATTCGGAGGCAGGACAGAGAGACCCAGGAGGGTGGGTGGGAGGGGAGGGGAGGGGCAGGGTAGAGGCCAGGGTAATTTGGTTGGTATCGGGCAGAAAGGAGGTGGGGGGCGTCCAGGAGGCGTCTCCCCCGGGGGGGGTGCAGAGGGGAGGCGGGGGGCATTCGCCCCACTCACTTTTGGGCACTGAAGTGGAAGGGCAGCGGCACCCCATCCCGGGCCCGGCGTTCCGTGTCCGACAGCCGCAGGTTGAAGGTCAGGTTGGCGGCAGGATCCGCCTGGGGGGGTGGAGACGCCCATCACACACACTGCTGGGGGGGGGGGGGGGGGAAGGGGAGCAGGGCATCCAGCCCCCCCCCAGTATGAGTCACTCCACGGGGTCACCTCCCTCCATGGGGGGGACGGCTTGGCTAGAGGGGCCCACAGTGGAAATCGGGGTTCTCTCAAGAGCCCCCCCGTCCCCAAACAGCCCCCCAACCCTACCCCTCAATCAGTGCCCCCAATATCTCCAACACCCCCATCCCGTGCCCCACAAACCCCCACTACCCTGTCCCCAAACCAGCACCCCCAGATTCCCCCATCCCCTGAGACACCCCACAACCCCAACCAGCACCCCCAGGACCTCCAAATCCTCCCATCCCCCGAGACCCTCCCCAAATCAGCACCAATTGGTGCCCCTGGGAGGTCCAGTTCCCCCCCCCGAGATCCCTGAACCCACCCAGCACCTCAGATCTCTGCTAACTCCCATGCCCCTCACCTGTGAGATCCTCTATCCCACCCCCCCCAACATGCCCCCCAAGACCCCCCCACCTTACCCCCCCCAGTGCCGGGGGGGGCAGCTAAGCTGGGATTTCGAAAGGAGCAGAGTTGGGGTGCTGTGGTGTCCAGATACCTGCTGATTCCCCCACCCCACTGCTGTGTAACCGGGGACCCCTGGTCCCATGAGGAAAGGGAGGGGGACCGTACCGCGGAGTGGGGGTCGGCGTCTTCATCTCGGGGCACGCTCCCCGTGGGCTCCCCGAGGGCTTTTGGGGTGAAGCCGGCCAGGATGGTGAAATATTCCTCCTGGGGGGGGGCGGAAGAGGATGAGACAGAACCAACCCCCCCCCCCGATTGGCACCCGCTGCCCCCCACTGCTGCCCCCCCCAGCCTCAAAGGGGGGCTGTTGCCCCTTCCATACAACTCCCTTGCCCCCTGCCCACCCAGCCGCTAAGTTGCCCCGACCCATCCGAAACCCCCTCCCCGCCATAACCCCCCCACTGTCCCCTGATCTGGAGGGTCCCTGCCCCCCAATATCCACCCTTCACTGCCCTGCCCTCCCCCCCACACACACCCCGATCTGGGCGTCTCCGCCTGCCTTCCCCCACCTTCTCGAGGACTTTCCCGGTCCCCTTACGCTGGAGCATGGAGGCCAGCCGGGGGGCGTCCCCCCCACTCCTCACGCCCTCAGGGGCCGGCCCCACCCCCACCACGGCTCGGGCCAGGGAGCGGAGGGTCTCCACCAGGCCCGGCGGGTGAAGGTCGCCGTGCAGCAAGGCCAGGATCCTTGTCACACGCAGGCCTGAGCAGGGAGGGAAGGGAGAGGTCAGACACCCCCACACCACCCAGAGCCAGGGAGAGAACCCAGGAGTCCTGGCTCCCAACCCCCCTGCTCTACCCTACTAGCCCCCACTCTCCTCCCAGAGCCGGGGAGAGAACCCAGGAGTCCTGGCTCCCACCCCTCCTGCTCTAACCCACCAGCCCCCACTCCCCTCCCAGAGCCAGGGATAGAACCCAGGAGTCCTGGCTCCCAGCCCCACTGCTCTAACCCACCAGCCCCCACTCCCCTCCCAGAGCCGGGGAGAGAACCCAGGAGTCCTGGCTCCCAGTGCCCCCGGGGAGTCCAGACCTGCGCTGGCAGCCGCCCTCGGGATCCGTCCCAGCGCCTGGCAGATGGCGGGCAGAGGCTGGCGCAGCAGAAGCCAGCTGAGCGAGTCCAGGACGACGGTGGCCGGTCCTGCGGGTCCCCTGGCCAGTTGCCCCGCGACCCCCAGTGCTGTGAACTCCTCCCCCCCGAAGCCCCCGGCCTCCCCGGTCCAGCGCAGGGGATCCGTGAAGCCATCCTGGTATAGCAACCTGGGAGGGAGAGAGGTCCAAGGTCAACCCAGGGGGTTCACTGTGGGAGGGGGCAGCTGCCTGAGTCTGCCGAGAGCCTAAGCCTGTTGCGTCAAGAGCGGGCAGCTACCCTGTGCCTCTGGCCCCACTTATTGGGGAGGGAGGGGTGTTGGCTTGGGGGGTAGGCGGGGGGCGGGGGGGGACTCACCGCACAGTCACATCGGGGTCAAAGCCGGCCCGGAACTCTTCCTCGGGGATTTCGAAGCCGAAAACATGGACGGATTCCCCCCTGGAACCACAAAGGGGGGGGCGGGACAGGGATGAGCCATGAGCGTTGGGGAGCCGCAGGCCACAAGGGGGCACTGGGGATCAAAGGGGCGATTGTGGGTTATGCGGGCAGTGCTGGGGGGGGGGAACCACATGCACCTGTGCGCTGAAGCTGCCACAAAGGTCTTGAGCAGGCTGCGGCCCTCGCACTCGACGGTGTCTGCGGGGAAAGGCCCCGGGGCCGGTGAGACGGGGATCGCCCCCCCCCCAGGGAAATACACAGACCCTGCTCCCTCTCTGACCCCCCTCCCCTTCCAGCTCCCCACAAGCCTCCCCCCCTTCCAGCTCTCCCTGCTCCCCCTAGGTCCCCTCTACTCCCCCCAGCTCCCAGGCTTCCCCGCCCTCTGGCTCCCCCCACCACCACTTCCTCCCTCTCCCAGGCTCCCCCTTCCCCCGTGGATCCCTCCCCGCCAGCGCCCTCTCCCCTCCAGCTCCCCCATTGCTTCTTCCTTCCCCCTAGATCCCCCTGCTCCAGGCTCCTCCTCCCCCATTGCTCCCCCTCCCCCCAAAGCTCACTCCATTGCTTCCTCCTCCCCCCCCCCCAGGTCTCTCCACTCCCAGGTTTCCCCTCCCCCCATTCCTCCCCCCAGCTCCCCCGATTGTTCCCTCCCCCCAGTTCCCCCCATTGCTCCCTCCTCAGCTCCCCCTCCCCCCAGCTCCCCCTCCCCCCACTGCTCCTCCTCACTCCCCAGCTCCCCCCATTGCTCCCTCCTCCCTCCCCCCAGCTCCCCCTCCCCCCCATTGTTCCCTCCTCCCTCCCCAGCTCCCCCTCCCCCCCATTGCTCCTCCTCCCTCCCCCCAGTTCCCCCCATTGCTCCCTCCTCAGCTACCCCTCCCCCCACTGCTCCTCCTCACTCCCCAGCTCCTCCTCCCTCCCCCCAGTTTCCCCCATTGCTCCCTCCTCAGCTCCCCCTCCCCCCACTGCTCCTCCTCGCTCCCCCCATTGCTCCCTCCTCACCCTCGATGAGGACGAGCCCCCCCGTTGCCCCAGCCACCAGCTCGCCCAACATCCCACTCCCTCCTCCCCCCCCTCTGCGTCGGCGCCTCCCTATGACCTCACCGTACGGCGACAGTCCCGCGCACGGAGCGGTAGGCCCTCCCCTGGGCGGCGCCATGGTGGGACGTAGGCGCCCCACGCGCTGCCTGCTCAATAAAATATGGTGGGGGAGGGGACGGCAACAGAGGTTGTAGGCAACCCCTAATGATACCTGGGGGTGGGGGCGGGGAGGGATGCGGTCCTTTCTAGTCGTTTTAGGGCTTCATGGGGGGGATGTTTTTCAGGCACTGAGTTAGCCACCTCATCTGCATCTTGGCCAAACTTTTGCCAACATGGAGGGATTTGGGGGTCAGCTTAAGAGTTCCTTGAAGCCCCCCAAGGCCCCCACTCCCTGGTCCCATCCCAAAGGGGCGAGAGTCCCGCCCCACCACCGCTGCTCTTAGGCTCACACCCCAACATGGTGCCCATAAAGGCAGGGGGGTCTGTATCCCACTTCGAGGACCCCTGTCCATCCCGCTCCTGCGCTACCCACTCCCGCGCCCCCAACCTGGTCAAATCTCCCACTTCCCCTGACCTTGTCTCCAGCTCCACAGCCCCCATATAAGAACAGCCATACTGGGTCAGACCAAAGATCCATCGAGCCCAGTGTCCTGTCTTCCGACAGTGGCCAATGCCAGGTGCCCCAGAGGAAATGAACAGAACAGGGAATCAAGTGATCCATCCCCTGTCGCCCATTCCCAGCTCCTGGCAAACCAAGGCTAGGGACACCATCCCTGCCCATCCTGGCTAATAGCAATTGATGGACCCATCCTCCGTGAACTTATCTAGTTCTTTTTTGAGTTCCACAGGTTTATGGTGCGTTGTGTGAAGAAAAGACAGTGTGATGCAGTCGCAAAAGAGAGGGCGTATTAAAAGGCATGTCATACGCAAGACACGGGAGGCTGGTGTTCCGCTCTGCTCCGCCCTGGGTGAGGCCTCAACTGGAGTATAATATCCATTTCTGAGACCCGCACTTTCAGAAAGATGGGACCAAACTCGAGAGAGAGGCCAGAGCAGACCAACAGAAATGAAAACCCGACCTGTGAGGGGAGGTGGTGGAATTCCCCACCATTGGAGGTTGTTCCCGTGACACCGTTTGAGGTCCACTAGCTGAAGGCGCTATTAAACTCAACTATCAACCCAACCCATCGAAGGGTAGTCAAAATAGACCCATGGCCTTCCAGAAGGTCCAGGAAGAGGCTTAAAAATAAAAAAAGTATGCAGAGCCTGTCGTAGGGATTTCCCCGCCCCAGCCATGCCAGAAGACCCCTCCACATTCTCCATTGAGCCACAGTCACCAGAACCTAAGATCTGCCATTTATTGCTCGGCCATAAAAAATGACTCTAAAACAAGTCAGACGGCAACGTTGCTGCACCTCTGACGTGCCAAGAGGGCTCCTCCGGCGAGGAAGAGAACAGAGACAGCCGCCGCTAACCCACTCAGCGCCAAAGCCACCCCGCGATACTTCATGGCCCCTGTGGGGAAGAGACCGGAGAGTTAGAATTGGCGCCGAGAGCTTACGTAGAGTTGATGGGACCATTGGACCATCCCATCTGACTTCCTGGCTAGCACAGAGCGAAAGGCAATGGCTTTTCTCCCCTGTATTGATCCCAATAACTTTGTGTTGGACTGACGCATCTTCCGGTCTGGATTGGAAGATATTTAATACCTATCTTCGCATTCACTAGTGAGACGTCACCTCCAGTCGCCCGTTCTCCAACGGTCTCAACCATCCATCAACCACTGTCACATGCCCTTCCGTGCTCCCCCCCCGCTGCCCCCAAAACAACCTCATTCTCTTTCCCCATGCTGCCTTCAAAATTACTACGCTCAAAAGCTGGCGAATTGAGTCCAACGCCCTCCACCCCACATAAGAACGGCCGTACTGGGTCAGACCAATGGTCCATCCAGCCCAGTATCCTGTCTTCTGACAGTGGCCAATGCCAGGTGCCCCAGAGGGAATGAACAGAACAGGGAATCATCAAGTGATCCATCCCCTGTTGTCCATTCCCATCTTCTGGCAAGCAGAGGCTAGGGACACCATCCCTGCCCATCCTGGCTAATAGCCATTGATGGACCTATCTTCCATCTCTAGTTCTTTTTTGAACCCTGTTCTAGTCTTGGCCTTCACAACATCCTCTGGCAAAGAGTTCCACCGGTTGACTGTGCATTGTGTGAAGAAATACTTCCTTTTGTTTGTTTTCAACCTGCTGCCTATTCATTTCATTTGCCAACCCCCAGTTCTTGTGTTATGAGAAGGAGTGAATAATACTTCCTTAGTTACTTTCTCCACACCCGTCATGATTTTATAGACCTCTCTCATATCCCCCCTTCACCATCTCTTTTCCAAGCTGAGAAGTCCCAGTTTTATTAATCTCTCCTCATATGGCAGCCGTTCCAGACCCTTCATCATTTTTATTGCCCTTTTCTGCACCTTTTCCAATTCCAATAGATCTTTTTTTGAGATGGGGCAATCACATCCCGCATTGTGCTGTCGTTTCTCACCTTCTCTGGAGATAGCAAACTCTTTGGAATGTAGAGCTGGGAGGTGTCTTGAGAGGACATCTAGTCCATCCCCCTGCACTGAGGCACGGGCAAGTATACCTAGACCATCCCTGAGAGCTGTTTTTAATCAAACGGGGGGCCCGGTCCACCCATGGGCTACCGTATTTCCCCGATCGCTGTAAATCACTGGATTTCCCCCCCTACCTTTAGCGGTCATCTTCACCACCTCCACCTGGTCCCTGGACCTCGGAGCTGCCTCACGGCTCGGCGAAGGGCCTACCGTCACATCAGCCTCCGCTTCTACCTCAGAGGAATTGCCTAGAGGGGGGGAAATTTCAAAGGATAAGCCTCGATTGCACAGGAGATATTAGGCTGGAAGGCGGGAATGACTTTGATCGATAGATGCTCGCAGACCTCGTTAAAAGTTGACGGGTTGAGCCACTTTTCCATCAGGATGACTAGAAGGAGCAATTAAGCCCCTTTAGGCAGTAGAAGCCACCACCCAAGACACCCAAGCAGGTTAATCCCTGTGTCACCGTTCCCACCACTGATCTGGTCCCATTTTCACCTCAAGCCCCTAACTGTCACCTCTGGGCAGGCTCTGCAAGTCACTTCTTCAAGACCGGGGATTTACGCTGAACTTCGCTGCCATTATCCCAGGGACCACAACAGGGTGAACCAGCCAGCTCCAGGAGAGCAAAGTGGATTCAAAATACATGCCCCATCTCCCCCCCCCCCACTATAAACAGTTACGTTTTGCCTGTGCCCACGGCTTCCTGCTGTCAACCACCGCCTCTCGGGCAGGGACCCACATCCCTCAACCTTCTGATCGGCCCAACAGAAACCCCAAGGATTAGGGAGCTGAAAATAGAGCCATTGGGGGGGGGCGGGATTTCTGACCACAGGAACACACAACTCAACCCCAAGAATGTCCTGGCAACGAACTGACGTCCGTAACAAGTACACGAGCTACCTTCACAGATGAGGAAGATGATGGTTCTACAAGGGATAGTGTGAGTAGATGGATGTGCCGAGGTACGTTGTGTAGCATCTCGATCGACCTTACTGAGCTGGGGTGTTTGTGACTGTGCAAATTGTATTCAACAACCATTTTGTTTTCAATAGAGAGGAGTTCCTTTAATCTGAGTGTTGCTTGACCGGGATTCCCAGCTATATAATAATGTGTATAATACGGGGCCTGATCTTGGGACAAGAACCTGCCAACCCTCAAAGGGGTAACTGGGGATTCTTAAGTAATCAATATAATTAATACATCTAAAGATCGGGCCACAAATGAAAGAGGCACTGGGGCTCAAGCGATTAGATGCCGGGGCTCAAGCAAATTTTTTTTTTTTTTTTTTTTTTTTTTTAACACTTTCATAACAGCAAGCCCAGAGGTGCCGGGGCTCTGAACTGCCAGGCCCAGAGGTGGCAGAGCTGAGACCCAGCACAGATTAAGCCCGGCCCCTCCGGCTGTCTCAGCAAGGACATTTATTCTTAAGGTGAAAGCGTTACGGAGAAGATGAAGTACGAGTTCCCGTACTCACGCCGAAAGCTTACCAGTCCCCCATACAGCGTCAAAAATCTTTTCAGCCCATGGGCTGAAGGTCCTGGCCAGTGGGTGGGTCAGAGAGAAAGCCGGTTTCAATTCCAGCTCATCCTTTTATACCAAAAGCATTTTCCTCGTCTTGTAGCACCTAGAAAACCCAGCTCAGACCTGTATATGGAAGCCACCACCTCACTAGCACGGCTTATTCAGTGTAATTACCTGCCACTGATTTTTTTTCCCAGAGAAACTCTGGTGTGACCCTCCCTCCCGAAGTAGGACATGACCCTGCATAAACCTGTCATAGCTTGAATCCAAGGGTACGTCCAGACTACCCGCCATATCGGCAGGTAGCGATCAATTTATCGGGGATCGATATATCGCGTCTCGTTAAGACGCGATATAGCGATCCCCGAACGCACTCCCCGTCGACTCCAGAACTCCATCGGAGCAAGCGGCGGTAGCGGAGTCAACGGGGGAGCCGCGGCCGTCGATCCCACGCCGTGAGGACCCAAGGTAAATCGATCTAAGATACTTCGACTTCAGCTACGCTATTCATGTAGCTGAAGTTGCGTATCTTAGATCGATCCCCCCCCAGTGTAGACCAGCCCCAATATTGTCCCCAAAGATACTGCATAGGATTATGGCATCTGTCATACCTACCCATTAGGGATTGCTCCCCACTGGGTGGAAAGAGTTAACTCACTCCCTGCTGGGAAGGACTACAAGTTTGGGATGCATCTGAATCAACGCAGTTGAGTGGAAGACCCTACAAAAAACAATGGACGCCTCAGTGAGCGGATGACAATGACTCTGAAGCCAAGGCAGCTGGACATGTGAACAGAGTGGGGTTGGAGCAAGAGGCAAACGGCAGACTGTGGTAGCTTGTCATTTTTCACTCCGTTTTCAAGCCATCACTTTAAGAATAAGGGGGTTTCCTGGCCTTGCTTGGAGGCAGGGGGCTCTGTAGGGAACAGTGCAATGTGGGACTTTCAGACTGAGTTTGCAGAGAGCCACCCTAGAGTAAGGTAGGGCTGAATCCTGCCTTAGAGAGCAGCCTGTTTTCTCTATCTCTGTTTTGGGGGTTCTTGGGGGTTCTCGTTCTGGAGATGGCGCAGTGAGGTAGCCTTATCTTACAACCTTTCAAGGAGTAGAGTTGAGGTT
Organism: Glyptemys insculpta; assembly: GCA_032172135.1. Lineage (NCBI taxonomy): Eukaryota > Metazoa > Chordata > Testudines > Emydidae > Glyptemys > Glyptemys insculpta. The sequence continues at coordinate 14,557,512 of JAVMKA010000017.1, read as the reverse complement.
TTTAAATCTCTCTTCTATGTTGTAGGCCATGAAACCTAACAGGATGCAAGCCGCAACCGCTGGTCTGGAGTGACTGGGGTCCCTGCCCACCCCTGAGAGAGGTGACGGGTTAGTGAGCCTCAATGGGTGCTGTTAAAGAGGCCAAGAAGGGGGATCACAAGCATAAACTGTGACACAAGGAACCTGCCTTCTGAGTCCAGGAAATAGGACTTGGTGGACATTTTTGGCCAAACAACAAGTATATTTTTGGAGGGACAATTCTGATGCATATGTATCAATTTCCCCTTCTAATGGAAATGGCCATGAAAAATTGGCTGACCTACGCAGCTTTGACCATCTCCCGTGATTCTCTTAGATCCAAGCTATTCACCAAAATAGGGGTCACGTCTGTGGGGAGGAGACATTGACGGAGTCAGGGTACCTTTGACGCAATCCTCTTTATGCACAAAGTCCTGTTTCACTGAGCACAAGAGGAATCAAAACCAGCAAGAGGCAATTTATGGGCTTGTAATTCCAAGCCTCTTTCCGGACAGCACTCTGCCCAAAAAATAAATAAATAAATCTAGCGAGGTCTTTTTCCTCAGGCTCACACAGACCAACACACCTGCCTCTGCCCGCATGTGCCATTGTTTGGGTGGGGCCTGCTAAAGTTTCCACTATCAGATTCCCCAAGGAAGCTTAATTGTTCCTTACATATTTCCCCAAATAAGAATGCCCATAGTAGGTCAGAACAAAGGTCCGTCCAGCTCAGTATCCGGTCATCTGACAGCGGCCAATGCCAGGTGTCCCAGAGGGAATGACCAGAACAGGGAATCAAGTGATCCATCCCCTGTTGCCCATTCCCAGCTTCTGGCAAACAGAGGCTAGGGACACCATCCCTGCCCATCCTGGCTTATAGCCATTGATGGACCGATCCTCCATGAATTTATCTAGTTCTTTTTTGAACCCCATTCTAGTCTTGGCCTTCACAACATCCTCTGGCGAGGAGTTCCACCAGTTGACGGTGTGTTGTGTGGGAAAAATACTTCCTTTTGTTTGTTTTAAACCTGCTGCCTATTCATTTCATTTGGCGGCCCCTAGTTCTTGTGTTATGAAAAGGAATAAACAACACTCATTTTCTCCGCACCAGTCATGATTTTAGAGCCCTCTATCATATTCCCCCCTTAGTCGTCTCTTTTCCAAGCTGAGAAGTCCCAGTCTCTTTAATCCCTCCTCATACGGAAGCCGTTCCAGACCCCTAATCATTTTTGTTGCCCTTTTCTGTACCTTTTCCAACTCCAATATCTCTTTTTTGAGATGGGGCGACCACATCTGCACGCAGTATTCAAGATGTGGGCGTACCATGGATTTATAGAGAAGCAATAGGATATTTTCTGTCTTATTCTCTATCCCTTTCTGAATGATTCCCACCATTCTGTTCGCTTTTTTCACGGCCGCTGCACATGGAGTGAACGTTTTCAGAGAACTACCCACAAGGACTCCAAGATCTCAAAAGTTGGGGTGCCCCCCCCCGTTTTATGGAGGTTTCACTCAACCCATAGACTTTGGAACCTACCTGGCCGTGAAGGAAGATGCCTTTTGCATTGGATTCTCCCTGATCGACCTCTGAACGCCCCACAATTCCTGTCCAAGCAGCATTTGCCGACGGCCCCAGAACCTTTTACCGGAGGAGGGCTGCTAGAAAGAAAAGGAAGATGACTGTAAGCAGGCACGGACTCACCCCTGCGGCGCCTCCTGCTGGTCGTCCAGGGAATTAGCTCACCAGCCTCTGGAGCGCCCTCTGCAGGCCGGTGATCCGCCTGTCCTCTTCTGGCACCTGTGTCCCTCCCAGGACCCAGTGCCCCTATTACTGGGATGCTGCCCCCTGGCAGTACCCCACAGATCTGGGTCTCCCCGCCCTGGGGAACCTCCACCCACTATCCCCAGCTTGCCTCAACACCAGGCCACTGCCAGTCACCAACTAGCCCCCGTGCCCTGGGGCAGACTGCAGTATAGGCCACTCATCACAGGCAAGGAGGGTTTGGACCTGCTGCCTTGGCCTAGCCCTGGGCTGCCCTCTGCAACCCCCAGTACCCCTTGGCCTAATACTAGGCCGCAGCCTGGGGCTATCCAGGCTGGAGCACCCCAGCCTGTCCCCAGCCCTGCTCCACTCAGGTACCCTGTGTCTAGCTCCCTGCAGTCAGGCCCTTCTCTCTCTGAGTGCAGAGAGAAACTGCTGAGCTCTTGGCTCCCAGCCTTCTTATATAAAGCCAGCTGAGGCCTGATTGGGGCGTGGCCCAGCTGTGGCTACTTCCCCAATCAGCCCAGTAGCTTTTCCCTTTGCCCCAGCCCTGCTCCCTGGCTGTTTTAAGCCCTTCAGGGCAGGAGCAGGGGACCACCCCGCTACAATAACCCACAGCCCCCTCCTAGGCGTCACATCCAGCTACTCACGCCATCTCTGGGGAAGGGCGAAGTTTTGCTCAGGGTCCCCGGAACCAAAAGCCACTGCGTTACCCCTCGGCCTGGTCAGGCGAGAGTGGCAGGGCCGGGTCGTGGGCTTCCCAACCGACCCGTCGGAGCAGGAGTCCGCCAGCACGAGGCAGGAGTTGGGGGAATACCGGGGGGGGGACAGGGGCAGAGGACACACGGGAAGCCTGGAACCACATGGGAGATGCCGGGTCAGGAAGCCAGGAAAATTAAGCAGGTGGCTTCCTGGTCCAGCTCCTAATCAGCTGCTCTGGGACTCTGCCAATCGGCCTGTGGGGTAGAGCCTCCCACGAGGGCCAGTCACCCTTGCTGCCCCAGGTTTGAGACCCGCTCATGACCGAGCTCTGCCGGAACTTCAGTGGTTTGGGAAAGAAACCCGAGATCCCCAGAGACATCACGTGTGTCTTTCGCAGCTATTACCTTGTTCCTGGCCTCCCAGGGGACACGCAAATAAAGCCGGGCAGAGGTTTCCGCGATGCCAGAAAATGGCCATGTAACCCAACGGCTGGCCAAATTCAGACAGGAGCACGTTTTTAATCAGTAAGGCGAGTTCACCTTTTGGACAACTTACCAAGGGTTTCGGGAGCACTTCTCCATCACTGGTAGATTTTAGCTCAAGCGTGGGTGTTTTTCGAAAAGGAATTAATTCAGGGATGCTGGCTGGTGTGTGTTATCCAAGGAAGTCCGATTCATAGAAGATCATAGAAGATCAGGGTTGGAAGGGACCTCAGGAGGTATCTAGTCCAACCCCCTGCTCAAAGCAGGACCACTTGCAATCAGCATGAAGGTGGGGACCCATGGAGTGCCTGGCCTGACAGGAGTCCCCCCCAAAACTCATTGTCTTCTCCAGGGGTCCTGCCATTCCCCCCACCCCCTCCCTGGAGATCCTCGATTTCAGGGTCTCCCTGCCCCCCCTCACCAGCCCACCCCATGCCCCCTCCTTTTCCTTTTGGGGTAATCACATTCTTGGGGGGGGGGCTGAGCAGGGCTGCAGATCTGCCAACAGGCATTCATGTCCGTGAGCAACTGGTTCTTTCAGCTGACTCAGTGGCCCTGCTCACACAGGGACTTGTGCGTCAGCAGAAAAAGGCCTGGGAGCAGTTTTAAGTTTGGGGGGGTCACCCCTGAAAACTGCTGCCCCTTCCCCCTCACTTAGCCGCTCACAGATGCCACCCCACAGCCTGAGATAGGGTCAGTTTTGTTCCGTCCCTAGAAATTGCCTCCGGAATGAAATGTACATGCAGCGCTGGCTTGGGGGGAACCCTACAGAGCCCCTGTGATGGGAACAGTATGGGGAGTGCTCTGGATTTCAGGTACCAATTGATCAAAGGGCCTCCGGATCTTCCTCAAAAAGAGACACTTGATCTCCGTTTCAAGAACCAGACGCTGATCAAGGCCTCATTTCAGGTCTGAACTTCTCCGGCTTCCGCTCGATCTCACCTTGCCTTTGCCGGCCAGATGAAGAAGCCCTCCTACTATCTCGTTTCTCCTCTCCGAGCCAAAGGCAATTCTAGACAGCGATCAAGTTACCTCTTGTCCTGCTTTTCGACTAGCTAAATAAATTGAACTCCCAAAGTCTATTAGTGGCATCACACATGGCAGCAGGTGCCACCAGGTGGCGCTGTCAAGCCGCCTGGCATGTTCTTTTTCCCAGTGTGCGAGCAAGTGTTCCGTCTTGGGAGAAATACAACAGTGTTGCTTTTTGTGTGTGCGCGCGCAACACACACTGTTTGTGGGGGGAAAGCTGTTGAAGACAGCAAGAATATTTGGTTTCTGCCTTGATCTCTGTAATTACAATCAGTTCTGAGGGCAGAGTTGCCCCAACGTTTGGGTCAAGACTTCGGCACGCCGCGCCGTTTGAATCCACTTCTGTTGAAGTCCCATGTGCCCAGCCTGAGTAGACAAGTTTTCGTAGATTTCGGTGTGGGGGCAAAACTTGCAGACGACACAAACCGACTCAAGATAGTTACTGCCAAAGCAGACTGCGACGAGCCACAAAGGGATCTCACAAAATTGGGTGACTGGGCAACAAAATGGCAGAGGAAATTTGATGGTGATAAATGCAAAGCCACGCACATTGGAAAAACAATCACACCTATGCCTTTGCATACAACACGATGGGGTCTACATTAGGGGAGATGAAAAAGACCGGGAGTGTTCAGCTGGGGAAAGAGACGACCGAGGGAGGATAGGGGAGAGGTCTATAAAATCACGAATGGCGTGGAGAACAGGAATAAGGAGGCGTTCTTTACCACTTCACATCACACAAGAACTAGGGTCAGGCAGGAAAATTAACAGGCAGCGGGTTTAAAACAAACAAAAGGAAGTATTTCTCCTGCCTTCCTGTATATCCCAGGCGGTTGAAATCTCACCCCCGTATTGAGCTGAAAATAAAAGCGTGTTAAACGAAGGCATTTTCTACAAAGGGCATCCAGGACTTGATCGGAAGCCATCACGAACTAGTCAACCGCTTCCCTTGCGAGTGGGGCTAAAGCCGCCTCCTTCCAAATTTAAATGCGTCTGGGTTTCGCGACCGCCCTGGTTCTTGTTCAGGCTTTTGCCCTGAGCTTCAGGAGGCCTTTCGTGCCTGCTGTGAAGGAGGAGCCGCCAGAAGCCACAACGTTGCATTTCTCCCTAGACTAAACACTCTCTCGCATGCAAGAAGCGATCTAAATCGAGCTCCTTCGGGCCACCGTAGGAGGACACAGTGTTCTAGTATCCGGCTCACCGATGCCGGTTAAAATCCCATCCCTACTCTCCTTGCGATACGGAGAAGGAAAGGAGAACACCAGAGTATTTACAGAGTCAGAGATTCCCAGGCTAGAAGAGACTCTGAGGCCCCGCCCCTTCCCCTCAGAGACCCCACCCCCTCCTCTCTGAGACCCCGCCCCTGTCACTCGCCATTACGGCCCGTAAAAAGTGATGTGATGGGGCCAAGCTCCCCTGGCCCCCCTGTTCTGACCCCACCGATTGTGACCATCTAATCCAGTGGTTCTCAAGGGGTACAGGCGTCTGGGAAGGCTGAGCGCCTCCGCTTTAGTCTGAGAACTGCCCTGACGTAATTCCTTTTAGAATTAGAGCATGGGGGGCTGGGAGCCAGGACTCCTGGGTTCTCTCCCCGGCTCTGGGAGGGGAGTGGGGGCTGGTGGGTCAGAGCAGGGGGGGCTGGGAGCCAGGACTCCTGGGTTCTCTCCCGGCTCTGGGAGGGGAGTGGGGGCTGGTGCGTTAGATCAGGGGGGGCTCTAATTCCTTTTAGAAAACCATCCCGTCTTGATTGAAAAAAGGTCAGGGATGGAGAATCCACCCCAACCTGGGTAAATCGGCCCGCTGGTTAATTACGCTCAGGGTTAAAATTTCACACTTTATTACCAGTCTGAATTCGTCTAGCTTCCAACCGTTGGCGCGGCCGGAGCGCTGGGCGGGCGGTGTGGCCCCAGCCCGGGGGGGGTCTCGTGCGCACCGCGGCCCCCAGCCGGCCTGCCCCAGCCTCTCGGCCACAGAAGGCAACAGGAGGCAGGAGTGGGGGTGGGGCCACACCAGGCTGTTTGGGGAGGCACAGCCTTCCTCTGCCTAGTATACCCGCCGCCCATGCCGGTACTTAGAGACATGATCAAGTCCCCCCCCGGAACCGTCCCTTTGTGACGGTAACTCGATTGAGCTCCTTGAGTCTCTCACTGTCAATTTTCCTCATCCTTCTCATGGCTCTTCTCCGACCCCTCTCCAGTTTATCACCATCTTCCCTGAGTTATGGACCCCAGCAGAAGTCGCACCAGGGCTGAATCCAGAGTTCAAATAACTGCTCTGCACCTTCTCCGGGTCCCTCTGTTGATCCATCCCCAGCATCGTTCGACCCCAGCCTCTCCCTTTATCAGATCCACGCCCTCACGTTTATCTGATCTCCCGCCACGACGCCCAAATCTTTTTCAGAGCCCTGGCTGCCCAGGATAGAGTCCCCCATGTGGTAAGCGTGGCCTGCCCTGCCACGCCAGCACAGACACCCAGAAAATGCCGGGATCCCACTTCCGCCACCAATACCTCTTTGGGCGAGAAAGGGCCTTCTTGGATCCTAGATGTCTACGTGTACATTTAGCCCTAGTAAAAAACTAGCCAAGTGTCCCATCCTGTGCATTATTTAACGCTTCCCCCCATTTGCCGGGGGTCACCCACAAACTTTATCAGATGACACCAAAACATCTATTGAAATCAATGGGAGTTAGGCGTCTAAAACACCTTTGAGGATCATTGATTTGGCCTCCAATGGGAAGCTGACCCGGAGGCCCTTCCCACCATCACCGTCTGCCACCGATTGGCTGCTGTCACGTCATGCAGGGATCCCCCGATGGGAGAACAAGTTCTAGGATGGGGATCCCCTTTATAGACTCACCTGGGGTAGCAACACTCAATACGGACCACACCTGGGCTGGTTCTGATGGCAGGTAGGTAGCTGTAAGAGAGGGTGGTGGTATAGACCAAGAAGTCCGGCATCCCCTGGAAGGAATCAGGCATTGGAATTAATCCAGCATTGTTCTCTGCCCCAGCTGCCCAAGAAGCTACTGAGATTGGCTTTGTAGCCTGTTCTGGATTAAGGTCCCCAGCTCATGGAGGTACATCATGGTAACACCATCTCAGGTGGCATTTAAAAAAACGTTAGGCACGTGTCTAGGTCATGCGGGGAAGAAGCTGTCCTGAGTGTAACTGACTCAGCAACCCTGCCTGAGTCTGCATAGAGCCTGAACCGATTGCTCAGATGGCACATGGGAAGGGATGGAAAGACCTGCCCCACGAGTCTCTATGGGGTGTTAACTTCCTGACCCACTGCTTTGGAGAGGGGGGGGAAAAAAAAACACGACACCTGCCCTGCTGCGCCAGCAAAGACACCCAGAAAATGCTGGGATCCCACTACTGCCACCAATACCTCTCTGGGAGAGAAGGCGCCCCCAGCTACACCAAAGTGGGAGGCAGAGCAACAACGCAGAGGTAGAACCATCCAATAATGCCACTTTGTCAGAATCAAAACATTTCATGGGAAAACAAACAATGGCAACGAATCATTTAGACTAATTTGGCTTAGGCTTCATTATCTTTAATATCTATTTAGTAGACCAGCTCCAGTATTTAGATATTCAAATTAATTTGAATATTTATATAAGTCAGCTGTAGATTTTAATCAGTAAACAAACGTCAATTCCACCATGCGCGCGCGCACACACACACACACACACACACACAAGGCAGTGAAAAAAGATTTCCATTCTGGATAGTCGAAATTTGCCAGTAGACAAAGCACAGAAGTTACGAACAACAGAGTTATGAACAGACCGGTCAACCGCGCACCTCGTTTGGAACTGGAAGTAGGCAATCAGGAATAAGGAAGAAGGAAACTTTTTTGGTTAAAAGCAGCAGTTTGTGTCTGCGTAGTAAAGTTTCAAAGCCGTATTACGTCTTCAAGTCCGTGAAAGGTTGTTACAAGGAAGAGGGAGGTAAATGTTCTCCTTAACGTCTGAGGACAGGACAAGAAGCAATGGGCTTAAATTGCAGCAAGGGCGGTTTAGGTTGGACATTAGGAAAAACTTCCCATCAGGGTGGTTAAGTGCTGGAATAAATTACCCAGGGAGGTTGTGAGATCTCCATCATTGGAGATTTTAAAGAGCAGTTGTTTTAATCCGTCCCTTGAGTTCCCACTGGGGAGCGGAGTCTGGGGCTTGCCCCACTCCAGACGGAGAGCAGGTTCGGGGGCCGCACCTCGTGGCTCCCAGAAGCAGCGGCATGGCCCCCCGCCGGCTCCTAGGCGGAGGGGCAGCCAGGGGGCTCCACTCTGCATGCCACCCCTGCAGCTCCCATTGGCTGGGAACCGCAGCCAATGGGAGCTGCAGGGGCGGTGCCTGCAGACGGGGCAGTGCGCGGAGCCACCTGGCCATGCCTCCACGTAGGAGCCAGAGGGGGGACATGCTGCTGCTTCTGGGAGCCGCTTGAGGTAAGCGCCGCCCGGAGCCTGCACCCCTCAGCCTCCCCCCGCACCCCAACCCCCTGCCCCAGCCCTGATCCCCATCCCACCCTCCAAACCCCTCAAGAAGAATGAGGGGGGATTTGATAGCAGCCTTCAGCTACCTGAGGGGGGGTTCCAAAGGGGATGGAGCTCGGCTGTTCTCAATGGTGGCAGATGACAGAACAAGGAGCAATGGTCTCAAGTTGCAGTGGGGGAGGTCTAGGTGGGATATTAGGAAACACTAGGTCACTAGGAGGGTGGGGAAGCACTGGAATGGTCGCTTCCAGTCCTACGATTCGATGCTAAAACCATCAAAAACGAAAAATCGCATTCTGCCAGCCCGAAATAGAAGAGCTGAAATAGAGCGAAGTTCAAACAAGGCGATTCAATGCTCACGAATCGATTTGCGTTTGACGGGAAAATGCCAAATTTTCCATGGTCTGTTCCCAAGCAAAATGAAAACAAACAAAAACAAAAATCAGAATGTCCCTTGGAAATTCCCAGGTGCCAGCCAGTGCCGTGGGGACATTATATGGGAGAACAGACTTGCAAGACGGCTCAGTGACCTGCAGTTCCTGACCATCAGGCTGGGCTCGTGGGGGTGAGGGACTCAGCAGAATTGAGAAATCAAGAACACACCAAAAGCTTACGCAGCTGCACCAACATGGGACATGGCTCGGTGACCAGAAGCTTCTGAGATCTTTTTCAGCTTGGAAAAGAGACGGCGAAGGGGGGATAGGACAGAGGTCTATAAAATCATGACGGGTGGGGAGAAAGTAAACAAGGAAGTGTTGTTTCCTCCTCATAACACAAGAACTAGGAGGCACTCAATGAAATTAATAGGCAGCAGGTTTAAAACAGACAAAAGAATCAGAAGATCAGGGTTGGAAGGGACCTCGGGAGGTATCTAGTCCAACTCCCTGCACAAAGCAGGACCAACCCCAACTAAATCATCCCAGCCAGGGCTTTGTCAAGCCGGGCCTTAAAAACCTCTAAGGAAGGAGATTCCACCACCTCCCTAGGGAACCCATTCCAGTGTTTCACCACCCTCCTAGTGAAATAGTGTTTCCTAATATCCAACCTAGACCTCCCCCACTGCAACTTGAGACCATTACTCAAAAGGAAGTATTTCTTCACACAGCGCACAGTCAACCTGGGGAACTCCTCGCCAGAGGATGTTGTGAAGGCCAAGACTAGAAAAGAACTAGAGCAGTTCATGGAGGATAGGTCCATCAGTGGCTATTAGCCAGGCTGGGCAGGGATGGTGTCCCTAGCCTCTGTTTGACAGAAGCTGGGAATGGGCAACAGGGGATGGATCACTTGATGATTCCCTGTTCTGTTCATTCCCTCTGGGACACCTGGCATTGGCCACCGTCAGAAGACAGGATGCTGGGCTAAATGGTCTGACCCAGTATGGCCATTCTTATGTTCTTCAACAGGACACGGGGCCAAGGGACAGCGAGATTCAGAGGGACCAAAAGATTACATAGGTGCACCAACAGGAGAGCCTGGAAGTTCTTGAGAACTTGCTCCAGAACCCATAGGACCCTGGTGGGGGCTCGGGGAAGCCAAACTTACCTTCGGACTGGCCCCGTGTTGAGCCAGATCTACCATGAAGAGGAGGACCGCACCGTAGGGACATGGCGGGCCACAATCCCTCCGCACCATCGCCTCTGGCCAGGCAGCTCGGCATTGGACTCTCACGGGTGGCAGGAGGCCACTGAGAGGGACCCAGGGAAGGGAGCGAGCAGGAGCCAGGGTGGGAGCTCTCGTCGCTCCTGGCAAAGGCCAAGCAGAGGGACAGGACAACTCAAACATCACCCAGACCAGCGGCAGCCAGAGGCCAACCCCCATCTTGTCTCTCTACAGCAATCAAGAGGGGCCAGTGCTCCGGATCCTCTTATACCCAGGCGCTGTTCCCACCTGGCTCAGGTAATTCACACCTAAGGGTGGATTGAACCCGGGGCCAATCAGAGGCAGGAAGGAGGCTCAGGTGCAGCTGTAGGGGGCAACACAGGGCAGCTGGAGACACAGATGGATGCTTGGGAGTTACGTGCTAAACTCACAGGGTGGGGGCTGGGAGCCAGGACTCCTGGGTTCTCTCCCCAGCTCTGGGAGGGGAGTGGGGGCTGGTGGCTTAGAGCACGGGGGCTGGGAGCCAGGACTCCTGGGTTCTCTCCCCAGCTCTGGGAGGGGAGGGGGGGCTGGGGGGCTGGGAGCCAGGACTCCTGGGTTCTCTCCCCAGCTCTGGGAGGGGAGTGGGGGCTGGTGGCTTAGAGCACGGGGGCTGGGAGCCAGGACTCCTGGGTTCTCTCCCCAGCTCTGGGAGGGGAGGGGGGGCTGGGGGGCTGGGAGCCAGGACTCCTGGGTTCTCTCCCCAGCTCTGGGAGGGGAGTGGGGGCTGGTGGCTTAGAGCACGGGGGCTGGGAGCCAGGACTCCTGGGTTCTCTCCCCAGCTCTGGGAGGGGAGGGGGGGCTGGTGGGCTGGGAGCCAGGACTCCTGGGTTCTCTCCCCAGCTCTGGGAGGGGAGGGGGGGCTGGGGGGCTGGGAGCCAGGACTCCTGGGTTCTCTCCCCAGCTCTGGGAGGGGAGGGGGGGCTGGTGGGTTCGAGCAGGGGCGGGCTGGGAGCCAGGACTCCTGGGTTCTCTCCCCAGCTCTGGGAGGGGAGGGGAGGGGGGGCTGGGAGCCAGGACTCCTGGGTTCTCTCCCCAGCTCTGGGAGGGGAGGGAAGGGGAGGGGGGGCTGGGAGCCAGGACTCCTGGGTTCTCTCCCCAGCTCTGGGAGGGGAGGGGGGGCTGGGGGGCTGGGAGCCAGGACTCCTGGGTTCTCTCCCCAGCTCTGGGAGGGGAGTGGGGTCTGGTGGCTTAGAGCACGGGGGCTGGGAGCCAGGACTCCTGGGTTCTCTCCCCAGCTCTGGGAGGGGAGTGGGGGCTGGTGGCTTAGAGCACGGGGGCTGGGAGCCAGGACTCCTGGGTTCTCTCCCCAGCTCTGGGAGGGGAGGGGGGCTGGTGGGCTGGGAGCCAGGACTCCTGGGTTCTCTCCCCAGCTCTGGGAGGGGAGGGGGGGCTGGTGGGTTAGAGCAGGGGGGGCTGGGAGCCAGGACTCCTGGGTTCTCTCCCCAGCTCTGGGAGGGGAGTGGGGGCTGGTGGGTTAGAGCAGGGGGGGGCTGGGAGCCTCATGCAGGAAGTGTGTGACTATGTGTCTGTGCAGCACCTGGTGGGATGGGGGTGGGTGGGAGGGGCTGTCTAGTCTGCTCATGGGGACCCCAATCTTTCAGGGGGGGTCTGTCCAGTATGTGGCACACTGTGGCCTCCCAATGTGGTTGGGGGTGTGTGGATGTGGGGGCCCTGAAGGCTGGGACCCATGGAGCGCCTGACCTGACAGGGCAGGGAGAAGGCCGGGAGAGTATGAGGGACCCCCTAAAATAGAGAGAGGAGGAGGGGGCATAAGATGGGCAATGGGCCTGGTGCTGAGATGCGGCTGGTTACACAGGGACTCCTCGCCCGGCCCTGAGATGCGGCCACCTGTGGGGTGGGGCGGCTGGTGACACAGGAACCCCTCGCCCGGCGCTCGGACACAGCCACCTCTGGGGTGGGACGGCTGGTTATGCAGGGACCCCTCGCCCGGCGCTCGGACACAGCCACCTCTGGGGTGGGACGGCTGGTTATGCAGGGACCCCTTGCCTGGTGCTGAGATGCAGACAGCACCTTTCCTGCAGGGGGCAGTGTGCACACACCCTGATCTCCGCCTTTGGGGAACCCTACCCCACCCCTAGAGGGCACCCCCAAAGACAGATCTCTCCAGTAGGAGGCACCACACACACACACACACACTTTTCCAAAACACAGTTTTTAATTTCTGTACAAAAAGAGGACAAAGACCACACGAATCTCAGCCACGCACAGATCATTCGTTAAAAACCCCTAACGAGTGGGAGCGCTTTTAAATAAAGACATTGGCCACCCCACCCCCATTAAACTCCCCCCCTTGCAATAAAAATAAAATACAATTCCACCGTAGCGATGATGGGGAGAGATTCTTAAAGAAGGGGGGGCATTTTAAGGACAGATCATAAGATTTCAGGGTGGGGATCCCCCCCTTCAGAGACAGATCGGGTCAGTTATATTGAGGTTTAACCCCGGCTAAAAAGGAAGAAAATCTGAGCTGGTTTCTCCAACGTATGGCAGAATATATACGCACCTTTATGCGGGTATATCCTGTTTTGGGGTGCTCCCTGCTTATAAAATGAAAACCCACCTTCTCTCCCCCCAAATCAGCTATGCTGAACAGAATTTAGGGGCACCCCCTTACTCAGTTAACCCTCCCCCAAGTACACAGCACCCCCAAAAATCCTCCCTGTACCCCAAAAATCCTTCCTATACCCCAAAAATGTGGGAAGGTTAAAAAAAAAAAAAACACCAATCTCAATGGGCATGAATGCTTTTAAAAACATCTGTGCAGAGTTTGGGAGCACCCTGATATTCCTAAGTGGGGGTACCCCACCCCCCACAATGCAAGGAGTTAACCCCTTCACAGGCTCCAGGATATCGACCACGGAAAGGGGTACGGGCCGGACAGCTGGCATCAAATCAAGGCGCTAGACATATTCCTTGTTGGTGGGGGTCCGGGAAGTGGCTTTGCTTTTGGGGTACTGCTGGTTGTACCCTGATTTCCCAGGGCAGGAACAGGAGAGGAGACCCCCGCCCAGCAGCACCAGGGCGGACCCAGCCCAGCCGATAAAGATCGCCGATCCAAATTCATACCTGGAGGGGGAGACTGATCAGATGTGGGCCCGCCCCCTTCATAGAATCATAGATTATTAGGGTTGGAAGGGACCTCAGGAGATCATCTAGTCCAACCCCCTGCTCAAAGCAGGATCAATCCCCAACTAAATCCCCAAATGGCCCCCTCAAGGATGGAACTCAGCACCCTGGGTTTAGCAGGCTAATGCTCAAACCACTGAGCTATCCCTCCCCCCAAGAGCCCCACCCTCTTCGGATCAGCCCCGCCCCTTTCCATTTAGCCCCGCCTCGTGCACCTCTAGTCAGGAAAACTTAAGAGGCAGCCACCTCTGGGGTGGGGCAGCTGGTTATATTAGGATCCCTCGCCTGGTGCGGAGATGCAGTCCATTGAGGCCAGCCCTGCGTGCCAGGGGAGAGGGCCCTCTGCTGAGCCCCCGCCCCGCTCCCTGCCCCACAGCGCCCCCTAGCGCCGCCCTGGGACCAGCCCTGCCTGCCAGGGGAGAGCGCCCTCTGCTGAGCCCCCTGCCCCCTGCCCCACAGCGCCAACTAGTGCTTCCCCGGGGCCAGCCCTGCCTGCCAGGTGCCACCTGCTGAGCCCCCACCCCGCTCCCTGCCCCACAGCGCCCCCTAGCGCCGCCCTGGGACCAGCCCTGCCTGCCAGGGGAGAGCGCCCTCTGCTGAGCCCCCTGCCCCCTGCCCCACAGCGCCAACTAGTGCTTCCCCGGGGCCAGCCCTGCCTGCCAGGTGCCACCTGCTGAGCCCCCACCCCGCTCCCTGCCCCACAGCGCCCCCTAGCGCCGCCCTGGGGCCAGCCCCGCCTGCCAGGGGAGAGCGCCCCCTGCTGAGCCCCCCGCCCCGCTCCCTGCCCCACAGCGCCCCCTAGCGCCGCCCTGGGGCCAGCCCCGCCTGCCAGGGGAGAGCGCCCCCTGCTGCCCCCACCCCCTGCCCCACCGCGCCCCCTAGGGCCACGCATGGGAGAAGCCCGCAACTCACTTGGTGTTCACAGGTACCGTGATGTCATAGAAATCTCGCACGATCTGGTTTCCATACCAGGAACAGGCAATCAGCGCCGCTAAACCTGGGGAGGAGAGAAACATGGGCTTAAAAATGCCACCCGGCGCCATCTCGCAAACATGGAAGTGGGACACGGGGCCTGTCCCCTCTAGGGGGTGCCGGGTCCCCTCCGGCCCCAGGACGGGGACTGGCTGGCTCAGGGGGGCGGGGAATGGGGCAGGGGCCTGTCCCCTCTAGGGGGCGCTGTCTCCCATCTGATTTCATGCATGAAATGAATTGCCCAGGTCTCAGCCACTAGCCCCAGCAGTGGGGGCCTGGAACAAGGGCTCCCACCCACTCCAGGCCTGGGCAGGTAGAGGAACCCAGCGGCTACCCACCCGCCAGCCCCTTCCTCAACTCACCTCCCACCACGAAGATGAGCCCCCCAGTCATGGCGATGCGCGCCTTCTGCACCTTGTTGTCCCCCCCGCAGCGGGTGCATTTCATGCCCATGGAGGCGACACCAATGCCGATGATGCCCATCACGATGGAGACCACCATGAGTGCTCGTGTCGCCTGGAGAGCAGCTGTCGGGGGGAGAGAGAAACTGGGTGAGGCAGCTGAGTAGAACCCAGGAGTCCTGGCTCCCAGCCCCCCCTGCTCTAACCCACCAGCCCCCACTCCCCTCCCAGAGCCGGGGAGAGAACCCAGGAGTCCTGGCTCCTGGCCCCCCCTGCTCTAACCCACCAGCCCCCACTCCGCTCCCAGAGCCGGGGGGAGAACCCAGGCATTAGTAGTAGGTGAAAAGGGTAGGAAGAAATGGTCAGTGTTCACAGTGGGGTCCCCGGGGGCTCTGTAGCGGGATGAGGGCTGGCCAGCGTCCTTATCCACGGGGTGCCCTGTGAGGTGGCAACATTTGCAGAGACAAAATTACTGGAGGCTAGTTCCCCCTGAAGCAGACGAAGGGATGTGTCACAACTGGGCAACACAGTGGCAGAGGAAACCCAGTGCCGATCAGTGCATGGGAGAACATAATCCCAACTGTACCTATAAAATGATGGGGTCTAAATTGGTTGATACTACGCAAGAAAGATCTTGGAGTCACTGTGGATAGTTCTCTGAAAACATCCACGCAGTGTGCAACCGCAGTCAAAAAAGCGAACAGAATGCTGGGAATCATTAAGAAAGGGATAGAGCATAAGAAAATATCCTGTTGCCTCTCTATAAATCCAGGGTATGCCCACACCTTGAATACTGCGTGCAGATGTGGTCGCCCCAGCTCAAAAGAGATTGATTGGCATCGGAAACGGTTCAAAAAAAGGGCAAGAAAAATGATGAGGGGTCTGGAACGTCTTCTGTACGAGGAAAGATTAGTAACTTTTCAGCTTGGAAAAGAGACGGCTAAGGGGAGATAGGAGTGAGGTCTATAAACTCATGACGGGTGTAGAGGAAGTGGATAAGGAAGTGTTTACTACTTCTCCGAACACAAGAACTAGGGGTCACCCAATGAAAAGAATAGCCAGCAGGTTGAAAACAAACAAAAGGACGTATTTCTTCACCCAACGCACAGTCAACCTGTGCCTTGAGGATGTTGATGTTGTGAAGGCCAAGACCATAACAGGGGTCAAAAAAGAACTGGAGAAGTTCATGGAGGATAGGTCCATCAGTGGCTATAAGCCAGGCTGGGCAGGGATGGTGTCCGTAGCCTCTGTTTGCCAGAAGCTGGGAATGGGCGACAGGGGACGGGTCACTGGATGATTCCCTGTTCTGTTCATTCCCTCTCGGGCACCTGGCATTGGCCACTATCAGAAGACAGGAGAGTGGACTAAATGGACCTTTGGTCTGACCCAGTACAGCCATTCTTATGTTCTTCTCTTCTATCTATCTATCCACCCCGTATCTATCTATCTATCCCCATCCACCCACTCAATGTGCAGCAGTGTCAAAAAATGTTGGGGACCGTCACGCAAAGGAGAGATAATTGGACAGAAAATATCATGTTGCCGCTAGATAAATCCATGGGATGCCCACATCTTGAAGCTGTGCAGATGTGGTCACCCAGTCTCCAAAAAAGATCGATTGGGATTGGAAAAGGTTCAGAAAAGGGCAACAAACATGATTCGGGGTCTGGAATGGCTGCCGTGTGAGGAGAGATGAACAAGACCAGAACTTTTCAGCTTGGAAAAGAGACGGTGAAGGCAGGATTTGACACAGGTCTATAAAATCGTGATGAGTGTGGAGAAAGTCAATAAGGAAGTGGTATTTCCTCCTTCTCACACGAGAACTAGGGGTCGGCAAACAAAATGAATAGGCAGCAGTTTCCAAACAAAAGAAAGGAAGTATTTTGTCACGCAACGCACAGTCGATCTGTGGAACTCCTCGCTAGGGGATGTGGCGAAGGCCAAACGTATAACTGGCCTCCACAACGAATTTGAGAAGTTGCTGGAGGACCGGTCCATCAATGGGTGTTCGCTAAGAAGGGCCAGGGGGAAACCCTGTGCTCTGGGCGTCTCTAAACCTCCGAGCGGCAGATGCTGGGAGTGGATGCTGATTGCTAATCCCTCTGAACCACTGTCAGAAGACAGGACACTGGGCTAGAGGGACCATTGGTCTAACCCTTAAGAGTCTTGCCTCCCAGCTCCCCCTGCTCTAACGCACCAGCCCCCACTCCCCTCCCAGAGCCAGGAAGAGAACCCAGGAGTTCTGGCTCCCAGCCCCCCCTGCTCTAACCACTAGCCCCCGCTCCCCTCCCCGAGCCGGGGAGAGAACCCAGGAGTCCTGGCTCCCAGCCTGCCCTGCTCTAACCACTATCCCCCACTCTCCATATAAATCTTTGTAAACCATTTGTCACCGTAGTAGCCTAAAGCTATAGATGCTTTGGGTTAATTACAACCTTGGTAAAGAGCATCTCATTCCATCTTCGTTAATTTGCCCTGGGGAGGGAAATCTAGGATCAAAGCAGGGTGGGGGTGGGGAGCCAGGACTCCTGGGTTCTCTGCCCAGGTCTGGGAGGGCAGTGGGGGCTGGTGGGTCAGAGCAGGGGGGGCTGGGAGCCAGGACTCCTGGGTTCTCTCCCTGGCTCTGGGAGGGGAGTGGGGGCTGGGAGCCAGGACTCCTGGGTTCTATCCCTGGTTCTGCCCCTCCCTGCCTCAGTTTTCCCAGTTATAAAGCAAGGGGGGGGGGGCAGGATCATCCCCAACTGTTCTGCACCTGCAAGATTAAATCCTCCATTTGCCATGTGTCGCGTCACCTGGGGGCGGGGGGAAGCCGAGCAGGAGACTTTGCCCCCATGGTGCCCGGTGCATAAATTTAAAAACAAACACCCCAGCTCCTGCTTCCCGCGAGCCACTGATTCTCGCCCCCCCGGCCCCCGCCCAGCCCCAGGGTGAGTCAACCAGTTTGTTCTCAATTCCCTGTCCCCGGCCAGCCCCACCCTCTGTGCTCTCCCCAGGCCCCTCCCCAGAGACAGGTGGAACCACCAGACCCAGGGAGTTTCAGTGAAACTGATACAGAGACAGGAAATCTCCCTGGGAAGGGAGCGGGGACTAGTGGTTAGAGCAGGGGGGGCTGGGAGCCAGGACTCCTGTGTTCTTTCTCAGCTCTGGGAGGGGAGTGACCCTGAGTTTCAATAACCACCCTCAGGCTGTCCATGACACATCCAGTTTCTCCAGTCCAGGAGCAGTTTGAAATAAGCTGGGTGTGGTGTTTACCTTCCAGGCATTACTGCCTTGAGACTGCTAAGCTCCCATGTCAGCCCCCGCCCCCCCCCCATCATCACCATCCTCTGTGACCCAAGACACAGCCCTGCCCCCAGTCCCATTCAACCCCAACACCAGAGCTATCCACACAGCATTAGATAACCTTTCCCCTCACTGCGCCCCCAGGCTCTAACCACCAGCCCCCACTCCCCTCCCAGAGCCAGGGAGAGAACCCAGGAGTCCTGGCTCCCAGCCCCCCCTGCTCTAACTCACCAGCCCCCACTCCCCTCCCAGAGCCGGGGAGAGAACCCAGGAGTCCTGGCTCCCAGCCCCCCCCTGCTCTAACCACCAGCCCCCACTCCCCTCCCAGAGCCAGGGAGAGAACCCAGGAGTCCTGGCTCCCAGCCCCCCCCTGCTCTGACCCACCAGCCCCCACTCCCCTCCCAGAGCCGGGGAGAGAACCCAGGAGTCCTGGCTCCGACTTTCTGATCCTATTCTACACTCAGATGTTGAACAAGGTTTCCCCGAGGAGGAGGAGGAGCAGCACCTGAGGATGAAGGGCAGATGAGGCCTGGTAGGTCACCCGGGCCGCCATCCAGGCGGGCCATGGCCCCTGTGACCCCTGTGGTTGTGATTAGGTCTCCTATCGTGGGCTGGATGAAGGGAGTTTATTTTCCCAAATAACGCAGCTCGATAAGATTAAAGAGGCTGGATTGTTACGCAGAACTGTTTATAAACTCCCTGCCCGGATCCGGTGTGGAGCCAGCAACAGAACCCAGGAGTCCTGGCTCCCAGCCCCCCTGCTCTAACCCACCAGCCCCCACTCCGCTCCCAGCGCCGGGGAGAGAACCCAGGAGTCCTGGCTCCCAGCCCCCCCCCCTGCTCTAACCCACCAGCCCCCACTCCCCTCCGAGACCCGGGAGAGAACCCAGGAGTCCTGGCTCTCAGCCCCCCTGCTCTGACCCACCAGCTCCCACTCCCCTCCCAGAGCCGGGGAGAGAACCCAGGAGTCCCAGCTCCCAGCCCCCCCGCTCTACTGTTTTCCCTGTGGGGTGGGACTTTGATCCCTAGAAATTCAATCAGTGGAAGAAGGCAGGGCCCCCCCAGCCTCCTACAGGTGCAGGCAGAGTCCACCTGTGTGGGTGTGGGTGGGGGGTGGAGTGGAGGCCCAGGAGAGGGGGGGGGTAGATCCATTCATGTCGCCCTTTGTCCTGGGTCTCAACCGCAGGGCGAGGCCCCAGGAGTGACCCAACCGGTTGGGGGGGGGGGGAGGGAAGAGAGAGAGAGAGGAAGAAAGTGAGAAAGAAAAAAAGACAGGAATGAACCAGTGGAAGGAAAGGAAGAGAGGAGGGTGGAGGGGGGCATCTACGAACCCAGGAGAGCTGGGGGGGGCGAGGGGGTTCCCCTTTAATTCACACCTCACCAGTGGAAGGGGGAAGGGTCTTTAAAGGGGGGAGGGGGCAGCAGAGGGGGTGCGCGTGGGGCGGGAAGGGGGGGCCCTGAGCCGGGGGAAGCAGGGGGGCGCCTGGGGAGCATAAGGGAAGGGAGCAGATCGGGGTGTGTGGGGCAGGGAGGGGGGGAGCAGAGCGCGCGCATGGGGGGGGGGAAGGAAAGGGGGGTCCCAGAGCCGGGGAAGCAGAGGGGGCGCGCGTGGGAGGAGGAAGGGGGGCAGAGAGCCGGGGGAGCAGAGGGGGCGCGGGCGGGAGGAGGAAAGGGGGGTAGAGAGCAGGGGGAGCAGAGGGGCGCGCGTGGGGCGGAGAAGGGGACCCCCAGTGCCGGGGGAGCAGGGTGGCGCGGGAGGAGGAAGGGGGGAGCAGAGAGCCAGGGGAGCAGGGGAGGGCGCGCGTGGGGGGAAGATGGAAAGGGGGGTCCCAGAGCCGGGGGAGCAGAGGGGGCGCGCGTGGGGGGAGGAACGGGAGCCCCAGAACTGGAGGGGGGGGGAGAAAGGGTGTGCGTGGGGCGGCGGGGGGGGGGGGGAAACCAGCGACTGTTTATAAAGGCGCGCTGGGTTTATCAGCTAAATTGGGCAAATATTGACTCTGGGAAGTGGGGGGGGGGGGAGAAGGGAAGAAAGCGCTGGGAAGGGGGGACTGCTCCCCACGAACGGGAGGGGGGCAGAGAGGGGGCTCAGAAGTCACTGGAGTTCCCCCCTCCCATTGCAGCGGGGTTCCCACGCTCCCCCCACAGTCCCCCTACATCCCCCACGCCACTCAGCTGAGGTTGAGGATGGAAGTGGGGGGGAGAAGGGAAGAAAGCGCTGGGAAGGGGGGGGACAGCTCCCCACGAACGGGAGGGGGGCAGAGAGGGGGCTCAGAAGTCACTGGAGTTCCCCCTCCCATTGCAGCGGGGTTCCCACGCTCCCCCCACAGCCCCCCTACATCCCCCACGCCACTCACAGCTGAGGTTGAGGATGGAAGTGGGGGGGGGGGGAAGGGAAGAAAGCGCTGGGAAGGGGGGGGGACAGCTCCCCACGAACGGGAGGGGGCAGAGAGGGGGCTCAGAAGTCACTGGAGTCCCCCCTCCCATTGCAGCGGGGTTCCCACGCTCCCCCCCACAGCCCCCCTACATCCCCCACGCCACTCACAGCTGAGGTTGAGGATGGAGTCGTAGGCTTTGCACTGGATCTGCCCCGTGCTCTGCCAGGCGCAGGACATCCACAGCCCCTGGTAGACCGCCACGGCCGTGATGATGTTGTCCCCCGCGTAGGAGGACATGCGCCACTGAGGCAGGATGGTGGCCGCGATCAGGGCCACCCAGCCCAGCAGGGCCAGCACGAACCCCAGCAGCTGCAGCCCGGAGTTGGCCATGGCGAGCCACCCAGAAGAGAGAAAAAAAAACAAATAAAAAAACCACGCGTGGATCCGGGCGCGCGGATCCAAACAAAGCACCGCCCCCCAAAAAAGCTGGAGCTGGGGGGGGGCGGGAGCAAAACACGCGTGGATCCGGGGAGCGCGGCCGCCCAAACAAAACACGCGTGGATCCGGAGGTGGGGCGCGACCCAAACAAAAGAAGTGGGGGAAGGGAAGCGAAGCGCGCGGCGTCCGGCCAGCTACAAATCCTCTCGCTCTCTCTGCCCGCTACCTGGGCAGGTAAGGTGGCTCACCTGTATTTATGCCCTGGGCGGGGAGGGGGCGGGGTCAGGCCTGGGGGGTGGGGGGAGGGGACAAGCCTGAGGTGCGGGGGGGAGGGGAAGTTTCATGACATCACCCCGGGGCCATGGGGACGGAAGGAGTGTCATTAGGGGCGGTAAAACCAGGGCAGGGCAGGTTCCGGCTGGGGGGGAGGGGCGGTCAACACCGCTGCCACCCCCCACCTGTCTGAGCAGACCCCCCCGGCCTCACCCACCCCCACTGCCCCCCCCGGAACTGAGCAAATTCCTCCCCCTCCTCAAATGCCTTCCCCACTTCCAATCCCCCCCCACTCCCCGCCGTGACTCAGTTTCCCCACCTGTACAATGGGAAGATTGGCTAGAGGGGGTGTGTCTCATTGTGTATCTGGGCACTGCCTGGCATCATGGGAGGGGGGGTGTCCGATCGGGGGGGGTCCGTGCCAGCTCTGGCTGTTTGCACGTCGGGTATAGGATGTTGTGTGTGTGTGTGTGTGGGGGGGGGTGATCCCTGAGTTCTCCGTCAGTCTGCGCCCCATAACGGTGCAGCGGGGAAATGCCTGGGGCTGGGAGCGGCCGGTGCCTGAATAGACTGCGGGGGGCGCTCCGCCCTGCCCACCCCACAGGTTTTGTGGGGGGAGATGAGTGGGGAGGAAGGACAGGAGGTGAGTGGGGGAAGGGCAGGGGGTTGGCGGGAAAGGGTGAGTGGGGGAAGGGCAGGGGAAAGGGTGAGTGGGGGAAGGGCAAGGGGTGAGTGGGGGCGAAGGGTGAGTGGCGCGGAAGGGGAGGGGGTGAGTGGGGAGGGCAGGGGGCGGGGCGAAGGGCGGGGGTGAGTGGGGAGGGCAGGGGACGAAGGGAAGGGCAGGGGAGAGTGGGGGAGGACGGGGGGAGTGGGGGAAGGCAGGGGGAGTGGAGGGGGAGGGCAGGGAGCAGTGGGGGGGAGGGCAGAGGGGAGTGGGGGGAGGCGGGAGGGCAGGGGGGAGTGGGGGGAGGGCAGGGGAGAGTGGGGGGAAGGGCAGGGAGCAGTGGGGGAGGACAGGGGGAAGGCAGGGGGAGTGGAGGGGGAGGGCAGGGAGCAGTGGGGGGGCGGGGGGCGGGGGCGGAAGGCAGGAGGGAGTGGGGGGAGGCGGGAGGGCAGGGGGCGGGCGGAAGGCAGGGAGCAGTGGGGGGAAGACAGGGGGGAGTCGGGGGAAGGCAGGGGGAGTGGAGGGGGGCAGGGAGCAGTGGGGGAGGGCGGGGGGGAGGGCAGGAGGGAGTGGGGGGAGGCGGGAGGGCAGGGGGCTGGGGAGGGCAGGGGAGAATGGGTGGAAGGCAGGGAGCAGTGCGGGGAGGACAGGGGGGAGTGGTGGGAAGGCAGGGGGAGTGGAGGGGGAGGGCAGAGGGGAGTGGGGGAGGGCAGGGGGCGGGGGGGGGGGAGAATGTGTCACTCCGTGTGACTCACAATCACAAGTGAAATAGAAACTCCACTCACCGGTTCCCCCAGGTCATGAGCTCCGGGTCCCTGCCCCACATCCTGCCCAGAGAATCCACCCCAGAGACCTCCCTTCTGCCCCACCTCTTGCCCCACAGGATCCCCCCCTCTGCCGCACCACACCCTGCCCCACGGGATCTGCCCCACGGGATCCCCCCCTCTCTGCCTCACACTCTGCCCCACAGGATCCCCCCCACCCCACATTCAGCACCGTGGAATACCCCCTCAGCCCCACATTATGACCCATTGTACCCCCCCCCACCGCCCTCCCTGCTGCACCACGTCCTGCCCTATGGAATACCCTCCATTTGCCCCACACCCTGCCCCATGGCATCCCCCCAAGTGCCCTCCCCTCTGCCCCACACCTAGCCCCATCCCTCCTCCCTGCCCCATGGCATCCCCTCGGTGCTCGCCCATGTGCCCCAGGCCCCACCCCATAGGATCACTCCACCCCACAGCACCCCCCATATGCCCCATCCCATAGCAGTCCCCCTCCCCCCCATGCATTCCCCTCTGCCCCACACCCCACCCTCCCCTCCCTGCTCATTGCCCTCGTCCCATTAATACTGAGAGTGGTTGATTCATGGGGGAAGGTCTCCCCAGACATGGGCAGGGACCCAGAGAGTGAAAAACCCTCCCCCCACACCCCATCGGGGGGGGCGCAGGGGCGCTGGGGGGAGGGGTCATTGTGTGTGTGTGTGTGTGTTGTGGGGCGGGGTCTGTGCAGCTGCATGTTTCGGTGTATCACCGTGTACGAGAGTGTGTTTGTGTGTGTGTGCCTGTGTGCGTGAGTGTGTGTGTGTTTGTGTGTGTGCAGGTGTTGACCTGTGCGTGTGTGTGCATGTGAGTGTGTGCATGAGTGTGCGTGTATGTGGGTGCAGATGTTGACCTCTGTGTGTGCGTGTGTGAATGTGTGTGCGTGCAGGTGTTGACCCGTGCGTGAGTGTCTGTGTCTGTGTGCATGTGTGGGTGCAGGTGTTGACCTGTGTGTGTGTGTGTGTGTGTGTGCGGGTGCAGGTGTTGACCTGTGTGTGTGTGTGCCTGTATAGATTCATAGATTCATAGATTCATAGATTCTAGAACTGGAAGGGACCTCGAGAGGTCATCAAGTCCAGTCCCCTGCCCGCATGGCAGGACCAAATAGTGTCTAGACCATCCTTGATAGACATTTATCTAACCTACTCTTAAATATCTCCAGAGATGGAGATTCCACAACCTCCCTAGGCAATTTATTCCAGTGTTTAACCACCCTGACAGTTAGGAACTTTTTCCTAATGTCCAACCTAGACCTCCCTTGCTGCAGTTTAAGCCCATTGCTTCTTGTTCTATCCTCAGAGGCTAAGGTGAACAAGTTGTCTCCCTCCTCCTTATGACACCCTTTTAGATACCTGAAAACTGCTATCATGTCCCCTCTCAGTCTTCTCTTTTCCAAACTAAACAAACCCAATTCTTTCAGCCTTCCTTCATAGGTCATGTTCTCAAGACCTTTAATCATTCTTGTTGCTCTTCTCTGGACCCTTTCCAATTTCTCCACATCTTTCTTGAAATGCGGTGCCCAGAACTGGACACAATACTCCAGCTGAGGCCTAACCAGAGCAGAGTAGAGCGGAAGAATGACTTCTCGTGTCTTGCTCACAACACACCTGTTAATACATCCCAGAATCATGTTTGCTTTTTTTGCAACAGCATCACACTGTTGACTCATATTTAGCTTATGGTCCACTATAACCCCTAGATCCCTTTCTGCCGTACTCCTTCCTAGACAGTCTCTTCCCATTCTGTATGTGTGAAACTGATTTTTTCTTCCTAAGTGGAGCACTTTGCATTTGTCTTTGTTAAACTTCATCCTGTTTAACTCAGACCATTTCTCCAATTTGTCCAGATCATTTTGAATTATGACCCTGTCCTCCAAAGCAGTTGCAATCCCTCCCAGTTTGGTATCATCCGCAAACTTAATAAGCGTACTTTCTATGCCAATATCTAAGTCGTTAATGAAGATATTGAACAGAGCCGGTCCCAAAACAGACCCCTGCGGAACCCCACTCGTTATGCCTTTCCAGCAGGATTGGGAACCATTAATAACAACTCTCTGAGTACGGTTATCCAGCCAGTTATGCACCCCACCTTATAGTAGCCCCATCTAAATTGTATTTGCCTAGTTTAGCGATAAGAATATCATGCGAGACCGTATCAAATGCCTTACTAAAGTCTAGGTATACCACATCCACAGCTTCTCCCTTATCCACAAGACTCGTTATCCTATCAAAGAAAGCTATCAGATTGGTTTGACATGATTTGTTCTTTACAAATCCATGCTGGCTGTTCCCTATCACCTTACCACCTTCCAAGTGTTTGCAGATGATTTCCTTAATTACTTGCTCCATTATCTTCCCTGGCACAGAAGTTAAACTAACTGGTCTGTAGTTTCCCTGGGTTGTTTTTATTTCCCTTTTTATAGATGGGCACTATATTTGCCCTTTTCCAGTCTTCTGGAATCTCCCCCGTCTCCCATGATTTTCCAAAGATAATAGCTAGAGGCTCAGATACCTCCTCTAGTAGCTCCTTGAGTATTCTAGGATGCATTTCATCAGGCCCTGGTGACTTGCAGGCATCTAACTTTTCTAAGTGATTTTTAACTTGTTCTTTTTTTTATTTTATCTGCTAAACCTACCCCCTTCCCATTAGCATTCACTATGTTAGGCATTCCTTCAGACTTCTCGGTGAAGACCGAAACAAAGAAGTCATTAAGCATCTCTGCCATTTCCAAGTTTCCTGTTACTGTTTCTCCCTCTTCACTAAGCAGTGGGCCTACCCTGTCTTTGGTCTTCCTCTTGCTTCTAATGTATTGATAAAAAGTCTTCTTGTTTCCCTTTATTCCTGTAGCTAGTTTGAGCTCATTTTGTGCCTTTGCCTTTCTAATCTTGCCCCTGCATTCCTGTGTTGTTTGCCTATATTCATCCTTTGTAATCTGTCCTAGTTTCCATTTTTTATACGACTCCTTTTTATTTTTTAGATCATGCAAGATCTCGTGGTTAAGCCAAGGTGGTCTTCTGCCACATTTTCTATCTTTCCTAACCAGCGGAATAGCTTGCTTTTGGGCCCTTAATAGTGTCCCTTTGAAAAACTGCCAACTCTCCTCAGTTGTTTTTCCCCTCAGTCTTGATTCCCATGGGACCTTACCTATCAGCTCTCTGAGCTTACCAAAATCCGCCTTCCTGAAATCCATTGTCTCTATTTTGCTGTTCTCCCTTCTACCCTTCCTTAAAATTGCAAACTCTATGATTTCATGATC
The DNA here is from genome assembly GCA_032172135.1 of Glyptemys insculpta. Taxonomy (NCBI): domain Eukaryota; kingdom Metazoa; phylum Chordata; order Testudines; family Emydidae; genus Glyptemys; species Glyptemys insculpta. The sequence continues at coordinate 14,531,757 of JAVMKA010000017.1, read as the reverse complement.
ACTTTCACCCAAGCTGCCTTCTACTTTCAAATTCTCAACGAGTTCCTCCCTATTTGTTAAATCAAGTCTGGAACAGCTTCCCCCCTAGTAGCTTTTTCAACCTTCTGAAATAAAAAGTTGTCTGCAATGCAGTCCAAGAATTTGTTGGATAGTCTGTGCCCCGCTGTGTTATTTTCCCAACATATATCTGGATAGTTGAAGTCCCCCATCACCACCAAATCTTGGGCTTTGGATGATTTTGTTAGTTGTTTAAAAAAAGCCTCATCCACCTCTTCCACCTGGTTAGGTGGCCTGTAGTAGACTCCTAGCATGACATCACCCTTGTTTTTTACCCCTTTTAGCCTAACCCAGAGACTCTCAACACTTCCATCTCCTATGTCCATCTCTACCTCAGTCCAAGTGTGTACATTTTAATATATAAGGCAACACCTCCTCCCTTTTTCCCCTGTCTATCCTTCCTGAGCAAGCTGTATCCATCCACTCCAACATTCCAATCATGTGTATTATCCCACCAAGTTTCAGTGATGCCAACAATGTCATAGTTGTATTTATTTATTAGCACTTCCAGTTCTTCCTGCTTATTACCCATACTTCTCGCATTTGTATATAGGCATCTAAGATACTGGTTTGATCTTGCCTCCCAGTTTTGTCCTGACCCTCCTTTCTGTCTGCCAATATAGCCCACACTCCCTCTCGTTTCCGACCCATCTCCCAGGTCTCCATGTTCCCCACTTACCTGCGGGCTTTGGTCACCTCTCCCCATCGAACCTAGTTTAAAGCCCTCCTCACTAGGTTAGCCAGTCTGTGTCCAAATAGGGTCTTTCCCGTCCTCGAAAGGTGAACGCCATCTCTGCCTAGCAGTCCTTCCTCAAATAGCATCCCATGGTCTAGGAAGCCAAAGCCCTCCTGGCGACACCATCTTCGCAGCCAGGCATTCACCTCCATGATGCATCTGTCTCTGCCCGGGCCCCTACCTTTGACAGGAAGAATCGAAGAGAATACCACCTGCGCTCCAAACTCCTTCACCCGTACTCCCAGAGCCCTGTAGTCACTCTTGATCCGCTCAGTGTCACACCTCGCAGTATCATTTGTGCCCACATGGATGAGTAGCATGGGGTAGTAGTCAGAGGGCTGGATAATCCTCGACAATGCCTCCGTAACGTCTCGGATACGGGCTCCCGGCAGGCAGCATACCTCCCGAGATGAAATGTCAGGGCGACAGATGGGCACCTCCGTCCCCCTCAGCAGAGAGTCTCCGACCACCACTACCCTACGTTTCCTATTGCAGTGGTGGCAGCAGACCTCCCAGCCTTAGGGGTACGAGGCTTCTCCTCCTTTACTGTAGGGGGTGATGCCTTCTTTCCTGTATCAAGAAGAGCATAACGGTTACCTATTACCACAGCGGGAGGGTTCGGAGCAGGGGTGGAGCACTGCCTGCTGCCAGAAGTAACCAGCTGCCAGTGTCCACCCTGAGCCATCTCCTCCTCCACCAGTGGTGTATCAGCAGTCCTGTGTACTGGGACAGCTTCCTCAGCTGTCTCCACATGGACACTGTCCAGGAATTGCTCGTGGATTCGGATGCTTCTCAACCTAGCCACCTCCTCCTGTAGCTCTCCCACCTGCTGCCTGAGAGATTCCACCAGCAGGCACCTTTCACAATGGATGGTCCCCCCAGCCTGGATATCAGTAAGTGGAAATTGCAAGTTACAGTCTCTGCAAAACCACACCAGGATCTGGGTAGAAGCATCCTTGCTCAGGCGCTCTGTCTGGCTACAGGCGCAGGTGGAGGAGACAGAAGCAGTGCTGACACAGGTGTTGCGGGTCTTCCTAACCATCGTAAGCCTCCCTCTGTCAAACTCCCGTCTGCAGCCCCCTGTCTGCTGAAAGGGTTGTTTAAGCAAGAAGTTTTAGGTTTTAAGGGGAATAAAGGGAAAACAGATAGAACCGGCAAGGGACCCGCGCCCCTTCCTGCTCCTCCTTCACCTGGAGAACTCCCTTGCGAAACTCCCTGTTAGCAGCCCCTGTTCGCAAAAGCTCCCTGGTCGCTTGTGCGCTGCTTTATATGCATGAGAGTGTGTGTGTGTTTGTCTGTGTCCAGGTGTTGACCTGTGCGTGTGTGTGCATGTGTGTGTGTGCATGAGTGTGTGTGTATGTGGGTGCAGATG